>OZ007572.1:22006974-22413029 GCA_963931925.1 Onchidella celtica | reverse complement strand
CGCTCTTTCTCCCTTTCCTTCCCAGATTTCGAGGGACCTCTCTAGTCTTCTTCTTCTTTCTTTTGCTATTGATTATTCTCACGTGGGAATCTTCAAACGTAGTTCCAGAGCCAAAATGGGACGGGGGTCTCTCGATATCTGCAGTCATGATTACACAACCACAGGCCGACACTTCATTTCAGCCGCTGACCTAAAAAAAATGCCCAACTCATGAAACATTCAGAAATAATGGCCACGCCCACTGAGGCCAGTATCTCTGTGAAACACTTCGGCCTGTTGTCTGTTGATTGCTGTTATAAATGTCTGTCACTATCATGAGACTTTTGGCTCAAACTCTTATTTCCAAAAATAATGAATCTGAAATTCGTCACGAAATAATATTTTCCGACCAATAGAATATAGTGACCATAGAAAGAAGAAGAAAAAGAAAACGAAGAGGAAGAATCCATGATGAAATCAACGACAATTTCTCGTGCATTAAAAGACTCATAGGCAGGCCTCTCTAGGAGACCTTCGCTTAATACATAATTCGCCTATTCAGTGAGCGGAGTAAAATATACCCGGCATTACACACACTGTATACTAATCAGTAAAGAAACACCCTCAGGGGTCATCCAACAATGTGGCCAACGAATAATCAATAACGGCGTAAAGTTGAGCCGCTGACCACGGGATCCACCAAGAAAACTCTAGAAAGATAGCCATGCATCAAACACAACCTAAACTGGTCGCACTTGGTGTCCTGGTTTCTTCCATCGATTTGACGAGGTTACTTTCTTTCTCAATCCAAACGGATGCAAGCCAGATCATTGTTTGATATAACAGTTTCACATGAAAAAAATAAACAAATTTTATCATTAACGACAGTCAGTCATGTCATTCAAATATTATCTACTGGCATTTAAACACTGGCTGACGCTCGACAAAAAACAACTACAACAGCAACACTCATCTTCACACACTTATCACTGGTACTGAAAGACGACCACCTTCCACTAAGACCCACGGACATGTCCACGTTGTCACTGCTCTACTCTAATGGTATAAGTATACTTTTGAGATATTCAGAAAAATTGTTTCTTTTCCTGTCATTTGGTGACTTATGCATGGCATTATGATTCTTTTGGATTATTACATTTTTCCGCATGGCGTATTTCCTTTTTTGTAATATTATCCGATATCCCTCTTGCTCAAGAATGCAATGAACCGTCAGCTGCCTTTTTGGCATAAGTCTGACATAATTATGTCATTTTCGTAGGGCAATGACGATATGTGAATAGATGTCCTTAAGATCAACCTCAGGTGCAGGCTGTGAGATATGATGATTATTCCTTTTAATTTGATTTTAAGAGGTATAATAATTTCATCTTAAGTCCGATTTCGCCAAATCCATTCACATTATATATAATTATGACAAATACAAATTACGATCTTTGCCCACATAAATGAGACTTAGTGTTAACGGAGTGCGTATAAGTCCCTGACGGTGCCGTTCGCCGCGGAACTTTCACTTTGGACGTGCGAAAGTTATGATCAGCACTCTATCTAATTACAGTACCGGGTTACCTGTGAGAGGTCCACTAGATGATGGGAAAATGACAAAATGTGCTTTCTGTGAGGAATACACGAGGGAAAGTGTGCTAGAGTTTAGGTAGTATCCTTCACCAGATATCATGAGGGCCTAAAAACAAGAGAGAGATGCAAATGTCCAAAGCCTCGATCCTCCAAAAAGAGAGAGCTTCACAAGAATCATGATAATCAGAAATCCACACAAACGCTCGGTTTGACATGAAAATTGGTAAACCGCCCAGTATATCAAGTCAGTAATACAGCACTCATCGTCTTCTCCACCACTGTCCCAAAGGAAAACTTCACGGTAATGTGTACCACCATCGTCCTCATGGTATTTCAAATTAACAAGGCGGGCCAAGCAGCGAATGACCACGTACTTAATCTTTATAAATGTCATTTAATCACTGGAGTATTTCTTCCAACATTTTGGGATCCCCGCGCAACATTTTCGGTCTGGCATGATACCAAAATGTGTCCCTGGGTGCCGGACCAAACCTGAAGGTCTCATACGACTTTGTGTCAGCGCCAAACGCCTGCATAAGGAGAGAACATAATGGTGCTGACTCAAGACTACCTAAACTATTGATTTTCTCCCAAAACGAGCCCTTTCATAGGTGACAATAAATATCGATGATAGACAGAGCGAGAGAAGTTGATGGATTGAAACGGAGAGAGAGACAGGCAGACAGACAGGCAGACAAACAGACAGAGAGACACAAGAATAGAGAGACAGAAAGAGAGAGAGAGAAGAAAAGAAAGAGCAAAAGAGGGGGAGAGAGAAAGAGTGACAGAAAGACAGAGCGAGAGAATCAGGGAAAGAGAGATAGACAGAGAGAGAGAGAGTCAGACAGAGACAGAGAGAGAGAGAGAGAGACATGGACGCACAGAAAATGAGACAGACAGAAGGAGAGAAAGACAGTATTAACCCAAACAGCCCCAGCGAGGACCTAATGTTGTCAGACAATGTGCCAGACTTTACGTCCAATCCCATCTGATGGATTTCATTGTACAGCCAAGGAATTTATTGCGCAACTGACAACAAAGGAAAAGAGAATAGACCAAGAAAGCCAAGAACTAGTGATGAATAGTACTGCGTGACCAATTCTGTTAAATCTCAAAAACAGCTTCATAGCTGGTGGGATTCAGTAATGAAAAGCATCTTTGTGACGTTTTCTCTTTCACCGAACAAAACGCAGCTGATTTCGCTTGTTTGCTTGGCAGTTTACAGGGAAATTCCGACATAAAAATAATACAAAAATATCACATTGTATAAAACAGAACGAATATTAATATTCACCAAAATCATTAACGGAAGGACTGTTTTGGATGTATGCATGACAATACCATCATCGTGCATGTAATAACTGTAACAGAATGAGGAAAGATGCCGGATTCTTACATTTCTAAGTCTGTAATGAACTAGGTCTAGATCCACTCCCTGCTTCATAATGCAAACTCAAACACGCACAGTACATCAACGCCACTAAATTTATAGACAGAGTAATATGGGATACTCATGGAATATCGCTCATTGGTGAGCATGCGAGAGTTCGGCTATGCTGACGGTTATCATGAACCTCCTCTAATATGGACTGATAGATATTCATGCAATATAGATGATTGGCGAGTATGCAAGTGTTCGTCTCGGCCGTCTGTTATCATGCAACCTCCGCTGACTTGGACAGATTAATACTGGATGAAAATGCTTTCGAATAATCTGGAAACTCCACAACAGCCAATTATTTCTCCGTAATGAAAGCAATTCCAGCGACACAAATAATTTCACGTGGGTCAAACAATTCCAGGAAAATGTAAAAATGCGATGTTTCCTTCCAGAAAATACTCCAGCACTTTTCTCACCCTTTGTGTATCTCATTCGGCCCGTGATAAACACCCTCGCGTGAGCCTTCGGCATTCTTGGCTCTAATGATCCAAGATCAGCCACGTTTCCAGCTCGGAAGGCGAGGTCTCCGCCGGATACGTACAGCCTTCAGGAAGATGTCACCAAATGGCCAAGGCTTGCAGGGAGCTACTGTCGCCAGTAGCAACACTCCGGTTTCGCTCGCGATATGTCTTCGGTAAACACGGTGAGTGACAAGACCACCGACACGTAGACATTTTAATTGTCTACTTTCCTAACTAAACGAGGGCCATAGCAACCGTGAACGCCATATTCTGATCAATTAGTTAACTTTTAACTTGACAGGTAGAGAGGAAATATCGTGGAGTAATTTGCCATATTGTTGTATGCGACATTTTGCGGATGTTGAGGTTTTGTCATGAAAGTGGTTCTCTCACTCCTGATTTCATTATGCATAAGTGTCATTCCAATCGGTTTAAATTTTTCGAGATAAAAAATGTGTTTATGACGTAATGTTGAAGGCGTTTTGGCCCTGATTTTACACAACTCTCCAAATATCCAATCCTCATTTTCTCGAACAGGCAAAAATGCACATACAACAATGTGGCAAATACCAGACTACAATGTTCTTCAGGACTGCCAATCGGGGATAATCCAGAAATCAGGAAAATATGACAGCTAAGTAAATGTACTAAGTGATGTACTGAAAAATATCCTTGGTGGATATTCTAAACCCGGTGTGGTATGGTGTACTTTCTAATCTACTTTAACCAATGTCCTGACATAGACTGTCCTATCTGAAACATTTGAAGCATAACGTTACCGTTCCCTAAGGCTGTAGTAACTCAAAAATTCGCAAAAATCAATTTTTATATATTATGTTCAACTCAACTCCATTCAAAGCCGCGGCTTGGTTCTAGACTCCTAAGCTAAAAAAAAAATAAAATAAATAACCATAGCAACTTTCAAAAAGTCGTCGTTTTCTTCTTCTTTTAGTTTGCGTTTCACTGAATCGTTTGGGTATTATTTCTTACGCGAAGCTTTGCGACATACAAATTTCTCTTTTTGCCAAATTTTGACGTCACTAGACCAGTAGTACTAAAATAAAACTTTTTTTTTTTTTTTGCTTTTGCTGAAAAGTAGTCAAAACCAGGTATTGCAGTTACAGGGAACGATGGCGATACAAGATCTGACTTAGAAAATGGAAAAAATATAGATTTTTATCCCGAACAAGTATTTGTTAATGAGTTTAAAAGTTATTACAAACAATAGGTAAACAGGGCACTGAGCACTACGTGAGTTCTTTCAAATATAAAACACTGAGCATGAACAGGTTAAGTGAAACAAAGGGGGAACAGAGCTGAACCTCCCTTTGGACAAACTGTCCCATTAGTAAGATCGAAATGCCTCAACGTAAGCCCATGTTTATTGTATGTTCACAAAGCCTCTTGGGTATTTTTCTTTCAGTAATTAAGCAGAGAATCTGAAATTATTCTAGGTGATGCTTGGCCGGATTTGACCCGCACATTGAAGTGAAATGACGACTACCCGAGCCTGGGCTCACATCTTGGACCGAAAGCAAAACAGTCAATCAGAGAACGAACAGCAGACAAACTGATGAAAAACAAACAAAGAAACATCAGACTGGGAACGCTGTGAACCAAATCTGTCTTGCGTCTATTCTGACCCAGTGCACCAGGTCTCTCTGTCGGCCAGATAATTCAAGACAGTTTTGACGCACCCCGAATAAGTGTGTTTAGAGTTTGTGTTTGGGTTTTACGGCATGATACCGACAACTTCGCGCCTTTCGTGGTCTGTTCCGGTACTTTAATTTAGGTTTGTTATTCAGAGCTTCATCAATTTAAATTTCAGTAATAGAATTAAATAGTGAGACAATTTTGTTTCAGTCTTTCCAGTGCGCCAGGTCTCATTTAACTCCTTAGTTCACCACTCACATTAACTCCATCTGTCCCGATCGACGCATCGTGGGGCTAAACATAGCAGCAGACACACCAAATCACACTGAATTGTACATAATATAAAATTTCTGCTTTTTCCCACCAACATGAATTTTGTGTATGTTTTTACTCTTGTTTTTGCTATTTAAAAATGTACATCTTAGTAGAGTTACGCTCTGTGCTGTGTCCCTTGGGCATCTGGTGCTAAATGGCCTGGGACAGAAAGAGTTAAAATCCGAGACAAAACAGACTTGGGGGCGAAGGGCACCACCAGCTTCATTCTCTCCATTTTCTTAGCAATGTGACCAATTCCACGCGATTAAAACAGCTATTAATAGAGTCTACCACTGAATAAGTTATTTCCCCTGTGCCAAGTCATTCCAGACGGTGTCATTACGTGAATTACGTTTGGTCGTTTTCAAGCAGATTTAACGGATGGGTTCATGGTCTTCTAAATACAGGAACGGTGAGACGAATTAATGCTTGTGTTAAACGCGTGGCATGGTGAACCGACCTATAGATCTACAGATTGCTCGGTAAGTAGCAGCGACTATTGCGACCGAAAGGTTCAGTTTAGTTTGAGATTGGGCAAAGTATGCCGACAAGATAACGGTCACATTACGCTAAGAAAAAGTAAGATGACAGACAGAACGAAAGAGAGAAGGAAAAAAAATGACCACGTGGGGGAAGAAAAAAAAAAAGAACTGCAGGAAGAGGGACCAAGGTGGACGAAACAATCGAGTAGTAAACAGTGACTGGGAACTCTTTAACTTCGAACGGAATAACAGTCTAAGAACGCTGATAGCCACAAATGAGGGTTAGTGATCAGAAAGCTGTACAATTGGCGACATAATGATTATGTAGAACTGCAGAATATACAGCGGGAACATGGGATAAGTATCTTATACTAAGAAGCCACACTGATACCTTGGTGGTTATTTGGTACCAGAAAAAAAAGAAAGAAAGAAAAACAAAACAGCGACAAAAGAACAGAAAAACGTAAAAGAGGAATGGGACAGAGGGAAGCCCTATCAAAGACGACTGTCAGCTCTCAAAACCGAATGGCTGTAGTCACTGTCGGGAAGGACTCGCCAGGACAGACAGATGGATGTAAGGACAGGACACAGGGGGGACGCCCAAACGGAAGTACTCGACCCACCATTGGTGTCTTCCCAAGCTTAATGGAATAGGTGGGTAACTTGGCTTATTTCAAAGAAAGCCGGTAGAACAGACAACTCCCTGCATGTGTCCTGGGTCGATTTAGAGTTTGTCCGCACGAAAACTGTTTGCGTCTCGATCCGTTAAATTGTGGTGAGGAAACAATGAGCAAACCTAACAGAAAACAGCTGTTCATACCATAAATAAATAAAATAATAAAATAAATAAGTAAATAAATAAATAAATAAATAAATAAATACGCCAATCTGAATAAGAGCCTGCTGTTTCTTTCATGGGTTAAATATAGAAAGCTTTACAAAAGTACCGGTCGTTTTTCCAAGAAGTGGCTGCTAAGAAGAAGTGGCTTTTAAACCTACTCCAATGTAGCTATAACGCCTGTAAGACAAATCTGAGGGAGAAATTTCATCAAAACTGCCGACAGTCACAAAAATCGACCATTCCCCCAAACAGACTGGCCATTTCATGTCATTCACTATTGCTTTTCCATGTCGCACACTTCAAGAATGAATACTGCACAATCCAACTTCTTCGGGAACGAACAAGTAAATTTCTGAAATGATCATCATATTTCAAGAACAAATTGGTACAAAATTCCGATACATGAAGTGGTGATGCACAAGTTTTATTGAATAAATCGTGACTCCTGAATGCGCCTCCGGCAATTGGTTGACATAGATGTAAAATTTCCTATATGATTCAACCTATATTGTAGACATTCACGTAACAATTTCGAAGAATGGGAAACTTGCCAAGTGAACGTATCAGACCAACCAAATCATTACCATTTCCCGACCTTGTTTATTTCTTGTACCAACTCCATTTTTTGCACAACTGAGAAATTCCGCGCAAAACATTTGTGGCTTAGTTACTGTGATAAGGAGTTAGAATACGCCGGAACTGTGAAACTGCTTGATAGTGCCACAACGCATTTTAAACAAGTGTCAAAGTGTGCATTTGTTATAGCTCTTCTACATACTAAAACATCTCGGTTTTACAGGAAAAGGAGATGGAACAAACAAAAACTAGGGTGGCGATTTTTCTAAGTCTAACAATGAAAAAGGACTACAACAAGCGCATGTTTGTCATCAAGCTCATGGATGAAATTTATTACACAAACATATCTTGTACAATAGTGTTGAGAATGTCCAAAAACATGGCCAAATCAGACATAAGCTTTGAAATAAGAGTGGGGCGGTGGTGTCTGAACTTCGTTTACGTAAAAATAATCTCCACACTACCGTCGACATATCCTCTACGTCCAGGGTCAATGCACCGGACAGACGAAAGAGGTGAAAGAATAAAACAGACAAAAGGTGGAAACAAGGGCAGGAAATCGAGGAAGGACGTATAAATTTTAATGAGAAGTTGCGAAACATTAGGAGGTCAGACAAAGCAAGAGGGACAGAGAAAAAATGAATATGGGCGGAAGAAACGAACAACGGTGCCAAGGCCGGGTGAGCACACTAACTAGCACACTATCCGACATACACTATTTTTTCAATCAAGTAATTTCAGTTCAGCGAATCAGACCAGACAAATTCGACTCCAAACAAAAATTTACGCCTTAGCGCACGCACAAACACGCATATATTGCAAACATCAGACACCGCAATACACTTACGCAGTAAACAGGATCAATCTACCGCCTAACAATGCATGACGGGTACAAAGTCAAACCAGTCTTTGGTAAGACAAAACTGCAACAAGCGCACGAGGCTGGAGGATCAATTTTTCCCCTTCGCAGCCACCCGCTCGGCGTTCACACACAAAAAACACAAACTGTAGTGCTTTAAAAAAAAAAAAGCCAGCAGTAAGCTAATCCTGGCACTTGCAAAACAACTCAGAGATTTGGGAAAGAGAACTGTAATTCGTCAGCTGCTGTGTAAATGCCCAGGTCAAATGAGGGGTTGGGGGGGGGGGGGGGTTCTGAGGGGTTTTGAAGGGGTCTTGAGAAAATCAGAAGAAAAAAAAATAAACAAGTGTTTCACATTCACATGCCAAGCAATTCTGAATGCAGATTTATTATGGGTACATCATATATTACAAAATTATTTATTGAGGTTACAGAACAATTTTTCTTGAAAACCGAATTTGTTCTAGAAAAGCGGCACAGGCAGTTGTAATTCCCAGCTGCATGACTTTGGTATTTATCCTATACAATTGTCGAAATACAAAAGCAAATGGACACAAAAACGGTGGTCTCATTCATAAATTTTTTGTTCCAGCTTATTTTTCTTGACTTACCTGAGGGGAGAGAGCATGTGATAGAAGGAGTGAGAATGTGATGGGAAGAGAGAGAGAGGGGGGTGGGGAGAGGGAGTGTGGGAGAGAGAGGAATGAGTTTTTATTACTTGTAAAGCGCATTGAGCATTTATTGGAAATGCGCTATATAAATGTAATTTATTATTATTATTATTATTATAAATATAAATTAATGTACATATAAAACAACGTCACTGCGCTGGCTAAAATAACGGCCTAGGTCAGACTTACGCCATACTTGCAATATCCTTCCACATTCTTCTCAAGTTCAAGTTCGACACTTTCATTTAAACAAAACAAAAACAAACAAACAAAGAAATGCGCCAATCAGTACAAGCAATAATAACCCATAACACTGATACTATTATTAGATAAATATTTCACATTGATAAACCGTTTTATTGGCTTTTCTCAAAACTGTGAAAAATGAGATAAGCCGCTGCATTACTACAATAACAAAACAATGTCTTGCCATCCGTGATAAACTAACGGTAACATAATTATATACATCGCAAACAATACCCTTACACAAAAATCAATATCTCTATTCTATACTGAACATCGACTGAATTAACTATTTGGCGTGAAAAAGCTAAATAGTAACCAAAAAAAAAAAAGGCGAATCCAATTATGCCAATAGAAGAAAAAAAAAAGAGAAACAGAGAAACAGAGAAACAAACTCTAAAATTGTAAAAATTATAACCAACAAAAAAATATATATTTTGTTCACACCTCTGGAGAATAATAAAAACAAAAGCTTAGTCTGCCCAAGGCAATATATTTATCCATGAATTTAAACAACAACAACAACAACGACCACAACAACAAATTCATGGACAAAATACTTTGCAAGATGAGCCTCCGTCCCTAAACAGCCCAACCATGCATTTTTCAAAAGACATCGCCTGCGGGGTGGCTAATTATCTGAAAACCCAGGAAATAATTTTGATACACCCGGAAAAAAGAACAAACACGTATTTAGGAAGACATTATCTGAGACTCACTGTGGAAGCAAACACATTTCTATTTTCTGTTTACAGCGGCCAAGTGTTCAAATTGTGAGCTGGTGGGCACGCTTCAAAATGTGGCTTTCGGTTCAAATAAAATATAAACCATATCTAAGCATACAACTTCAAAAGAGAGGGAGCAAGAAAGAACAGATAGAAAGAAAGAAGTTTCTAACACTAATTGTTGTCGCCAGCAAGTTCACTTATAAGTGAATAATTCATTTTTCGCTTTGCTTGCTGTTATGGCAAATTTGAAAAAGAAAATTATAAAATATCATTATCATACAACTACTGGGAATTACTGACAGTGAAAAATTTTCTGAACTTAACACGTAGCGCGTCACCGCAAACAGCAAAACACACATTACATGGGCCCTTTACATATATAAGCTGGCAAATTTCCACTTCGGGGTGGGTGGTGGGAAGGGGGTGGGGGGAATCTGGAAATCAGGAACTTCCAGAGGATTCCCATACCCGATTTCCAGATATAACGTGCAGAGACACACGCACAATCATGAAAACAGACTCACGGCATGTTTAAATTGTTCCCAAGGAAGAGCATCTCTATTACATTAAATGGCACATTATGAACGCCCAGACAGTTAGCCCGGCTGTCATTATTCCCAGGTTGCTGTGACACTGCCCCCGCCCTAATGAAGAATTCATGTTCCTAGGGGTCGTCCAGAAAGTATGTACGCTCCATTTCGGCTATTTCAACCCAGCTACCCTTTTTCCAATTTACGCTTCGCGCACGTTTGGCCTCGCCCCCTGGCCTCCACCCTACATCCCGACATCCCCCCCCCCCTTTGAACAAGCGAGAGAAAAGAAAGGAGGGAGAGACAGAGAAGAAAGAGAGACAGAGAGACTAAGAGAGAAAGACAGAGAGACTAAGAGAGTGAGAGAGAGACAGAGAGACTAAGAGAGAGAGAGAGAGAGAGAGAGAGAGAGAGAGAGAGAGAGAGAGAGAGAGAGAGAGAGAGAGAAAATCTGTAGGGTCGCTGCATGGCTTAGAACAAGGTTTTGTTTTGTTTGCCATTTTAAGGAATATTTGTGTGTATTCCACAATTGCAAACTCGATAGCACTGAAAGTCTGTTTACCGTTTCAAGCTTTGTTGACGTTGTTGTTGTTGATAAAGTTCCTCGCGCCCGCCTAGCCTCCTCGCTGTCCTGTCATTTTCTGCCTTACAAACACAAAGCATGGACGCGGAGTATTAGGCCACGCAAACGACTTTGGACTTTGCTAAAACACCCTCACACGCAGACAAATCTGTGGAACAAAACGTTCATCCAGATCGTAGGCAAGATCATCTAAGCAGATCTACCAAAGCGTCACAAACAATCATGCTAGATTCCTCCTCCAGGATAGCCAGTTAACAAAATAAACCTGGTATCTGATCCAGACCAATAAGGCTAATGCGACCGCACAAAGCTTTTTTTTTTTTTTTATAGTATTTCCATTTTAAAAATTATAACCCCTATTTTTGCCGTTGAATTAATTTCAGGAATAAACGTGTGAGTTAGATAACAGCGATAGGGACTGGGAGACATTAAATGGGGCGGAATCAACAAGGGTCTTATCACAAAACAGGTAAGATCCGAACTGATCCTTTCGCTCTCCAAATTCAAAGCTGGTCTTTTCTTGCGCCCTACCAACAGGTGCACTCAATGCAGTTGAGATTGCCATTCGTGCACTGGCCTCTTCAGCCACTGTGACAGATGACCCTTTCCCCAGCAGAGTAGACAGTCAAAACAATCACGTGTAATTTCCAGGGTCACCCCCTGATTGACGGAGGCCAAAATTAACCCTTTCTGTGCCGGCTCAGTAAAATGTGCACAAGTTCATGTTTAGGTGACAGTAAATAGCACTTTTCTGCAGATTATTTTTGCATTACAAACAGATATTACTATTTCAAGACATATCCTCTGCATGAACAGGGGGCACTTATAGGACCTGCGCGTTACCAAAAACTACACAAAAAATCAGTTTTACAGCATTAGCAATCAGATGGGTTAATGCCCCGCCTCCTTTTCTTGTTCTTTGGCCTTCAAAGTCCGAATGTTTGACAATTTACTAGGATTTTTTTTCCGGTATGCGGGATGTTCACAAATGTACACGTCGGGGATACGGCCAAGCATTTCAACTACTCACCATATTTGCGATTTGAGGTCTTTATTTTAGGAGGTTCCCTGCCCTTGGCATTTACACCTCACTTTACTTGTTTTATTATTTCTTGTTCTGGCGGGGGGGGGGGGGGGGGGGAGAGATGATATAGATAAATTTTAATCTATTAATTTCAATTTTGCCCGGGCAGCGGCCTTTCGGCCTGCTCTTTACGATTTCCAACTGCCAAGGTATCTTTAACGTGCGCAACGTGCACACGGGCCCTCCGAATTTTTTCGTCCTTATCCGAGAAGACTAGGTACTCGATCCTACCCCCCAATAGGACCAGGGACTTGAAAATATGAGAAGAATCCAATTTCCAAGAACTACTCGATCCTACCCCCCAATAGGACCAGGGACTTGAAAATATGAGAAAAATCCACTTTCCAACATGCCTGCACTGCCCGGGTTTAGAACCCGGGACCCTTGGCATGAGAGGCGAGCACCTTGCCTCTACTCACCATAAATGCGACCAGAATGTTTTATATCCAAAAGTGTCAAACTGCCCAAAAAAAAAAAAAAAAAACGAGTTCGAAATTTTGAATAACTTCAACACGTTCACCAGAATAGTTTTACTGGATTATGAAATACAGCCACACACCTTGTGTCTTGGATATCTAGAGGCATTTAAGAGCACTGGAATTACACCATCTGGTTAGTAGTCCTCGATATGATTTCAACATCAGTGTAAATACATAATAGCAGCCGCAAATTTGTAAACGAATTGCACATGAAGTTATTCTTAGGAGGAAGTAAAGGAGGAGATGAAGCATTTTGCTGCAAGGCAAAAAGAGGAAACGATAGAGAAGACGGGAAAAAGCGTTATTCGGCATGAAGCAGCACATTTATTAAATTTTATATTTGCCGACATCATGTTTATATTATCGAGTCAGACGTTTTCTCTATAATAAACATTTGGCGGCCGGGGTACGGAGCTCTGTGTGTGGTGGCAGGGGTGGGTGTGTGGGAAGACACTCGATGCTTCAGTTCACATGCAGTGTTAAACTGCGCACATAATTATCATGCCGTAGGTCTCGGCTTTCCGACACAGTAACACTCATTATGAAATTTAACAACATCCCTTTCCTAAAAATGTCCAGGGAAGTCAATCCACAAAGGTGTCTTTATAAACTACGCTGGTTCCACGGTTCTACTGTGTCACAAGAAGTCTACTGTTCTTTCTTGGCAAATTAATTTTACTTATCAGAGTCAGAGAGCCTACAATAATTATTGTAGGCTCTCTGGTAGAGTGTTCCATCTGTTGTGCAGGATGTTCTTATTTAGTAAAATTTCCAACGCTTGTTCAAATTCTTCGGGGCACTGATCTGTCTATGAAGGCATTGTTTGAGTCTGAGTTTGACGGTGCGTCGATTAGGACATCGAAGACTGACGTATCCGGTGACCAGCAAGTCTTGAAATAGTCTAAAACTGGAGTTGATATCAATATCAACAGTCTCCACAGGACTCGCTCATCATTCGGTATGCCGAAGTTAGTTTTAATTTGGGTTTGGGCTTTACAGTGCGTCCGCGCTCGACAACTGATACGCAGTGCCCAGCGTGATTTACTGACAAGAAGTCCCGGAAGATAGCAAATAGCTGCAGGCAGCACAAAGGTGAAAGAAAGATGACCCAGCGGACTTGCGGGGTATTTTGAGCCTTATTTCACCACCCGGCATAAACAAGGCACAGATGCTGTTCTAAATAAAAACTCCTTTTTGAAGTAATGACGTAAATATGGCAAATTACGCCAATCAGGCAAGACTTCCAACCGGAAAACAGGAAGAACTAAAATTAATAACGTGCTAAATTTATTAATCAAATGCCTTGATTGAAGTTCTACCTGATTAGATATATTTGCCTGTGCAGCTTTGCGCCTTTGGTTCTTGATCATGTGTCCGGAGGCTGGGAGAAGGAAGGAAGGAGGGACAGGTAGGAGGGGAGGAAGGAAGGCAGGATGGAAAAGATGGAAAGGTTGGGTTTGGCGGCGCCGCGGCACGATAACGGCCACTTTGCACCTTTTGCAGTTGTTGTTGTTGTTTTGTTTTTTTTGGTACATCAGCTGTAGCTTGATTCTCAGAGCCTGATCCATCAAAATTTCACCCACAAAATTTTAATACGAAAAAGAAGGACGGAAGAAAAGACGTGAAAAAAGACTGAAGGAAGGGAGCCAAGGAGGAAGGAACCACAGATGTAAGGAAATGAATTTAGAAATCTGAAAGGAACGCTCACGTGCTGAGAATGTATTACGAAATATACTGCCAAGTATGGCCTGAAGACACGGATGAGGCTCTGAAACAGGATGATGGCAAAGGCAGTGCTGGTGGAACATTATCGTACCCCAAAAATCGGGATTGCCATACCATTTTGCCAGGTTCAAGTACTCTGTAGGTACTTGTGCATGAGTATAATTTCTGTCTTCCAAATGCCCGTGTTTCGGAGTGTGGCGAGCTAAAACGGATGTTTTCTGTGCCGGATTGTGAAAAACATTAAGAAGGACAACATCCAGTTTGTTGTGAGCAAAATAATTTGAGACAACTTTGATTACAATGTCTACAATCAATCTGCGTGTCGTGTCTTAATTCTCATTTTCAACCTTGCTCCTCCTTCTGTCCTATCAATCTGCTATATCATGTCTATCACATTACTTCTTCCTAGTACAACATGGCCGTTATCGTGTCGATGTGCTGACTCCAAACTCAAACTCAAACCCTTCTATCACTCAATCCTTCCGCTTGTTCCTCCGTCTATATGTCCTCTCCTTCTCTCTCTCTCTCTCTCTCTCTCTCTTTCCGTCATCTTCTCCATTCACCCGTCCATCTCTTGCGCTAATAAGCAATCTTATCCATATTGCGAATGCCCTAAACCTCATTAGACAGGTGCTTACTCCCACACGAGCAAATGCCATCTCCTCACGAACGCGACCACGCGGACAATCGCTTGTTAAGGGTCGCGAAGAGTAAACGAAGACGCTAGATATAGCAGGCGCTGCCAACGTGCTGAGAGCAAGAGTAACATCATAATAATAATAGGCCGAACATAACGCTGATCTGTCAAACCACTCATGAGAATACGGTGTGCCATTTCTTCTATTCAATGCGGGATCGTGACGATGCGACGGACTCCGCATGTCATGCACTGGCTGTCCTGGACGCTACTCATGTATTTGGAACATTCTTCACAGAAATGTTATGCTTGTCTCACTTACGACCAAAACGCGTGGCGGAGAGAGAGAGACAGACAGGCAGATAGACAGACAGAGAGACACACAAAGAGAGACAGACAGAGACAGGGAGACAGAAAGACCGAGAGACAGAGAGAGACACAGTGGGACACAGAGAGAGACACAGAAAGGGAGAGACATAGAGAGAGAGAGAGAGAGAGAGAGAGAAAGCAATGTACAGTACCTGTCTGTTATCCAAAATGTCCACACTTAGAATACAAGGCAATTCGTAAGATATCAAAATTAACAAAACTTACGAAAGACAAAGCAGTACTCGCCATGACCACTTCAGATAAGGATTTTTCGGGCACTAATAAATCCTAAAACCTCGACAGTGACAATAGACACAACTACTGGAAAGGAAACCTGAAGCCAATGATGGGCGTGAGGGGGAAGAGAATGTTTATTATGAATGATGAAATATAGAATATTAATAATAACAATAATCATCAAAAAGGGAATAATAACTGTTAGTTCACGAATGGACCGCACGCCCAGCTTATCTCACTTCGCAAGAAAATTATTTATTATAGATAACATTTCCCGAAATCCTTGGCCGCCCATCAGGCAGGAAAAGAGCCCTGGGACCAATCATCCCGTGCTGTGATGAAAGCTCCGGGCCATTTATTACCGTGGCCTGAACGGACGTGCCCTATATTTCGGTGGCTGTTTTTCGATCTCTCTTTATCTTCTGTACTGCCGGTTTCGCAACTCATTCTCCCTGGCCTACAGGCAGTGACCGAACCGGCTATTTGGTTCAGGTCTCCGTTAACCTTTTGGCCAATCAGACAGTGGGCATCTAATAGGCGTCATCCTGTGTGGCGCACGATATTCAATCTATGTGTTATTAGCACTTTTGCGCAGAAGAGCGGCGACTCGTTTCTAAAATGGGCAACGCCTTAGCACATCGTTGGAATCTGTGAACACAATGACCCAACATTGCTTTTTGACTAGATGACAACAGCACTGGCGAAATTGCCCATAATTATTATAAAAACCCCAAAACTCAGATCAGCTATGCAGTTAGACAGCTCAGCGTCTGGTGGTTTTGGAAGATCTCTTAAAACAAATCAAAACGGCTGATGATTTTATTCTGTGCGCTTTCTGTAAGCTATCTCGGATATGGGGAAGAGAGAAAGGAAAAAAAAGTGAATCTATGCCTGATTCAGACACTATCAATCACCCGGAGTGCACCAACAACGAAAAACGCCGACGAACTTCAAAGTATTAGCTAGCCCTATAATTTTGAGAATTCTGAAAAAAATTTACTTTCGCACATCTGCATGATACATGAAGATATGTATGTGCCAAAGTATCCATTGGCTCGTTTAAATGATAATGCTTATCTTCGTTGTTGTTTTTTGTATTTAGTATATTCTTTAATCCCTTTTGGGAAATTTGCCTTAGTGTCATTGCAGCCCTGTTACAAGTGGAGCAGACACGCCGTCGCCACAGTGCAGCGCCGGTCGCCGTCGTTGCTGTTGTTTGCAATATACGACGACGATCTGGAATTATCTAAATGTCCATGTTCGATTTTATACAAGATTCTTCAGTTCAACTCCGCTCTACACCGGGGACAAGATAACGATTTTGTCCCGACCTCCTGGGAAATGTTCACCAACAACAAAACGCCAACTTAAACTCTTTAAATTTCCATAAAACATCATCTTGGCTGATCTAAAAGATAACAGAGAACACTTGACAATAGCCAGGCACCATTTCACAGTAACCCAGAACCACGCCCAGGCCTTTAAACTTAAAGCCAATGGTTTTTTTGTTCTCCCACTTCATCTTTTGTGTTTCACCGTTTTGCTCAATATATATTATGATTACACTGGGAGGCTAAATAAGCGACACTAGCAAATACAAATACTTCTCCATCATTTCAAGTGTCCAAATCATTAAAAAAAAATTTTTAAATCCGCAGATCGAAAGGGAGGCACCTCAAGATTTCATAATAACGAATTCGAGTTGTGTGACAAAATATTATTTTTAAAAAAAACACCGAAAATCTGTGGGGTGTCAGCAAAGCCTGAAGCAAAGTCAAACTGTGGCAAAAACGAAAAGTTGTATGTAGCAAAGCCTGAAGCAAAGTCAAACTGTGGCAAAAACGAAAAGTTGTATGTAGCAAAGCCTGAAGCAAAGTCAAACTGTGGCAAAAACGAAAAGTTGTATGTAGCAAAGCCTGAAGCAAAGTCAAACTGTGGCAAAAACGAAAAGTTGTATGTAGCAAAGCCTGAAGCAAAGTCAAACTGTGGCAAAAACGAAAAGTTGTATGTAGCAAAGCCTGAAGCAAAGTCAAACTGTGGCAAAAACGAAAAGTTGTATGTAGCAAAGCCTGAAGCAAAGTCAAACTGTGGCAAAAACGAAAAGTTGTATGTAGCAAAGCCTGAAGCAAAGTCAAACTGTGGCAAAAACGAAAAGTTGTATGTAGCAAAGCCTGAAGCAAAGTCAAACTGTGGCAAAAACGAAAAGTTGTATGTAGCAAAGCCTCACGTCCCAAATAATACGGAAACGATACAATCAGACGCAACGGAAAGATAAATCAAGCTTTCGGCAATTAACCTTCCTCAACGAGCTGTATGAGCGGCGTAGGTCTTGTAATATTTTTTTTATTTCACATAAAAGTGAGCTATTTTGCTGAGTCTCCTGCAATCTCCCTATGATACCAAAAATTGTGGTGCCACTATACTCTTGGTTCGACAGACTGATGTCTCGTGTTGTTGCTAGTTACAGACAGCACGCCGTAGCGTTACTACAGCAATGAAATCTCACTTTGCTATGTGTTCATAATATATCTCTGTGACGAAAAGGAATGTGCGCCCGGCATGCCAACAGCTCAGTATGACTGCCCAAGTAGTGGATACATAAAACTAGTAATATTGTTCTATTTCTGTTATATACAGGAATGAAAGTAAGCCGTCACGTACTCCACTTGATAGATGGTGCAGAGACTTTTTATTTATAACTATTACTTCCGACTCTTCCAGGTATGACCGAGTGTCAGGAATTTTACACATCCCCCGCCCCGTAACCGATGCTCTTTAAAACTGACTTCTCGCAAAAAAATGTGTGCATATTTAGCTCTCAACTCCATCCACGAAAAATCCAGAATGTCCATTCGCAAAACAGCCTATCCGAATGTCCTTCGAGTGGCATTTCCACCGCGAACCGGTTATCATGTTTGCTGTTTGCACGAAAACGTGAAAGATCAAGAAAGGCGAAACTAAGAATAACGTCGGCTTATTTCGAAATATAAAACCTGAGCGAGGGGCCGAGGGCTCCACAAGGCAGGGTGAGATACAAGTGAAAATGTCAACTTATAAAAAAAAAGGACAGAGAATGTATGCTTTGATTCCAAACCACGGAGATCGATGAGAGAACGGAAACGGAGAATCGGGTTTTTCATTCCGTAATACAAGAGCAGGACATTGAAAATCTAAAGGCTAATCTCGCAATTATTGATTCCTTCACATCCTGGAGTGACAAAATCATCTGACCTTTTCTCCGTTCAAATAGAAATTTTATCTCGTCACAGACTGCGTTATATTATTATTATTATTATGCCATCCAATATTTCGCAATTTCCACGAACGTGTTCCAATAAATATATAATTACACCAGATCGTAGCCTCGCAATGACAAAAAAGTAAAGTGGCTGTTTCTTTCAGACTACAATTCTACAGCCGAGTTTTCGTGTGTACGGAAAGGGAAACGGCAAAAACCCTTCAAGTAATGAACTGGAAAGAATGTTTTCACGCGTACGCAAATGCCGTTTCCGTACACATGGAAACACTCTTTCTTTTCACTATTTGCTGGATTTTTGCCCTTACCGTACACATGAAAACCCAGCTTTACCGTTTCAAACTATCAAGTGAACCCATCTACAAGGTTACAACTTCAATATACTAACGTGTTCCTAATTACGCTCAGAAACACTCCAGCATTTCCCGTGCCTTCTCTGCACCTTTTATGAGACAATTTTAACTACCATAAGACAATAACACTGATTTTACAGCAAACATGCCATACCCAGAGCACAGCGTCCCAGATTGTGTCTCCTACATTTGAAGACTATTACTATTCCACAAGTGCTCTCCCTTAAGAAGGCTCAGACGCAGGGGCAATAACTCTGCTCTATTTTATGACTGTGTTTACATTATTGTCCTTTCCTTTACGTCATTATCCCGTCTGGTCCCTGCGCTCAAAACGGTGACTTTGTCTTATTTATTATTTATATCCAATAAGGTAAGAGCTCTTGACCTGAGCTGGGAATACGGGTAAAGTAGGACAGATAGAGTAAAATCACTCCAAGTATATCACTTTTTGAAATACATTTTCACCACCTGTAAACAGTGCAATATTCACCAACTACCGTTCTGTCTCTTTCCTAAACAGACACAAACATGTATCATTCTCTCATTCTATCAGTCTGTCTGTCTGTCTCTCTCTTTCTTTGCGTATGTATATGCTCGTGTGTCTATCTTTTCAATCACAGACAGAGCTAAAAATGGAATCTGATGTTCCCCATAAAAACATACAACACACGTATTAAGACTGTGATTACATTATTACTGCTGCCCCCCCCCCCCGCTCTCTCTCTCTCTCTCCCTTCTTTCTCTCTCTCTCTCTCTCTCTCTCTCTCTCTCTCTCTCTCTCTCTCTCTCTCTCTCTCTCTCTCTCCTGATGCAAACGCGTGACCACCGACAATGAACAAAAAATGAATGCACTCGTAAATTACATTGATAAATATCGCAGATTCCAATTTTCACTTTTTTTTTTCCGGGCCCGAAGCAAATTCGGCATTATTCTCTATCATTCTGGCCTTGTCCCTGGATACAAAATGACGGGCTAAAAATGACAAAGGCCACCGATGTACATTATGACATGTAGTTCGCTCTATCGCCTTTAGCATTCTTTCATCTCTCTGCTCTGGTGCGAAAAGCATAACAACACAGGAGGGTACATGTGAAAAAAATTCTTAAGGAATCCCAGTAGATAAAAAAAAAAAAGTCGGCCGTGGAGAGAGAGAGAGAGACAGAGAGAGAGAGAGACAGAGAGAGAGAGAGAGAGAGAGAGAGAGAGAGAGAGAGAGAGAGAGAGAGAGAGAGAGAGAGAGAGAGAGAGAGAGACAGACAGACAGACACAGATAGACAGACACAAACAGACAGAGTGTGTGTTAAAGTCTGTCTGTGTGTGAGTGTGAAGACGTGAAGCGTTTGAAAGGGGGTGGGAGACAAACAGACAGACAGACAGATCATAAGTGAGAAGTGCATCAACCGCTGAAACTGATACGGCAAGTAAAATTTAAATAAGTCTAATTTTCTCCCTAGGAATATCTCATTTTATGACAATTTACATTTCACATAATTTCATTCCAAGCTGAAAAATGACACTGGAATTTCTGGCGTCTGTGACCCGCATTGTAGTCCACGCACAGCATTTACATATTATTATAATGAACAATAATAGAACATCACGAAGATATGGGTTACGAAAGGGTTACCAAACCTCAACGGCAAGAGCCAGGTGCCAAACTTAGGTTGACAGGTCGTAGACAAAAACATAGAAACATGCATTTTTCAATTAAATCCTTTACAAAATAATGTTGTTTGCGATCGGTTTGAGTTTAAGTTTAGGTTTCAGGCGCACTGGCAGGTAACGGTCACTCTACGCATTTCACGGTCTTCCTTGGGGACCGTATTTTGTATTTTGTATTTTTGTATTTTGTATACTTCTTTAATCCCATTTGGGAAAATTGCCTTAGCGTCACTGCAGCCCAGTTACAACTAGAGCAGACACGTTGTCGCCAAAGTGTTTGGTACTCACAGCTTCATCGATTTTAATTTCCACTAGTGGAAGCAGATCTAATTACTTCTGTTACAACATTATCACATTGATAAAATTCTCTAAGATGTTTTTCGTATAAATTTGAAAAGAATTGTGTAAATGTGTATAAAAGTTTTTAAATCAACTTGTAGACCCGTGCCTCTTTCAGAAAGGACAAACGAATCAACGTGCGGGTAATTTTCATTTTTATGCTCGACGGGGGCAATTTTCGAATTTTGAGCCTTGCCTTTTCCCAAGCCCGTTTTATGGCCTGACATCCCTAGCTTTTCCTGTTCGTGTTTTGTCATAAAAAAAGCTCCTATCTTTTGTAGTTTGGCGGCACTTTCCCTTGTAGCATTTTGTATTTTGTATACTTCTTTAATCCCATTTGGGAAATTTGCCTTGGTATCATGGCCTGCTCTTCTCGATTTTAAACCGCCAGGGTATCTTTACCGTGCGCGTTGCGCACATAGGCCCTCCGAGTTTTTCGTCCGTATCCGAGAAGACTAGGTGTTCAATCCCACCCACCATAGGGTCAGGGACAGGAAATTATGAGAAAAATCCCGAAATTCCAACATGCCTGCACAACCAGGATTCGAACGCGGTACCCTCGGCATGGGAGGCGAGCACCTTGCCTCTAGACCACCATGGCATTACATTATTAGAGTGTTTAAAGTAATGCGAATCAAAATGTCGAAGAAAGCATGCTTTTGTAAGCTCGGGCACATTCTGGGCTATTCTACTTGTAAAATACATAATAGTATTATCGTACAGAACGGAGTTGCTGCCGTCCCCAGAACAAGTGGCTTGCTATACCAAAGCTGCTTCAAAGTTAATCAAGAGGACCACAAGAGTAAAGAGGTTTTCTTTGACATTAATTTGATCAGCATCATGACAGCTTTGCTTCTTTTCTGCTTTTTTTTTGTTTCTTTCTACCTTTTTTTTTTTTCTTTCTACCTTTTTTTTTTTCAGAGGATCTGAGTATTTCCAACCAGGTCGATCATCAAAGATTGAGGGATGTCTGACAAAGTACTTTGATTTCTGACTCGAACTCAAGGCTGATGTCCTGGAAGACTTGAGAGACAGAGACAGAGAGAGAAGAAGGAGTGAGAGAGAGCGAAAGAAAGATGCCACTGAGTGAGAGGGGAGAGAGGAAGGGGAGAGAGGGAAGGGAAGGAGAGATCGAGAGGGACACAGATAGATAGAGAAGAGGAGAGGGGGATGGGTGGGGGAGGGAGGGAGAGAAAAAGGACAGAGTGAAAGAGAAAGAGACACGGGGGGGGGGGGGGGGCACAAAAACTCAGGGTTTGTTGTTGTTGTTTTTTTATGTCCTCGGAGTGTGCGTTTGTCACACATGAAAAACACTGAAAGGAGTAAGTGAAGCTTGCAATATTAAAAAGCATAATGGTAAAGAATACGCGACAAAAAGCATGCAAGGTAAAAAAATGCACGAACAGGCAGACAGATTCGGCCACGGACAGACTGAGATAGTGGTAAACAAAAGGATGACTGACGGACGTTTGGATGTAGGCAAAATTACGTACTTTCAAACTGAATCTGAGAGACTAGATGGTAATGGTAAGAGGGGTAAGGTGGCCGAGAAAGAGAGACAGACAGACAGACAGAGACAGAGACAGGGAGAAAGAGAGAAAGAGAGACAGACAGACAGACAGACAGAGACAGACAGAGAGAGAGAGAGAGTGAGGGAGGGAGGGGGGTCCTCACATGGTTGAATGCATGCGTGAAAATTTTGGCCCAGAATCCCCGATTCCATTTACCGACCACTTTCAGAGAGTGCACGGGGACAAGAGAGAGATGATCAGTATTGGCACGTGTGTATGGCACAGTCGATCTTCAATATGTAATCATTAGCTCCAGACTTGAACAAGCCAACAAGCACAGCATAAATTTACTTACGATGCACAAAATGCAAAGGAATATTTGACTTACAAAAACAGGAGACCTGAGCAAAGTACACTGTCTCGGACTTTTCACATATCATTGTTAACTTTCTTTATCCATTGAAAGTGCTGATATGGTGTAAAAGCAGAGTTCCCACTAGTATGGTTTTCATGCAGAAATTAAAAAAAATGCTTTAAAAAAAACAACAACAGAAAATGTTATCATGAGTCCTCGGTGAACCAAAACAATTTTTTTTTTTAAAATCTCTCAAGAATCACAACCCCTGGAAAACAAGGAGGCTCATCAAAAACATACACAGTGCACCAATAACGTTCTCGAAAGGAAGTTCTCTGATATCACTTCGAAAATACGAAAAAAAAAACTAAGAACGCTTACTGCCATTAACATACACTTTTGTTTGAACAAAATTACCTGATTTATAGCATGAAAACATGTAGCTCTGAGAATATTACTAATTCACAAACTGCTCATATTAGACCAATCACAAGTTAGTCATATTTGATCTGACCTGCTAGTCAGCTTCAGAGAATAGATATTCGGACACATTGCAAAAGGCGAGTCCGATAAATATCATACTGAATTTTGCATCAGGTAAACAAAGAGTATCAACTTCTCTTATGAAATGAACTTCATCACCTGTTCCAAGTTTCATCTGTATCGTTTTCCGTCTCAATTTCAAGAACTTCATATTCTATGCTTTCACTAACAGGTCCTCGAAACAGGCAACTGGTAAATAAAGGAAGCAATGTGATAGTCTCTTACCACTAAGCTAATAGTTTCAAATCCACAACTCCAGTATTAATTCCCTTGTGAATCAAAACAGCGAACAGCCAGTTGCTATTTCATCACTACACACTGGAGCATCAGGCTCTCCACAGGTCCCACCGTGACCACTACACTCAATGAACTGGACCTGTTTGACAATGGACACTTTTTCACGCTAGACCTAATTTGGCCCTGTTTGGGGGTCCCCATCTGTGACCCTCCCTGGCCTTCTTGTTTGGAGAGATGGACTGAGGTAGTGTAACACATGCGCCTGGGGAGAACCGCGAGTCCCGTCTAGTGACGGTAGCTGGCTCGTGGTTTTGACTGTGACGACAATAGAACTGGTACAGACAAGTGGTGCGCGAGAAACAACTGTGAGTATGCTCCAAAGGCATCAAATCAGGACCGTAGAGGTGCCAAATCAGAATCTCGTGATAACAACTTTGGAGCATTCCCCTTCCCTAGCTTCACTGGACAAAGAGCTTTTCTTTAATGCAATATCTCTCTTTGTCTCTCCCTATTTTACGTTGAATATTATATGTCTAGATAGCTCATACTCATTATACACACAAAGACAAAATTTTAATGTTTCGATGGCATAATGCCATTTTTCAGTGAAATATGTTTGAAATTTAAGTTTACCACTGCACTTCCCACAGAGAGACATTATCTTCTCGTCACCAGTCTCTCGTCCTCTAATTCTTCGACCGTCTTTACGTTTGTTTGGTTGTAGTTGTTGGTTTTCTCCCCATGTCTCGGAACCGAATCCTTCCATTTTATCCCTTTTTCGTAACTGAAAAAACACTGAAGAGATTCTACAAAGACACTAAATCTACAGTGTATGGGCATTACGCGATACACACAACAGATTCGGCGCTGTATAACACAAGAGGGGGCAAACTGCATTAGCTGAAAGGGGGCAGTAGCATGGAAGTAGATACGCTAATATCTCTTTCCGTCGACAAGACCAGGAATACTTATTCTGTGATGGTAACTGCATTACTGGTGACAGGCTGCAAGAAAACGAACAAAGGAGAACTGCTCGACATTGCGCTCTGGAGCAGATGGCCCAGTAATTATCCCAGCTTTGATGAAAGACCATTTCGCTGACCGTGAAAGGTGCCCACATGGAAAATAATGGGAGACGTTGTGGTTTCCCTGAGCTGGCTGGACATTTTACATTAGTCTGTATTCAAATCTTTTCCACGAGACTTATATCGACTTAAATCACGGTGTGTTCGGAGTCCAGCCTGGACAAAGTCACCAGGACATCATAAGTTTGTTTGGCTGAACTAGTCCGCCTGATCTAGAGATTTTTGTTTGGCACATGTTGCAATCTGTGTCTGTCGGCAATGGACCGAACTAGACAAGAGGCTATTTAAAGACTTTAAAAAAAAATTATGATTCCCAATAAGGCACAGATGCTGTCATGGCAACCCTCGTTTCACAATATAAGTAAAATCCAACGTAGAAATTTTAATGTTTCGTAAAATTTTACAAAACTGGAATCTGACCTCATGCTGTATGTAATGTCAAAGAGCACTTTTTTTTCTTTCTTTCGCTAGTAGTCAATTGCAATAGTCCTTACGGCAAGATGAGTTTCAATGGATAAAATGCCTTGTATAATAACATTATAATACCGTCTTCCTGGCACATCCACTTGTCTGCTTGAACGGGGCGCGCTGTAGCGCCGACAACCGTCAGTGCACTTTGACTGTGTAAAGGAGTGACATTGCAAAGGTTTCAAAGGAGTGAGACATGAAAAATGAAAAGACAATAAAATTCAAAGCCGCGACAGCTTAAAGGAGTGACATAATGAAGGAGCGGCAGAAGAAAGTGTCATGTCATGACATGTACATCGCTCTCCAAAACTCACAAGAGACACAATTATTATTAGATGTGCAACCAAATGAGCGGCCATTATTTCCCTTTACTCGTACATAATTTTTGGGGACATGCACTGCAACAGCATGGTACCAACATCAATAAGAGCAACGATGATGATGCACAATCACATGAGTATACCAGTCCTCCTACCCCAGAAAACTTTAATTCCGAGAAAAGTTCATGTGTACATTACGTTGACTGTAGAATGATCTACTCGCAAACTGAACCACGTAACAAACTTTAACGCTGCAAGGTCTTTATTTTGTAAAGCTTATTACCGTAGGTAGTTACACTTCAAAGTACCAATCCAACATATCGGGTCCATTATCAATTTTATTCCACAAACTCAGCAGAAACGTAAATTTCAAAATACCTAAGGGAAAGATGGTGAAACTATACTGGGAACAAGTCAGAGTAATGCGGTTCAATCTCCGGTCTGGTAAATTGGCCATGTAATAGACTTGATTTTTCCACAGCCATACCTTATATTGCAGAAAACTCGGGAGACGCTACCACACACACAGTCTAAACTTTGAGTAAAACTATGTTATCATCTGCCTAGCACGCCCTGGTATGCGGGCCCACAACTTTTCAGCACGTTTTTTATCAAGACACTGCAGGGAACAAAAGTCACAGTGATTGTTCCGGACGTCAAAGGGTATAACGTTTGGAGATATCCTTGAGGGAAATCGCAACTAATCGAGTTAAACCGATGGTTGGCATTTTCATGCATCTGGACTCCCCAAACGTACACGCACAACCTCTGAACAATTACCAGGCCCGCTGAAAGGGCGAATGTGGTGTCATGCCTTGGCTTATTTATTTGATTTCCACTCGGCTTTTAGCGACAGTTTGATCGCGATCAGATCAGCGGCTAACTAAATAAATAAACAACGTTGACGTCCGGCATTTTGCAAGCCAGTGCCATTTGGCACGATAAACTTTTACAAACTAGGTTATGTTCTGTCGTCCCACTGTAGAGTTGCTTTGCCGACAAGAAAAACAACAAAACTGGTCAAATAAACATCGGAACTAAACGCCATGTAATGATGTTGCCAGAAGGACGTAATTTCTTTATGGAACACAACAAAGGCTGGAAATAAGTACGCCGTTTTTAATTTTTTGTTTCTTGCATTAATCTTTATGTGAAAAAGCTTCCTTTTCCAGTAAATGTGGAAATGCAATTTCTTTCACAACGTTAGCACTTTTTTCTAATTACACCGTTTGCGGGATCATACTAAAGGAGCCTCCTTTTGCATTGATTTAATCTGAAAGCACGCGTGTTGAAATTTAATGTCGCGCTAGGCTCCCGTGACAAATAGGCCTGCATCCAGCGATCAGCGATCTCTTGGTCCACTATCACTATTCTGCAGGGTCATGAAAACCCAAACGTGTAGGAAAGAATGCCACAACTGTGGCCTTTGCTGTAAAAAAAAACAAAAAACCAAAAGCACAGGCCATTATAATGAAACATAATGGCCGAGAATAATGGGGGCAAGCGCTCTGCTTTGTTCAGTTTCGGGAAAAAGTTCCCACAGGATCCATTGATCCCATACAACAAGTTGCAAGCTTAAACCCTCAGAAAATAATGTGGTATTGTTTCAGAGTTCGCACCGTAAGTACATAGATCTCGGAGACCACTGTGGCTGGCTTTAAACTGAGCGAAGTCATGCTGATATAAATGAACCGCACGAAATTAATAGAGAAAAATAAAAGGAAGTTATGTTCTTGGACTTTCAAGTTGCATAGCTAACAATTTTACGCAGAGTTTGGAACTTGCTGCTGATATATAAGTTCTAGGCTATAGAACCTTCAAGTCACTTAACCCTCACAGTGTCTCAAGATATTTATTATACGCACACCTATCGTAGTTTTTCGCGTTAGGTCTCTTTCTGCCTCACTTAAGATAGGTTTGACGATATTCGATCTCTTTTTATTGAACACGGTGCATTAGTAGGTCAAAAGACTTTAAACAGTCTACGCAATACACAAACACCACGTTACGCAGTGTAATGCAAACAAACTGACATACAGAATACTAACGGTTCCAATCGAAGTTATGGTTCTTCACACAAGTGACCGATATCTGAATACTTGAGTAACGGAAGTCTTGAGGTGTTTAAGATTAGGAACCAGTCAAGCAAGAACTATTGTTCAACATACACCTGTAGCCTATCGTAACACCCAAAAACATACCGTACTGTCGGTCGCGATAATCATTTATTGCTTACTGTGATGTTAAGTTGTTTTGACGATACTTCAAGTTAAGCCCTATCCAAAACGTCCTTTGAATACATCGCATGACCAAGCTCACAGTCGATGGGTATGAATGGCAACTGTGGGGAGGTTTACATCAAAACTGACTCGAACGGTTTAAAAATGCAATACATCAATAGATGCTGACCACCCTTTGGGTAGAAAGATCCCCTCTCTCTATCTGAGCAACGAAAGGTCAATAATGGCCGCCGATAATAGTGACTAAAGAGGTGATGAAAGGCAGAATTAGGCGGCAAAGTATGGATAATACGCCACTGCTGGTGATCACAAGTGACATACATACAATAATAAGTACTTATAAACAGGAAACTCAACAGGCAAGATTTCTGTTGTTACAGTGTCTGTTCGATCATCATCGAAAGCAAAAGAACGTACTGTATTACAGTATGGAGAGGCAATGCCAGAGAAAGTGACAAGAACAAAATTAACAACACAATCATCAAGAAAAAATGCAAAGAGAATTTCCCTCATGGAATAGTAAAGTGATTCTTATCATATCTTAGTCTGTTTTGGGGTAAAAAATAACAGCGTGGCCACTTATATGAAAAGCAGCTGTCATACCATTATTTTGCTTCAAATATTAGCTTTTCAGCAAAGACTGGCGCACACACCCTTCTCTACTGTTGCTTAAACACAATGTTGTACAACTATGCACACCCAGCCGGGATCTGTATTGTTCCTGCACTGGAAGGCAGCTAGAAAAGTGCTTGGGGGATCGGTGATGGCTGATGGGAGTGCCCGAGTGGCGGCTGGGCGTGTGTATGTGTATGTCTGTCAGTGTGTGTATGTGTGCACTGACATGCACGCGTTTGATGGCAACTGTTTACACAGGGCAAGTGTCAAGCACGTGGCACATACATGCTGGGCTGGGATGCTGTCAGGCATGCTATAAAAGCATACCATTACGCTTGGCGGTTCCCCACCTACATAATTAAACACATCTCTAGCGATGGTGTAATAAATAATCGCTCACACTCAACAAAATGACCACTGCAGAGTAGGCTGGATCTACAGACGAAGACATAAATATCTGTACATGTATTATGAAAACTATAGAAAATCGGTGGGGTCGCAGCAAGGCTTGAACCAAAGTCAAAGTACGGCAAAAAGCAAAAGGTGTAGGTAGCAAAGTCTCGCATAAGAAATGATGCCAAAACGATTGTAGGTACCAAAACCTCGTGGAAGAAATAATATCAAAATGATATACTCGTTTCAGAATTAGTTCTTACGTAAGGCTTTGCTACCTACAACTTTTTCTTTTTGCCAAATTATAAGGTTTGCCTACAGAAGAAGACATAAGGTCTCTGAAAAACTGACTCTGTGCCTGCAAAGGCAAACTGGTTTATAGGTATTCCGATGTCACTTCCTCCCCTACATACACCATTAAGACGTTAACTCCCAGTCTCCTTAGTGTAATTACTTAAAGCGCCATGTGCCTGGAATTTTCACTCATCTCCAGTGGGATTCGTAATCCAAGTTCAGAGCAAAGCTTATTTAACACCAGCCTTTGATGATCTCTCATTTTAAACAAACAAACAAAAATATTCTGATCAAAATCTTGCTGTTAAACTTTGTCCTAGTCATACATCAATACGATATTTACATGTCAATAAAGTGCTCAATCAGGCCTACGGGATGTGAATGCCATGTTTTAACAATGGCACCAGCAATGCAAGAAAATCCCTTTGCCTAGCGCTGTCGTGGCACGTTATTTCCCAGCCTACCTGTAAGATTCACATAAAATGATTCCTAGCTTGTGAAATAAAATGGCAAATATCTTAAGACATGGTCAAAGCACTTATACAGAAGCCAGAATGATGTTAAACGCACGAAGTCCAAAACTGAATGGCGATTCCGTGGACTGGTTTGTAATGTAATGAAACTGACAAGAAACCGTGAGCGCAAGCAACACACACATTCTTCATTTTAACCACTTTTTTTTACTTCGAGCTGAAGATAGCTGGACCATCTGAATCTCTGCACACAATATCAATTACACACCTTATAGAAGTCTCCCATGGAAATCGAGCACAATGTAAGATATCAGTAAACTGGAACCACTCTGGATCCTAGCAGTGACATGATAATAATATACACTTCAACCGCGGCAAAGGAAATAAACAAAATTCACCGACCACCTGATCTTGTTTGAAAACACCATTTAATACATTGGAGCATAAAATCCGAACTCAGCAGTAAATGCACTGCTTTTGAGGGTTCTACAGTGACTTTTTTTTTCCCTCACTGTTAAACTAACCATGTCATATGCTGGACACCGATTTCGAATCTCTGAGAAGGAAATTACATAAGCCAATGGATTTCGAAGTTCAAAACCGCCTTGGATGACTGTGAACATGAACAGGTAGCATGACCTTTTGGCAACACACACCTGGCGGTAAAGAATAATGTTTGGATAGGCTGCCTGCTAAACTACTTGGTACTATTTTTATCCCTATTCAGGTCGCGTAAACATAAAAATCGCGTGCCACCAAACCATTTAGCACCGCTTAACTCTTGGGAAAAGTTACCCGGAAAAAGTATTGTAATGTGCACCGTAACTATAGATCCACATTCATCGTTGGCTGAAGTAAAAATAGGAGCGGCTCCTAGAAATTTAATTATTTGCCTTGTGCAATGAAATGAACTGACAAGTGACGGTTCTATGGCCAACCAATGGGAAACTCTTTCACAAGACTAAGTAAATGTGCCGTTTCATTATGAGGTAAACAATAAATTCACGGGTGGCCATCCTTAATATACACTTAAGAATATAACACCCCCCCCCCTCCCTCCCAATCCACACTACTTTCTTTTTCATGATATCCGGGCAATTTTATGTTCATCGCAGCTTAGTCGTCCATGTAAGAAAAACAAAGGTACCACAAATAAACAAGCTATAACTTCGGTCAAAACAGGTACGATGCCAAATTTCAAAGTCATCCCTGACCAACCGAGGCCTCTGAAACCACAATCACTCTCTAACATGTCTCTTTAGGAAAGCAGCCTTCTGTGCTTTTAATTCTAGACGCAAAACAGATCAATATTTTGCATTGTCCAAGCGTTAAGCGTGCTACTGTCGCATACCTGAATGGACGACAAAAACTCTCATTTCATCATGGACAACAATGGTCTACTCAATTACTTTTTTCAGACTGTCACCGGAATAAGGTGATCAAATTACTGTACTCTAAAACACGATCCTGAAAACCTGTACAAAAATAGTAGTCACAATGACGTTGTAATTGAAAGGGAACAAAAACAGGCTCTGCGAGTCTGAGCAGTACATTGAAGTGAATAATACATTATTGCTCTCTGCGTCTCAAGATAGATGTCCATTGCGCAATACTTGTAAGTTTAGGGTAATCGGTGTTGTGAATCAATTTAGCTTACTGTCGGCAGATGGTAACATTTATTCCAATTTGAAAACAATCACTTTGAAAGAGGTCTGGGCAAAACCAACTATAGTGGTTTATAGAAATAAACAGGTCATGGAGACACACCGTTTAAAGTCAATCAGACATGGCAATACGTTGAACAATCATCCGGGAATGGTTATGCTCAAACCACCCAAGTAACAGAAGTATCTTAACTTGGACAAAAAATACCAGAAGACTATGCAAGAAAAAAAAAACAGTTCACTGATTGCACAACAGCGTTATCTCTTGCTAAAGCTATGCACACGAAAGCACTGGCAACATACGAGATTGTCACTGTCAAAAACAACTTACTTATCTCCAGGCCGTCAATGTTTCAGACATCGAGCACAGATAAACGAATACAAACTCTCAGAAATTTGATGAAACCACAAGCAAACCGAGCTAAGTAACGAGTGGTCTACTTAAATGTCATTTGTAACACAGATTTTCACTGCCACGTGTGTGCAAAACATGACCCTGCACAGCTGCAATTTAATACACATCTGCATCTTAACATGGTATCTTATCCGTAAACATTCATGGCGATAGATCACGGCGTTGATTTGTCACAAACATGCCACAAGATTAACCGGGTAGATTGTCGCTGATGGCGCTTACAACAGTTTGTTGTTCTTTTTCTGCTGTTGGGTAAAATTTCGCCGAAAGAAACCAAAATACCCGTCGCTGTGTCAACACGCCACTAGACAAAAATTTATGCCCACTAGACTTCTACTTTCAGAAAGACACGTCCTTCGAGCGTCTGGGCGACACCCACTCAACTGTGGTATGTCTTAATCCCGGTATGACTGACGAAGCGAACCTAACCTGGTACATTATTATGGTATACCTTTCGTGCCTCGTAATGACTGTAATGGAGACTAACCTCGTAATAAAGCCTGCCTGGCGGACGCCTGTCCCGTGTTGGGGACACGGGGGTTGTAATTAACATAGTGCTTACATACACTGTACATCGAGACAACAGGTCAGGCTGGGAAATGAGGAATCTAGAACACGCACATTTTATGAATAAGATTCGACTTTACTTAAGTTAGGGACGACTGATTCACTGCACAGAATAATGACAGAGCTAACGTAAAACAAATACAATAATTGCAACTATCCCGGATCTGTGGGCCAGGCATATAAAAGAGGTGTGGGAAACCGGTTATAAACCTTTATTGCAAAGTAAGTCAAACATTTTGTCACGCGCCCCTCCCTCACTTGCTCCCAATCAGTGGCGGATCTACTGGGAAACTAATAAAGCTTTAACTTCAGGGCCTCTAATCCCGGAGGGGCCCCTGAAAAAACTTTTTTTCATGACTGAATTTTGGATGTTGCCCTATTGTTGCTGGTTGTGAAGGGGCCCCTTAACAGTTCAAGCTGCAGGGTCCCAAAAACATGCAGAACCGCCACTGTTCCTAATGTCCTGAGTAACTGACATTCCACTGCTATACATTAATAGTTTCTTCCTGTGGATCTAAACAATCCCGTAGTCCTATCGCAAAAGTGCCGTCGAATAGGCTGTAAACTTACATGGCGAGCAATGCAACCTTATCAACCTCTGTTGCTCAAATTTCCATAGCTGCCGCCATCAAATTGCCATTACCACGGCAAATATCTTACATTCTCCTTCTTCATTTCAACTTCATTTTCATAAGAAAAACCCGATATCAGTGATGAAGAGCCTATGAACACAGGAATATCTTTATATTTCTGATACATGTCTTCATTCTACTGGTCTCGGCAACGGGCAGAAAATTACATGATATAAATTAATGCACACACCAAGACACTGAACATACTGGTTTCACATCATAATAAGATCTAAATTACACGAACTTGAACATTCTGCGAGGTGTAAAATTTATCGTCGGCAGGTATTTTCCATATAATATTATATTGTTGTATGTGAATTTTTACCTTTTCCAGAAAATGAGGGATTATGGCAGGTCGGAAAGGGGGCAAATAAGCATAAACACATATCTCAAAAAGTATTCAACCGATTGGAATGACACTTACACATAATGAAATTAGGGATTGGAGAACCGCTCTCATGACAAACGCTCAAAATCCGCAAAATATCGCATATAACAATTTGGCACACAACCCACGATATCACAATGAACTGAAAAACACCGACGCTCCGCTTAAAGGCATGTTATGGATTCCAGATGTGTACACTTCGTGTCACTCACAGTGAGCAGCGTCAGGCCTGAACAATACATCGCAAGGAATGAAATGCCACGTCGAGAACCTCAAAGTCCCAAGCGCACCAGTGCACTCACTTTAAAGTATCATCTGGACTTTCACAATACAAAGGCACTTAGACAACTCAGGCCAAGCTGAATCAATCACGGATGTGAAGCAATATGTGGGTGGGTCTGACAAAACAAGGATAAAAGTAAAATTCTTATACCTCTTTAAAAACTCAAAATATTATAAAGACTATTTCAAACAAAATGTTTGACTGAATGCAGAAAAATGGCTAATCTTTCATTTATGCGCAGCAAACACAATTTCCTAGAAAATATTCCCTCCTCAGGAGAGGTTTTCTCAGGAATTTGGTATATCACATTAAGCCCGATTTCGTCCGATCCACTTACATTTTATTATAAAATCCAAAATTTCATAATGACTGGTGGTGGAAATTCACTCCATGATAGGCCTATATCATTTCACATCTGTCTAAATGTTCAAGTGCCATTCTAAACGGGGCAGATCTCATGGAGATCTTTCAGATATAACTAAACATACCGACGCACGACTCTGGGAGCACGTTTCCGACAGTGTTTTTTTTTTTAGCACGTAACGTACGTGCATTTTTTGCTTGTGGTAATTATAAATGATAGCAACTACCAACGCCTCTTGTGAATCAACCAGGAAGTCATTACACTTGCACTTACACATAAACATAATAGAAAAATCAACCGAGCAACATCCAATTTGCTGGGATGGATGGAAAGAGAACAGCGCGGAAGTATAATTACCTAAGGCCGATCAAACCTTCCTGCCACGGAAAGACAAAGAGAAAGAGAGAGAGAGAGAGAGAGAAAGGGAAAGGATGAGAGAAAAGGAAAGAAAACAAAATGCATTCATTGATCAACAGAGGAAGACAGTTATTAGCCTAATTTACAGCATCGGATCTTGGCACTTCTCAGATTTCCTGTCCGGGGTTCCATCTGAGGTTAGCATGGCCGCATGGCTCACCATCAAAGACACTTGACAGACACTTTAAAGGCCGCCAGTATTGATAAGGTAGTAAATGGTCTCCTGGGCTAGCTATAGAGTCTACGCTGAATATAGGACTGGGTGGATCAAAATTGAATTTGAACACAGTATTAATCAAAACAAAATTGTGTATTTATGTAAGTAGTTGAATATGCACGGCGGTCAAATAAACTGATATAATACTAGAAGTGAATATCTAGACAGCTTGAATGGCAGGGGATGGATGGATGGATGAAAGCATAACTCGATATACATACAGGTTGATAGACAGGCAGGCAGGAGACAGGCCTATAGACAAACAGACAGACAGACGGTCGGTCTGATAGATAGATAGATAGATAGATAGATAGATAGATAGATAGATAGATAGATAGATAGATAGATAGATAGATAGATAGATAGATAGATAGATAGATAGATAGATATAGATAGATAGATAGATAGATAGATAGATAGATAGATAGATAGATAGATAGATAGATAGATAGATAGATAGATAGATAGATAGATAGATAGATTGATTGATTGATTGATTGATTGATTGATTGATTGATTGATTGATTGATAGATAGATAGATAGATAGATATGGTATGTCCAGCACATGACAATTTCTACTCAACGATACGACAGACAGACAGACTGGCCAATAATCCCAAAGAAAACTTGTACACACACAGAAAAATAACCAGCGGACAATACTGTCTTCCCTTATACATGCATTAGATCTAGCTGAACTCGTTTCCACATCATATAAATCATCAGCCGTGGTTTTACACCTGTGGCTCTATACTACTAGATCTAGTACTAGCACACCAGAATTCCTGAATCTGATCACACAGCACTTCTTAAGTCCAAAATTACAACACACGTTTTCCACAGGCCGTGGTTTAGCCTAGCACATGCAAGAATCTCCACTCTGCACAATAAAATGGCGAATTTTTTTTTCACGAGCACGGTAAATACACCACTGTCCATTCTCCTCCGCGCTAACAACACACTTGAGTGCATGTGTATCGTCTGCGTCTCAGGGCCCTATCAAGCGTTGTTTACACTGCAGGTTAAAAAGACAGGGAAGCTGCTAGGAACTCTCGATTTGCTGATGAAACGCTGAACAAAATAATATGTTTCTTCACTGAGGCGAAATTCAGGCGAAATTCGCTAGAATAATTCAACACCAAGGATGGGGGTAAAGCGGACAATCTCGACTCTTCAATGTCTGGAATTTCATAGCAACCTGCAGTTCATTACCGCGCTGTTTGATGTGCGTATGAAATGAACGAACTAGGGCCCACTGTGAAAAGTGTAGGCTATGCGTGCATGAACTTCACAGACGGGTAGTCACATTCAGAAACGAAATTCCTAGTGATAAAAATAATATTATTCAGAGTTTACTATCTCGTGCACACTACGAATAAGACGCAAGCTGGCGCATTTTTCTTCATTCCGAAACATGGGTCAGGGAAGTCAGGCCTCCATAAAAAAATTTAAAAAATCATGGCTATAATAAACGAATTAATATTATTAGCCTCAAGTCTGAAAAGCTCTATCGGCCGTTGAGAAGCAGGCTCGCTGTCGATTGAATGAATGAAAGAAACTGATACAGTATCACATTAATTACACATTTGGGTAAGTTACGCAGGGTCGCAGTTTATCAGACCTCTTATCAAAGAGATATCAAAACAGCTGGGCAAAAGAAAAAATAACAAAAACAATAAAACATGCCCACTGCTTAGCGAGAAAAATGTAATGACTAAACACTTTTTCTCACAACTTTCGGACCAGAGGGAAAGTAAATTCAGTGCCGTGGTTAAAGCAGATTAAAACATTCGTTAATGCCTCTAACGAAGTAGCTCATTAAAATTTTAAATGAATTTCTAGTCATTCAAAATTTGGCGAATTTTCACCTAAAAGATATCTAGAAAAACAGTGCAATCTCAAAAACTCAGACCAGTATACCCGCACAAACAAACCACACATACGATCTCATCAAAAAAAAAAAAAAACATACCGCTACAACTGCTCACACGCGTTTGCGTCGAGGCCACTCACAGGTTAAACTATCTACAGAAAAGATTATTCAAAACAAACACTGCGGCCACCATTTCCCCCCGCGACAGCCTGCCTGCTGTATTCTGAGTCCACAGTCTCAGAGTGAGTTCCAAGCCTGATCTACTCTCAGTCAGAATCTCGCGCGAGAGAGGAAATTAAATAGTGGCTCACACATCGCATACCTTTCTTTTTTCACTTCAGTTTAGCGTAACACTTTTCTTCCATGATGTCGAGCGCTCATCTTTGAAAAGCAGCACAGAATGGCTTTTTTTTGTTGTTAATTTTGCATCGTTATCAACACTTTTGCCAGGCTGCTCACAAGCGCACGGACTAGCCGGGCGAGAGAGAAGAGACTAACAAAGCGTATATTCTCCGTCTATCTGTCTATCTATCGGGGAGTTAAAGCGGTAGACATGCCGGCGACTGTCCGTAGCCCTGGCCTAGGGGAGGCGGGTCAGTGACAGTCGGGGAGGTTAAAACACAAGCTGTGCGGGGGAAGAGAGGGAGTTGAGGGAGGTAAGAGAGGGAGTTGAGGGAGGGAAGAGAGGGAGTTGAGGGGGGGGGGGGAAGAGAGAGGGAATGGAAGAAGCAAACGGTAATAAAATTATAATGTATGGGTCATAGTGGACATGCCCGAATATGAGAGAGAGAGAGGGGGGGGGGCTGGGGATTAAAGACAATTGGCCATGAAATGGAAAAAAAACAAAAAACAACAGCGCATGAGACAGAGAGAGAGAGAGAGAGAGAGAGAGAGAGGACAAGGAATGGAGGGGGAGGGTCAGTTTATTTATGGGTTGTTGGTGTTTTTATCGGCTTACAGACCTCGTACATTCTCAGTGAAAGGCAAAAGGTTTACGCCGATTGTGGACGTAGAATCAAATGCTTCAAAAAGCCAGGTAAACTGTTTGTAGTATTGAGTCGAGTCCTGGTGTGGCTTCCACTATGAACAACAATGGAAGGAAGAAAGAAATGAGCGAGAGAGAGAGAGAGAGAGAGAAAGAGAGAAGCTGCAGACAGACTGACAGAGAGAGAAAGAGACAGACAGATAAACAGACAGATACACAGACAGACAGACAGGCAGAACTGGCTGCATTATTCAATCAATTCAAATCGAGATCGAGGGAGAAAAGAAACAAAATTCCACGGTACAGATGAAAGAAGATTCGGAAGAATGCACTGGGTTGGCACTCGTTTTTTTCCCCTCGTCTCTCTGTCCTCGTGCCAGTGTTGTAACGAGTGCGTCCTGAGTTTCAGTAAACATTTCATTCCCACGAGATTTCATTCATAACCACCAAGCCCACCCCCCCTCCCGACGGTGTGACTTTCCCCCGGCTCGTAATCTGAACCTGCGTGTTGCCGACCGACCTGTGTTCAAGGTCCTCTCACTGATTGTATTATGCGTCTTGGTGAAGTTCCAGCCAGCCAAGCATTATTGACTCACGTTTGTGTGAGGACCTCGGAACTAACTTCATTGCAAATAACATAATGAATTCAGCCGACGTTCCTTCGCGGAACCCCACAACTACCAACTGCTCTTTTTACCAGTGCAAGCTTTAAAGTAATATCTGCATTTTTCTGTGCCAGTTGCTACTTTTGCCCCACATTATCAAGGCAGTCCCTAACTCGACCCCCTTCTCAAATCTTTATATAATTTCTAGGTAAGGCTAAACGAGATATGATATACTGAAGAACATCTAGGTGTATCCCCCCCCCCCCCAAAATCCTCTTATCCTCACCAAGTTCTAAATTGATGTCTGCATTTTAATTTGCTCATTTGCTACTTTTGCCCCCATTATCAACGTAATCCAAAACTCCAAAAGCTATATTTAAACCCCCCTTCTCAAATCTTTACATTCTAGTTCTACGCAACGCTAAACAATGTATCGTCACCGTGTGGCCCTAAGACTGGAGTAACTAAAATTTTTTTTTAAAAAACGATTGTTATTATACATAAATATGTTCAACTAACTACATCCAAAGCCGCATCGAATGAACTTGGGTCTAGATTTCTAAGCCGAAAAATAATCGAATGGCAAACTTCCAAAAATCCATCGTACTGAAATAAAAAAAAGTTTTTTGCTTCTCCTGAAAAGTAGGTCAAAACAGATGGCTACAGTCTTAGGGAAGGGTGATGATTTTATTTGCTAATTGCTAATTTTGCCAATTATCAACGTAATCCCTGTCTCTAAAACCTATCTTCAAACCCCTTTCTCAAATCGTTAACATTCTAGGTACCGCTAAGCGAGGTGTAACATATACTCAGAACGTCTAGGTGTATCGTACACCTGCCACTGTTTAAACTCAAGTCTGCCTGCCTGCCTGCATGCAGAGGAACCACTTCGGAACGAGATTCGCAGATGTTGGAGTTAAATACTGGAGTGAACCTCTTCACAGATTTATTTTCACTCACACGGAAGCGCACGTCTTTGAACCCACGAAAAGAAACTGAGCCAGCTGACAGATTCAAATTGACTCGATAACGGTGAGTCTTTCGGATCAGGCATTTGATTTCCCCCCCCCCCCCCCTAATTTTCATGAAAAACAAAAATTGCACATTGCCTTTCTGGTCTTTTTCCAGAATTTTTTTTTGTTTTTGGCGTGCTGCTGGCAAAGCTCCATAAACAACGAAGTGCAGTTTAGCGAAGAGGTTACAATCTGCCAGACAACCCCTGCAGTTCAACTTCAAAAACCTTCATAACGTCCTTTAGTACTATAGACAAACAGTCTCTGCGATCGTCTCTCTGCAGTATCTCTACAGCTGTCGTCCACGGATCTCAGCGTTCTGAAACGTTCAAAAACGGTAGAGACGTTCTGATTGGTCGAACGCGTTTGTCGAAACTAAATCAAGAGAAAACGATGCGTAGACAATTGACCTTGTGAAAAAACGATCCGCAAGTCCTCAAACGAAAATTGAGCTCTCATTTCGGAAGGCTTTCCCTCCTTGTTTTGTATACAGGTAGGTATCTGAATACCTTTAGAGTGACAGTTTTATCTTCCGCGCTATTACCACATGTAAATTCAGTCATTCACCATCCCAAATTTACGACAAACCGCTTTTTCATTATTTTAGCACGTCTTGGCGTACAGCAATTTTTTTCCCTTGGCACATACTTATCTGTGTGCTTAATTACAATGGGCAGAGAACAGTTTCAACTTTTCATCCGCGATTAATTAATGTACCTCGCCAATCGTCATTTTACACACACTTAACTGTTATAAGACGCTAACACAAGTGAGAGGAGAGATATTTAACTTCCCGATTGCCACTTAGACATAGCACATTAATTTTACCATCAGCTATGGACAAAACAGCGTCTCGTGGTGTGCCACACTAATCAAAACGCACAAACAGCTTCCTTGACTACAATATTATATTATTTACCATGAATGTTTCGCGACGACACACGGCCATCAACTAGGCAGATCTCTCTGTGGTTACTAATAGTGATGACCCAAAACAAAAGGGCCGTAATGATTCTCCAGCTGTAGTGAGAAAGAATATAAGGCTGGTAACGCACCGAGACAAACCGATTCTGACTCCGTTTTCGTGTGAGATATGAACTATAAGGGTGGGCTGATTCGATTCGGAATTCGAAATTCGATGAATTCAGGAAGCTCAATTCGAATCCGACGAATCACACATCACAGCCGAATCTGAACACGAATCAGACGAATCAGGCCGGAAGGAGAAAATGAAGTATTTCATACGGACGCTCCTAGAGTCGCCTCCTTATAATATTCCTATATTCCTGATCTGTAATTCAAATGGAACTCCTCCCCAAATCTGCCTCACCAATTCGGTGTCGTCAAAACCGTCTTGGGTCAGCTGTTCAAAAGAGAGTCCTGGCGCACTGAGACAAAAACATAGGCAAAAACAGACAAGAGGCAGCGCGCCAAAAGTCTAAAAGTGTTGGGCCATCTTTTTTCCCGGGCCAAATATAGCTAGAGACGGACACACGGAGGTCTCTCCTGCCCTCAAGACAGAGATGTTATTTCATGGAAGTAATTAGGTGGTCCAAAAACACGAGGACTGGACTCTTGCGATGATGGCCTCCCACGGCTATGGAAAGCACAGTGACCTCGCGACTCAAGATGGACAGAATTTTTCACTTCCGGCTGTGTATTTTACGGTTCAGACGATGAAAGGAAAGACAGAACGAGGCTTGTTGTTTTACCTGAGAAGAGCAGTTCAATTTCTCTTGCCCCTCCAACGCCCAAAATACAAAACATGTCACTGTCTTGATGCACAATGTTTATGATGCAAACACTTTCCAACGTCTGTGCTCTCTGGTAATTGCTCCTAATGATGTAAAGGGTTTTTGTTGTTGTTGTTATAAATATCTACATTTATGCATTCGACTGTATATTTTCAAATGTTTGGTAAACTTCACAATGTCTAGACCGTGCAGATTATGTCTGGTCGAAAGAGGGTTAATGTATTTCCCAAGCACTGACCGAGGGGCAAGGAAGTGATGGTGATATGAAGAAGACAACGTTTCTCCTTGTCCGTTAGTGTCGGCGGAGTTGTCATGGTTACTGTTTTCTTTGTGTAAACCCGTTTGGCCTCTGACCACACTACAATTTGCAGTTTGGTTGTCGCTATCACACAGCCTGATTAACACACATTAAGCTCTTTTGTGTCCTGATTCCGGTATCATTTCTAAGACCCTTTAAGTTTAAGCAATCACCATGAATGATCGTAAAAATCACTTAAATGTGGACGACTGTTAAAACAAATTACAGCATATATATCCGCGTTTACAACAACATGTATGTATATTAATGCAACTGCACAAAGGGTACCTACTTTGCAAAACGCAGTTTCTTCTCCACAGCTTTGAAATAAACACGCATGGACACATTCATTCAGCCATAGAACCTTTATGTGTAGGTATTAAAGCGTACACGAATGTACGGGTAATGAATACATCCCTATTTTGTGTATGGGTTTTGTTTCGTTGTGTTTTGTCGGGGGGGGGGGGGGGGTGGGAGAGGTCCCCCTACACCTGACACCCCACTCCGGCCCACCCCAAATAAAAAAAAAATAAAAAAAATACGGATGCATACATTATTGTTTACATTCCTGTACGTTATAATACCTACACATAAAGGAGCTCCGCAAATTGTTGAATATTTATGGTACACATGAATGGCTAGCTGGCTGGACTAACCCGAGCTTGACCTCTGACCTGGGTAAAGATTGAGAAGGCTACCACGACAGAGTACAGTAACAGTAAGAAATCTCTCTTTCTTGGGCCATAGTGCTGCCCTGCCACGGACAAAGACCGCAAAAAACTAACACGTCAAAAAAGAGATGCAAAAAGAGTCAGAGATTGCGCCCTACTTTATTCTTTGATCAAATTTTCATTCTGTGATGAGCGAAAGAGACTATTTATTAGTCGCACAAATGTATAACCTGGATAGGAGCACATTTCAATATTATTACAATGGTCTTCTCCAAGGCATCCTCTCCGCTCCACTATTTTTACGGAAAATGACGTATGGAAAAGTAAAACACTCTTTGCCTCCATATACTTGTCCACAGCATCCGTGCCGCTCCGCTTCTGATCACTAGAGCGGCAAAGCGAGTTTTTCATATACGTCATTTTCCGTAAAAAAAAAAAAATAGCAGAGCGGATGCTGTGGACAATATCATTGAAACATGAATTTGACTTTGATCGGCGAATACGGTCTTTGTGCGTAAAATGGCAGAGTAGGTAAACAGGACTCGCGGGAAGCGTGAGAAAGCGCGCCTTAATGCCTGACTGGCTTTAATGTCTTTTGCCGGAGGTACAGACCAGGGGAGAAAGACCTAGAAGTGGCAAATTAGTTAGTGGATGAGCTAAAACGGATGGACATCCAGGCCTGTGAAAATACAGCCGTCTGGTTTATCAGAAGATTCGGTTACTCCTCAGTGGAGAATCCGAGACCCTTTCCATACACGCATGTGTGCGTGCGCAAATAATGTGTAGGTATGTTAGAATGAAATTGAAAAAGGATTACTTCTGAACCGTCCACCATAATGCGAACAGTATAGTTGCGCATCAAGATCAGAAAGTATGCTGTCTTCTGTGCAAAATCTAGGGCTTTGACATAATATTTAAAATAAAAAAAAAAACAATATATGTGGGGTCACAGCAAGGCGTAAAGCAAAGTCCAAACTGTGGCAAAAAGAAAACAATACATGTAACGAAAGTCTAGCGTAAGAAATAATGCAGAAACGATACAATCAAAACCATACATTGACGGACAGCCGGCGTAGCGAGAATCCAAGTCGGGACCTCGCAGTCGATGGTATCCGCAATTGTGAAACAGTCTACGATTTCTTCATTTGTTTAATTTTCTATCCTGTTACAATTTTTTTTTTACTGACAGGTCAGTTGACCGAAAGCTGTAACGAAGTTGCAGATGATGCAGCAGTTGACACAAAAAGGGCGTCTGCACTTGCAGGAACGTATCCTCAAAGAGCGATGCAATCAGGAGGTCAGAAAACCGAGGGGGTTGGAGGATGCTGGATGCCCCAAACGATCCACAAGACTACGGGATAGAGGGAGAGAGAGAGAGAAACAGACAGACAGAGAGAGAGACAGAGAGAGAGAGAGCGAGAGACACACACAGAGAGAGAGAGAGATAGGGGAGAGAGAGAGAGGGAGAGAGAGAGAGAGAGAGAGAGAGAGAGAGAGAGAGAGAGAGAGAGAGATCCTCAAAGAAAACAAAAATTAAAAGTCTTACATGAAGGTCCCATTTTCCATCGCCTCTTGAAAACCTCCATTAATCGTAAAAAACATTGATCCAGACACTTCCTCATGCAAATTTCCTGCATATGAACCATGACATAATTTAATTATAATAGATGGTTTGATGGACCGATGGCGTTGTAAAGAAACACCATGGGCGTGAAGCCGAATGAAAATAGACAACAACAACAACAAAAAGATAAGGAAATGTGAATATTTTTAGTTGCGTATTTATTTCCCTTGTATCAAGGGCAACGACCGAGGGTACTCCATTTGGCGTTGTTGGTTGTTTTTTATTTGTAAGGAATCACAAAGAGAACGTCTCAATCAGTCTCCAGCCAATCCTCTCACACCTCCACTTGGCTCCCCCTTTTCACATAACCCACTGGTTCTCAAAGTGAGCGATTTTGATTTCCAGGAGGGGCGGAAACGACGAAAAGGGTGACAACTTGGGGGCGAAAACGATGAAAGAAGGGGACAAGAGGGCCAAAACATGAGTGGATGACGATTTGGGGGGGGGGGGGGAATAAAGGGCAACCTCTGACGGCACGGTCTACCAGCACGTGTAGATGGGTATTATTTTACGAACAAAAAAGGCCGTTTTAGTGTGTGCATTTGATAGAGAATGTTTTATATTAATTTTATAATGAATAATTAACACGTTTACTGTCATTATCAGGGCTTTAAGAAAATGGATGTTATTATTTGTGTCGTTGGTGGGAGGGGAGGGGGGGGGGGGGCGATGAAAGAAAATCTGGAGCCTATGGAGGCGATTGCCTGGCAAAAAAGGTTGAGAACCGCTGACACAACCGGAGGCGCGTCCTTGAGATCAATAACTTCAAACTATCGCGGGAGCTTTTCTGGATAATATCCTAGGAAATGAGGAGGGGGTCGAGGCTAGGCTTCAGAGTGGAAGAGAGGCAGCGACACTGAGAGAAAGAGAGAGAGAGAGAGATGTCTATTTCAATAATTCTTATTAACAGTTCACAGCGCTGGAAGACATTTCATTTCGCAAAATAACTTTTTCAGTTGTTGTTGTTATTCTTTTCATATGCTCAAGGTCTCTCGATCGAGGTCTTGCGCTATTCTAAAGTCAATGACCTGAAAGATTTATTCAAGGAAAAAAGCAACACTGTCTGCGTTAGAATGCTGATTCAAACAGTGCGAGTGAGTGTAATTGAGTTTTTAGTGAACTAAATGAATGCTCTCTCTCTCTCTCTCTTTCTCTCTCTCTCTCTCCCCCTCTCTCTCCCCCCCTCTCTCTCTCATCAGCTGAAAATAATGACAACCGCACAAATCATCACAAGCAAGAAGTGTGACTCCCCTAATTAGACAACACTACACTAAAACAATCACGCTGTGTAAATTGGCACTGCATTGCTCTATCCGTGAGTCAGCTGCTCCCTACTTTCACACTTCCTTGTAGGTTATTCACCTCCTGGCCCGTCCATTCTGTCTTCGGTCTGGATCTGAAACCTCTACCTCTCTAGTCTTTCCCTCGGAGTGTCTCTCTCTGGGTTGATACCCCCCCCCCCCTTCCTCCCTCTCTCTTGTCTCTCTCTCTCCCCCTGGACAGACAGATCCGTCTCTCTCTTTGTCTCTCTTTCTGTTTATCTTTCACAAATACACACACTCTCCCTCCCCCTTTCATGCACATACACGTTCACTCACTCTTCTCTCTCTCTCTCTGGGCAGATAGCTCCCCCCCCCTACACACACACCTGTCTCTCTCTCTCTGTCTCTCCCTCTCTTTCTCTCTCTCTTGCTCTCTCTCTCTCTCCCCCTCTCTTTCTCTCTCTGTCTCTCTCTCCCTCTCTTTCTCTCTCTCTCTCTCTCTTTCAAGACAGACAGCCCTATGAAGTGGCCTGTGTTTCTGACACCAGGATCTGGTTGGAGGACGACGAGATTTCAAGTGTTTCCTTCATCAAGTGCTCACTCACAGCAACGACAGGCCACAGGGCCACAGGCTTGCAGGGGAATTCAAACCCGGTTAAGGGGCATTTCAGCCAGGGGATTTTGCTTAAAACTTACAATGAGGGACTTTTTTTTCTTTGTTACTTCTATTCTTTTAACTTTCCAACTGCCTGGGAAAACCAGCGGTTGTAACCGATCAAACCACCCTCTGTTCAATTTCCATTCTGCGATGACCAAAGAAAAAACGAACAAACAAACAAACAAAAAAAACCTATCATTGTAATCCAAATAGAGTGAATGATCGAGCACATTTCTTGTTATAACGTCATGATGTTAGAAAGTGAATCTGTCTTAGGGTACAAACATAGAGGCCACCGAATTCTGTCACCGAGCCGCTAGACGCTTTAGGTAGCGTTTATAGAGACGGCGGGTTTCGGGAAATCGCACGCTTGATCCGACCCGAGAGAACTCGCGCGAGGAATGTTACTCAATATGCTTTGTAAGTGTACATAGACAACTCGTGTCTCTCGAGGCGGCAATTTTGCCGACCAGCGCGGGAAATTACCAGAACCAATTGTGTGTTCTTGTTCCGCGTGTGTCGCGCGGGAGTTGTGTTGGCTGTGTACTTTTCTTGGCTTCACGATGGATGTTGACCTCGTCTTTCCTTTTCCCGCCTTGCTATGAACACCAACCGCGCGAGTTTTCTTGCGCGAGTAACCATCTCGCGGCAACCCGCCTACCCGCTTTCTCTATAAACACGGCCTTAGTACTATACAATTTCAACAACTGCACATAGAGCCCACCTACTTTCGGTCCGTTTATATAGTGCAATTCTTCTCACCTAAAGCGCCTAGTGGCTATTTGACAGAATTCGGTGGCCTTTCTGTGTTTACCCTTAAACTGGCATACCCGGATTTTGTTGTTGTTGATGTTGTTGTTGTTGTGTCGATAACACGCCATTGATTAGACTGTTTTAAATCACTTTTCCAAGGGTTTATGTTGTTGCTGTTCTTTTGGTGAGCTTTAGTAGTTTTGTATTATTTTTTTTATTTTGACAATGCAGTCGTATGATTAAGACGGCTTCTGGGGGAGTTCGAGTTGGACGACGCCCTTGACGGTCACACTGTACTAGGGAGAAGTCACACTGTGCTAGGTAGAAGTCACACTGTGCTAGGTAGAAGTCACACCGTGCTAGGCAGAAGTCACATTGTGCTAGATATAAGTCACATTGTGCTAGGCAGAAGTCACATTGTGCTAGATATAAGTCACATTGTGCCAGGTAGAATCCACATTGTGCTAGGTAGAAGTCACAATGAGCTAAGTGGAAGTGATGATAAGAGAATATTATTATAACAGAATGAGAGCCCTACCACGGGCGCCCACCAACCACGGGGAGGGGGGGGGGGGAGTAAATGCGGAATAAGAGAAAGGGTACGGAGAGATGGTTTTAGAAAGGAGGGCTTACTTGGGTTTGTAATGTACATGTTTTTTTTTTTGTTTTTTTTTCTTAGTGTTGTGAAACACTAATGGTTTCGATACTTCCTGAAGTTCAAACCAGCATCCAAACCACCATTCAATCCGACTCCTAGATGAAGCGAGACAACTGGTGATTCAAGTTTCAGAAACAGGTTCGGAAGATTGACGACTCGTTGGATTGAGTTGAGGCCCGAAAAAAAAAAATATGAGAGGAAAACAGCGTGGGTTTCTCAGACAAATGCTGTTAAAATACAAAGTATTCTAAACCTATTTTTATAAGCACGTGTTCGTATAGCTATATCTGCGCAGGAGGTCCGGTAAATTACTACAATAAATAAACAAGGACGTTTCTTTTTTATCAGGGCGCATTGCACGCCAAGGGAAAGAAATCGATCGAAGCGAGATAACTCTTGAAATTGCACTTGTCTAACCTGTTTGCATGAATTATCTACCCTTTAACTAGCGGATGCTGAGGAGTAAACAAACAAACAAACAAAAAAAAAACCCGAAGCCGCGCGCATACAATTAATTTAATAGGTCAGTGACCATGCAACGGATCACAACGGGTTAATTTCTGCATGTTATTCATGCGAATGCGGGCTAATTTAACCGCTAGATATAAAGCAAATACCCTCTTTCTTTGTACAGGGGTGTGAGGGGGGGGGGGGGGGGAGACAGAGAGAGACAGAGAGAGAAGAGAATGGGTCGGTGAGTAGGCCTATGTGTTTGTGGCAAAATGAGTAAGTGAGTGGGTGACTGTGTAAGAGTGTTTTGTGTGAGTGTGTGTGTGTGCGCGCAAAGTGTGAGAGACAGACAGACAGACAGATAGACAGCGAGAGAGAGAGAGAGAGAGAGAGAGAGAGAGAGAGAGAGAGAGAGAGAGAGAGAGAGAGAGAGAGAGAGAGAGACATGCGCACGTAACATGCTGATAAATGAAGTATGCAAACATTATAATCATGATGAAATTGTACATCTCTGTGTCTCCCTTGGCTTTTTATTTATCCTAAGTTTGGCATGCTCCTTGTATTTTGGATGTTGATACGGAAATGTTCCTCAGTACCACTTGAAATTCCATTTCATTGCTTCAGCCCACCCTTCCCCCCCCCCCCCCCAAAAAAAACAACAACAAAAGACTCACGAACAAAAGCAACAACAGTAACAACAAATGTTGAATAAGGAAGGCCATTCGACTTTGCCTATACAAAGCTGACAGTGACACTACTTGACGTCAAATCCGAAACGAAGATTTTGAGGAAATTGGTCATCTGGCTGAGTATGCAGTTAAGATAAAACGGAACACACGATTCAAAACTCTCACTCGTAAGATTTACTTCCTCCTTCTCTGTTCGCCCATTTTCACTGTTGTTAGGCGATTGTGGTAGTTTATATCATAGGCTATTATAGGCGGTGAACACCGCTCAGAATTTTCTCTATTAAACTCTCCAGCTGTGGATCTCAACATCCGGTTTTGTCATGGACGGTGAAGATAGTGCTTAACTGGATTAAATTATCCACGCCAAAAACTGAACGCTGCACTTTCTCAAAATTCTGTTTTCCAAATTATCTTTAAAATGAGAGCATTTTCGCGCAGATCTATTTAATATAGCAAAGTACACGTCTAGACCGGCGGTTCTCAACCCTTTTCAGGCAATCATCCCTTCGGTTTCCCAATTTTTTTTTCCATTGTCCTCGAGCCCCCCCTCCCCCCCCCCCCCCCCCAATCGCCCTTTCCCTCCCATTCCCCTCCCATCCAAAACCACCCCTACTCACAAACCAAACAGATACATTTCACAAGAAAATAGACCACACACAAATTAGGATGTTACGTTCTTTCAAAGGCTTGTTAACGACACCAGGAATATTCATGATTCATTAAATAACAGAAAACATTCTTTATCAAATACCTTTTCTGTTCATAAAACCCATCTACATGTGCTGTTGAACAATTCAATGGCTACCCTATATTTGCCCCCAAATCGTCCTCCATTCATGTTTTCACCCCCCCCCCTCCCTCCTTCATCGTTTCTGCCCCCTATCACACCCCCCCTCCCGAAATAAAAATGGCGACGGAGGGGGGTGTTCGTTGAGAACAACTTTACTGGTCTAGTCCAAAAACGAGTAACTCAGATGGTGTATAATAAATGAAGAAGAAGAGGGTATGGGTTAGGAGTGGACAGGCAGCAAGAATGATGCCAAAGCAGATCTCCTATAATTATCAAGAATGATGCCAAAGCAGATCCTATAATTATCAAGAATGATGCCAAAGCAGATCTCCTATAATTATCAAGAATGAGGCCAAAGCAGATCTCCTATAATTATCAAGAATGATGCCAAAGCAGATCTCCTATAATTATCAAGAATGATGCCAAAGCAGATCTCCTATAATTATCAAGAATGATGCCAAAGCAGATCTCCTATAATTATCAAGAATGATGCCAAAGCAGATCTCCTATAATTATCAAGAACGATGCCAAAGCAGATCTCCTATAATTATCAAGAATGATGCCAAAGCAGATCTCCTATAATTATCAAGAATGATGCCAAAGCAGATCTCCTATAATTATCAAGAATGATGCCAAAGCAGATCTCCTATAATTATCAAGAATGATGCCAAAGCAGATCTCCTATCATTATCAAGAATGATGCCAAAGCAGATCTCCTATAATTATCAAGAATGATGCCAAAGCAGATCTCCTATCATTATCAAGAATGATGCCAAAGCAGATCTCCTATAATTATCAAGAATGATGCCAAAGCAGATCTCCTATAATTATCAAGAATGATGCCAAAGCAGATCTCCTATAATTATCAAGAATGATGCCAAAGCAGATCTCCTATAATTATCAAGAATGATGCGAATTGTCACAGTTCACAGATAATGCTGCGAAATGAAGATAAGCCATTTTGTCAGTGTGGGTCTCAATAATGCTTATTTTATTATATCTGCCAAGTAGATGCTGGCACGGGTTCTGCATTGCCCACCATCCATCTCACTGGTTATCACATAAAAATCTCATGTCATCGTGGTCAGGTCGGGTTAGCTGTTCAACAGGTCATTTTTCTGGAACACGAGCACCTCTGATACGTCAGTACAGCGCGTCTGAGTTTGATTTGGATCGGGTTTTACGGCGCGCCATCAGCACGATAACGGCCACTTTGCGCCTATCACGGTCTGTTTGGGTACTTAATGTTTCGTATTCAGAGCTTCCAAATTTCACAAATAGAATTAAATAGTTTCGCATAAATTTTATCAGATTGGTAACATTCTCAAAAGTAGTTTGGTATGGATCTGAACAGAGTTTTGAAGAACAGGAGCAGCGTTGCTGGTGAAGACTTTTCAAAAGTCCCAAGAATCCCGTATAAAAAAATCCCAAGATGAAGTAAAAAAAATATTTTTAAAATTCAAAAAATTTTATCTAACCCCAGAAAACATATTTAAAGTTTACAACTTCGTTATGCATTACATTTGAACTAAGCCATGCCAGTAATTAGCTCGCAGAGCATGCAAAAGATCCTCTCACACAGCCAGTCTCAAACTGCCCTGTAATTTATGCATCTCCTTTTAAGTCCCAATATTATTGTGGGTAGAAGGGCAATTTTGTGTTTGTACCCCCCCCCCAAAGAAATAGTAGCAAAAGACATTTTAAAAAATCCCCAGATCTTTAAACAAAAAAAGAGGGTGGGGGGGGGGGGGGAGCAAAGATCCCAAGGTAAACCCCCAATATCCCAAGATCTTCGGGAAAAATCCCAAGGACCGACATTACTTGTACAGAGACCAGGAAAGTAGGTGCGTGTGTGTGAGGAGAAACTGGGTGAGAGACACGTACTTTGTGCCAACAGAAACGAAAACATTTTGTGAGCTTACAAGTGTGGTTTTTTTAAAGGTATCCGACAGGTATGTGGGTATTATCACCCACGAGAAAAGGGGGAGGGGTGAGTGTTAGCCTGAGGAATGGCATGGGAACACAAAGAATGTATTATCTATGAAGAGCGGGTGACGGATGGATGGAGAGAAGAACAGCGTGGGATATAAAGAATGTGTGCTTGTAGTTCTACGTATGTTAGAAATACACAATGTTGGAAGGTGGGAGAGACAGACAGACAGAGAGGGAGTTTGAGTTTGAAGATATCAAGTACGATAACGGTCATGCTGTGCTGTGGAAAAACAGGGCGATAAACAAAACGATACCGGCACAATAGGAGATTTTTTCAGAAACGCCCACCACCGGCAGAGAGAGAGAGAGAGAGAGAGAGAGACAGAGAGAGAGAGACAGAGAGAGAGAGAGAGAGAGAGAGAGAGAGAGAGAGAGAGAGAGGGAAAGAGAGAGAGACAGTCAGAGAGAGAGAGAAAGAGAGAGAGAAAGAGAGAGAGAGAGAGACAGAGAGAGAGAGACAGGAAGAGAGAAAGACAAACAGACAGAGAGACAGGCAGGCAGACAGGGTGAGAGACAAAGAAAGAGAGAGGGGGAAAAAAAGAGAGAAAAAGGTAATTCCCCTACAGAATTCTTGGGTCAGGCACCGGTCAAACCTTGCTCACACCGGTCTATCATACTGGCATACCGTAAGTACTCAACATTCACACCGTGCATGCACCACGAGAACAACAACCTGCAGCTACCTGTTGGTAGGTATGTAGTACGTGTAATACAATGAGTGCTTCAGCTAGGCTGACCGTAGTTCAGCAGGAAGCCGTGGCCGTTACATAACCAGTGAACCCCTTTAAGCATCTTGCAATGTCGTGGACTCAACCAACCACGCTTAATTAACTACCAGCCCTATCCCATTCCACTTCACCTCAAATCCGTACGCCCTTCCAAACCAAGGTATATTATTTTGTTTTTACAAAAGAAATACTTGCAGCGGATAGTTTGTATTGTAACTAACGTCTTCTTGCGGTTTTACATCTCTTCTCAGTACAGAGTGGCCACATATCACAGAAGGGTCTCTGACCTCCGCCAGGACGCCGAATGCCTTAAAAACACTGCCAGAAATCAGCAAGGCTGCACCGCCCCTAGAATGGGAATCGAACCTGGGAACTATGGCACTCAAGTCAACCGCTCTAAACATTGGGCCTCTGAGCCGGTGTGTGGTGAATGAGGCCTGGGGTGTCATGTGAAGCTTGATACAACCTTAGTTCTTGCTTGTTCTATCTCTATTTTCTGAAAACCTGGAGATCTATTAGTTGGCAGGAAAAGTATAACAAAAGCACACTTTACAACACTTGTTTAAAATGCGTTGAGACACTTGTCAAGCTGTTTCATGTAACTCCTGATCGTAATAGTAAAATGTTTATTTTAACGTCGCATTTCTCAGTTTGTGAAGTCGGAACAAACAACAACTAAAGTCGCGACATGCTTACTTACACGATGTAGAATATAATTACAGAAAATACTCTGATTCGACAATGCGGTGGGGGGTTGTTTTTTTTGCCCCCCCCCCCCCCTCTTCCTTTTGAAACCATCACAACAAAATGAATTCCAGCACGCTATCTCCCAGTGGTAGCCGTGGTTGTCTGGAGTCCTCACGCCAAACACCAATTCGGAAATCAAAGTGTGGACAAAAATCAACCCATAATCTCCTCTCCCCAACCAACTCCCCGCAGAAACCCTTTTCCTCTACTTGTAGCTGCCTCTTTATGTGCCAGACCAAACAGCTCTTTTAGGGCCTAAGAAAAAGAAAAAGAAGAAAAAGATGAAGGAGAGGAAGAAAAAGGCGAGGGAGAAGAAGAAGAAGAAGGAAAAGAATCAGAAGTCGTCGCAGATGAAAGGCAAGAAACAAGAAAAAAAAAAAACACCAGAAGAAATAAAAGACAACAACAACAACAAAAGCGAAGTGTAAAAGCCCAGGGCTGTGATCCTCCTACAACAAAGACCTCAAACCCCAAACACCAGGTGCCAATAGATTACTGCAGGGATGTGGAGTCGGAGTCGGAGTCGGAGTCGTGGAGTCGGAAGCTTTTTAGCTGGAGTCGGAGTCGGAAATTGTCAAGAGCCTGGAGTCGGAGTCGGAGTCGGAAATATTTTCTCCGACTCCGACTCCGGCCAACATTAGATTTTTGCAGAGTTTTTGTTTAAAATACATGTATTTTTAAAAATTAAATCAGATTATATTATTAGACAAACATTATGTTTTTCTCCTTATGTGGATAATATTAATATTTTTTTTTAAATCTCAGCAACAACAACCTGAGTTCTTATTTAAGAAAAAAGTAATGAAGGATCAACTGTTCGGTTAGAGAAAGAGGCCGGAGTCGGAGTCGGAGTCGGAGTCGGAGTCGGTCATTTCAGAAAAGGCTGGAGTCGGAGTCGGAGTCGGTCATTTTCAAAAGGCTGGAGTCGGAGTCGGAGTCGGAAAATTTTCAGACCGACTCCGCATCCCTGGATTACTGAGTCCAGTCTGTTCCTGGTCTGTTTTTGGCTCGGTGGGGGAGATCTCTCTTTCCGCCAGCAGACTCAAAACAGTTTTAACTCACCCGAACCAGTAAGTGACCAAATATTAGAAAAACCACAGAAAAACTGTGAGGTCGCAGCAAGGCCATAGGCAATGTCAAAATTTGGCAAAAAAAAAAAAAAAAAGGTTGTATGTAGCAAAGCCTCGCGTAAGAAATAATACCCAAACGATACAATGAAACGCAAACTACAAGAGAAGACAGAAAATGGCCGGTATTTCGGCAACAGCCTTCTCCACGGGAAAAAAATTGTTGCCGAAATATCGGCCATTTTCTGTTTTCTCTTTTAGTTTGCGTTTCATTGGACCGAACCAGTGAGACAGACTTGTTTCAGACTCAGCAGTGTGTGAAGACGCGTTTAACTCAATGGTTCACATCTCACAGTAATACTAAGACAAAACGTACTTGACTATGCGCCACCGGCCTAACGCATCGATTCAACTTTACAGAAGTTTCACAAACAACGTCAGGTTCGTCAGTTCATTCATTAATTAAAAACTACTAAAGCCCGCGGGGGCTGTCTTTCTTTGTCTAGCTCCCATGCAAAATTACACGCAAAACTCAAATAATAATAATAATCATGTTAAATAACAATAATGATTTCAATCGCACAGCCATGTAATGATAATACATGACAAGGTATTAATGATTTCTTTTTGTTAATCCCCTTTCTTTTCTCCCATACATGTATTTCCTTTGCAAATTATAAAGATCTTATTCTGTTATGTCTACAGTTCTACTGCTATTATTATTTTGGTTGTTGTTTTGTTCAGGTTCTTAACATGTTTTACTTTCCATAAAATGTTTATTCACAACACTTTGTTCTTTATTAAACACATCGTTCCCCGCACATCAACTTTATGTTTGCAGTCACGCTGACCCATTCTCCTGTTTGTGGTAAACAAGAACTTGCAACAGCGTTCGCCCGACGGACAAAAGTAATCTTTGTTGTTTTGGAGATCAAGTTGCGTCTCTGGTGGGCCCTTGAATCGACAGCAAAAGCGCTTATGCTGCTCGGGCCATCTCGCTCTGTATTTAAACAGATCATTCCCCTGCCAAACTGCTGGCTTTTCCAAATCGATCTTTTGTTTTTGTTCTCTCTCTTTCTTAAACAACAACAACAACAACAACACCAGCAACATCATTATCATCAACATCAACAACAACAACAACACCATCAACAACAACATCATCAACAACAACAACATCATCAACAACAATAGCATCATCAACAACAACAACATCATTAACAGCAATAACATCATCATCAACAACAACAACAACATCGCCATCATCAACAACAACGACAACAAGCACAGCAACGACAACAACGCAAACCACTCATATCAAAAGTTGGCAACCGGAATGCTTTAACATATCAAAAACAGTCAAATTCAGAAAAAGGAGTCTGAAATTTGAAACCTTAATAAAAATTCAAATAATTACAATAACTTGTGTCTTGGATATCTACAGGCATTTCAGAGGATGAATAAAATTGGGTATAACACGTTCTAGATGATAACCGTCGATATGCAAGTAAATAACATTTAAGAAATAAAAAGCTGTTCACAAATTCTCGTTGATGTAAATCACTGCTATCATAAGTCTAACCTTTGACACGAGCTCCCTTCGCTCACTGCCATCCTTGTCAGCCACTCTTTGTATACAAATGAGGGATATTTGCGAATCAAAACGTACTAAGTAGCCATTTGACCTACTTAGCGAAAGCAGAAAAGTCGATATTAAATGCAAACTTCCGTTTCAAAATATTGAAATTCGAAGAGTTTTTTAAAAATGCAGCTGAAAATGACATTAGCCTAACGTACTTTCATCCAACTACTTCTAAAGCCAAATTTCAGTGCTCAGTCAAGCATAATTATTTTCAGTTGCAAATGAGAAAATCTTACAAACCTGGTATTTTAAAATTCTGGAGTTGGTATTGGTCTGGAAATAGAAACCCACGGAATAATAAATTTCGGAAACGCTGATATCATTGGTTCTGATAGCGAATAGCTGTAAAATTAGTCCTTTCAAAGGCCCGTGAAAGTGACGGGGTTAAGTACTTACTATGTTTTGACTTCGTCTCCTCAAATAAATAAAGTGAGGATCACAGCCCTTATTTCATTAACAAGTCTTGCTTTCACCCCCTAGCCTGTACATGGTGATACTGATAGACACGAGCATTCAGGCATGTCAACGAGTGCAACAACCTCCCGTCCATGCCTACCCTCTGGGCATTGAGGACCGAAAAACACTCATGACTAATGTGTCCTGGGGACCGCGAGTGTTGATTAACGGGAAAGCATAAGAGCCCCCACCCCCATTCCCCAGTGGTTAATTACACGACTCTTTCCGTGCGAATTGCTCTATTCATAGAAATAAGGTCAAGTCTTCTTCACTACATCTAAGGCGGGTGACACACTGAAGTCAAGTCTTGTTTTGAAGAGATATCGTGAACTATGGGGTCCGAGGGGGCCTCATGCACTTTGTGAGACGTATTTTAAAGCCTTTTGTGACTCCAGAGCTAGACAGCTCCTCCCGAAATACTTTTAACAACAGCCTTAATTACTCTTTCAGATTTTCTTCTTCTTTTTTTTTTTTTTTGCCCCCCCCCCCCCTTTTTTTTTTGTGTTGTTCTGAAAAGGTGGGGGGCAGAGTTGGGGATTCCATAAGATTTAGGGTTGAGGATAAGGACGGAGTTAGGGCTATATATACGTATACGTATGTGCCCCGAGCACAAAACGCTTCGGGTGCGTACGCACTTATAACACTAGCCTTTCCAATAACACGATACATTTATAACTGTTTTCGAAATACAAGCCCAGGAATTGCTGTTTCTTGTGTTTGGAGACCCAATTTAGATTTTCTTGACCCCGTTTCTTCCTTTTAAAGACACATCTTTCGATTTTCTTTTGATTTCATTCAGAATAAAAGTCGAATGGTTTTCCTCAGATGTCATTGGTGGTAACTAAAAATAGCATAAGTGGAGTAACAATATTATGTGCTCGCGCCAGGGGTGACTGTATCATGGGATATACACCACTTGTACAACATTTGCTGTGTAAATGCCACTGTGATGTTACATATTTTGCTAAATGGGCCCACAAAGATGCACACAGCGCATTTAAGAGCACACGCAAAGGTCACACCCGGGTAATCTGGCAAGAGACCAGCTTGACTGCTGTGCTCACAGGAGGTGGGCGATGAAGCAATACGAGCGCTCACTTGACAAATGGGGGTCGTTGAGATCTTGCCTATCTGACACCGAGCTCTGACATGACCGTGGCTAATGTAGGCGCCAGACTGGCAGCTCGCCACCCATGGGTTATGCATCACACTAATACACTTAGGCATGGCCCGGGCAGTGCCTAGTGTATTAGTGTGATGCACGGGCAGTGCCTAGTGTATTAGTGTGGTGCATAACCTGTGGATGGCGACCACCAGTCTGGCACCTACACCAGTCGTGGTCTGTTTCATCCCTTAGACTAACCTAGCACTGACGTGGACTTGGCAACACATACTACACGTACGTGTGTGTACCTACACCCTTTCTGCAGAGTGCGTATCTGGTTTTACCCTGCACTGACCTCTAGATTTTAACCATCTCCTTGTGCTGATGGAGTGGTCGTCACTAAACAGGTCAATCGCTGATCATACTGATGATGACCTGTTTGGGTTTCTTTCTCTCTTGGTTTGTTATTGTTGTTGTTGTCGTTGCTGCTGCTGCTGTTGTTGTGTTGTTGTGGTTGTTGTTGATGATGATGATGATGATGAAAATAAACATCATTGCTCTCACCTTCCTCTGACTATGCTGAACTTAAAATTACTCATGTGATACTATTTCATAAACTACGACGCCAATATTTTGCTGACTGGATTCAACTCACAGTGCTTTTGAAAGACTATTAAGCTGCCTTGTTATGGGGAAGAAAAAAAAAGACAGCATAAACTATTATTGGGGGGCAAATTCACTTTTCAACATCATTTCATAGTCCAAAGTGCGTTCTACCCGTCTATCTTGGATTAGAAATGTGCATGACTACATTGTAATAGTTTCTTCTGGTCATCTCAACATGAAAACAGAACAATGAATAAAGTATAGCAAAAATGTTCTTTGCTTCCGTTGTAAACTTTCGTTTTTTGGCGTATACATTCTTTTTCTATAACACGACAGTCCAGCCCCCCCCCCCCGCCCCCCCCCCCGCCCCGGCCATCCACTTCAACTGAGAGGAATGACAAAAAATACCAATAAACTGTTTCCCACACCTGTCCTTGCCAATATGTCAGTCCAATAAATTCCCATACAGCTCTCACAAACACAATTATTACACTGTGCCCCTTGTTCACCTGTCTCTATATGATTTATACGTGACGATAGCTTCATTATAGGATCACACAAATTTCCACTGACACTTGCGAGTTTGTTCATTTTTTTTCCTTTCATTTCGATGGAAGCATTTCTGTGCTCCCATTGTTTGGACAGCCAACTCTGTAATAAAGCACACAAAGAGAGGAAGAAGAAAGGAGAAAGACAAAGGGAGGGTGAGAGAGGCGGAGACAGCGTGAGCAAGAAAGAGGGAGAGAGAGAGAGAGAGAGAGAGGAGATGGGGGACTGAAGGAGAGAGAGTGAGAAAGCGAGAGGGAGAGCGAGCGCCAAGAGAGGGAGAGAGGAAGGAAGACAGAAAGGGAGGAAGAGAGAGAGAGAGAGAAAGAGGAAGAGAGAGAGTGAGGGAAAGTGAAGGGCAGAGAATAAAGCTAGAGGAAGATGGAGAAAGTAGAGAGTGAGCGGGGGGGGGGGGGGGTGGATAGAGGAAATGAGAAAGAGAGAGAGAGAAAAAGAGAAAAGGAGATAGCCAGACAGACACGCAAACACCGGTTGATTGAGAGGGGGGGGGGGAGGGGGAAAGAAATGGGGTGGGGTGAAAAGGGGAATTATCAAATCAAACTATTATTTTGGCTGTCCTCCATAATTATCACTCACATGTTACTTCAGATTTCTCATTAACGAGAAAATTTGATTCCATTTCCAAAATTTTCTATTTCTACACAACAAAGCCAAATTCAAACAAGTTGGCGTATCCTCACTTGAAATTAAAAATACTAAAATCAAATGAGCAAACCTCAAGCAGATAACGTAAACACGATTTATCAGTGTTGATCAAAACATCATATATACTGCAAAAAAATTCAGAGCTAGGCGCCGAGATATCACGCAAAAGGGATGAGGAGAACGGCAAAACATAACTGACAAACATGCAGGATCTGTGCCAAAAAAGGTCTCTATATTATTATGATTAAGATTAACTGACATCATTAATAGCACGGCCCTTTTCTTTTTGGTTGCCAAGACACACACATTAAGTTCCTCTGATACGAGGGCATTTTACCCACAGCTCGGGTTATGAAACAGCGAATCCATGATAAGTTGATGGCCAGCATCATTAAAAGCATCGCTTAATATTTTTATTTGGGGGGGGGGGGGGGGGGCGCATGCATAAACATTTAAGTTCCTGTGATTCGACAGCATTTATCTACAGTTCAGATTATACAACAGAGCGTCTATGCACGGGTGTCCGGAAAATCCTCTTAATGAAAGTAACAATTTATTTCACGATGTTTCTGTGACTTTTTGACTGGCCAGCAAGAGTTTCAGATTAATTCCTACTGTGGAATTTGACAGAAAATCGTTGCACACATAATAAAGCCTTTCTGTTTCCCTTGACAGTTAAAAGGTCAAAGACTGCAGAATATTTTTTAATTTTTTTCCAAAGGAGGAGGAGTGACAGGGCCAGGATGCCGAGCAAAGGATTTTTTTTTTAAAAAGAAGAAGAGACCAAAAAATACATTAAAATATTCTGAATGAAGAAAGACAAACAGACCAACAGCCAGTGAGAGAGAGAGAGAGGGGGAGGGGCGAGAGAGGGAGAGAGAGAGAGCTGGAGAGATGGACAGAGAGACAGAGGTGAGGCAGACAGACAGACAGAGACAGAGAGAGAGACAAGGAGAGTGACGTAAAGAGAGAGAGAGAGAGAGAGACAAGGACAGTGACGTAAAGAGAGAGAGAGAGATGACACACAGACAGACAGACATTCTGATGCATGGATGGACAAGGCTGGGGGGAAAATGAGGAAGATGAAAGGCGGAGGGAAAGATGATGAATGAAAGAGCGCGGGACAGCGAGTAAAAACACATACAAAGCTGACAAATTATGAATCATTAATGCAACAGCGAAAGCCATAATGCCTTAATACCGAAGACAAAGGTGAGGGGTTTAAAAAGAGCATGCACGCAAATGCACGTCGTGCGTACTCACTCACGCTAAAGACGTAAAAACCGAATGGTAAAAAAATAAAAGTTGGGAGAAGGGGGAGAGGGCACAAAAATATAAGAGCGAGAGGAATGAAGAATGCTTTATTTACACGAAGAAATTACACAGATGAGGAAAGCAGCGGGAGACGGGGTTCAGTTCAGGGGGTGTTCGATTTCAGTGAGGAATGGATGCGATCCAAGTTGATGGGGTTCTGCGGGTGTTGGGGTTTCAAGTTTACCTGCGGTGAGTTCGGTTAAATCATTTATGTCTTCCAGTACAACAGTGTGCGTTATATCTTTGCCACGAGAGCATGTTTTGCCGGGACGTATTCTTTGACGGTTTGCAGTTTCTTTCGTACTGATTGTTCTTGACCCTTTTCTTCCAAAGAATACTAGAGGAGCGCACTGATTCTAGTCTGTTCTGCCTCGGTTTAACCCTTTCAATACTCACCCAACATTGCTGTGGATTCTTTACTGTTCTATCAGTTGTAAATGTTCGTTTCTCCATTAAAGTCATTTTGAACTGTGGGTGAAGCCCGCAATTTTGATTCACCTGCTTTTAGGTTAAATGAAAATCTGATTGCAGAGTTTTACACGATTTCAGCAAATCCAGCTTGTCTCGGCCTCGGTAGTCAAAGGGTTAAGTGTGAGGTGTGGGCTATACAGTTAAATGGGGTCTCGCGTACTGGCGAGACGGAAATATGACTTTGTCTGTCTGGTCAGTTGATTAAACGAAATTCAAGTCGGAGACAAAACACAAATGTCATGCTAGAAACAGACTTGATTCTGTAGGCAACCAGGCTTAAAGTCGTGTCGTTCCATGAACATAAATGTACTAAACTCTTATGAACAGAGTCTGGGTTTGGGCTTAGGTTTAACGGCGCGCACGTCGGCATAAAAACGGCCACTTTTCACCTTTCATGGTTTTTTTTTCGTTCTCTGACTGTGTTTGACCGGGCTTAGTATGATACCTCCCTTACTTTCGTTCTCTGACTGTGTTTGACCGGGCTTAGTATGATACCTCCCTTACTTTCGTTCTCTGACTGTGTTTGACCAGGCTTAGTATGATACCTCCCTTACTTTCGTTATCTGACTGTGTTTGACCGGGCTTAGTATGATACCTCCCTTACTTTCGTTATCTGACTGTGTTTGACCGGGCTTAGTATGATACCTCCCTTACTTTCGTTCTCTGACTGTGTTTGACCGGGCTTAGTATGATACCTCCCTTACTTTCGTTCTCTGACTGTGTTTGACCGGGCTTAGTATGATACCTCCCTTACTTTCGTTCTCTGACTGTGTTTGACCGGGCTTAGTATGATACCTCCCTTACTTTCGGCTTGTTTTCAGGGCACAGATTCCTATAAATAGGATCAAATAAAAGTGAAGTTAGAAATCTAACAGGAAAAGGCCCGTACATAATTGTTGGGCTCAGAAAGACAGCGGAGATAAAGGATATTTTTGTTGTTTAAAAGAGGAAAAGGCGAATGAAGGCATGAACGAAGATAAAAGATGAGGCGACGTTAAGGACAAGAAGAGGGAAAAACAGAGGGGTTGGGACTGGTACAATTTCTAAAGTTCACACACCGTGATATTTCAATATACTTTTTTTCTTCTGTGTGGTTTTGCAGCATTTATTTTTAAGCCAGAGATTCTCAAACAGGGGGCACTACTTTGGCTCCCAGGGGAGGAAATTCAAATCTAAGTGGAAGAAGTTTCACTAGGGGAAGGAATTTCAGTCAGAGCAGAAACTCCAGCGGAAGAAAGAATGGTCTCAGCCTGTATAGAGAAGTTTTGTGATCCGCTGAAATGAGGGTTTCTTATTTCATCTAACTGCAATTAACAAAGACATTATCAACGAAGAAGTATAATCGTAAAAACAGCATTCGATGATAATTCAAAGTGGAAGAGGGGTTCGTCCTCTTAGAATGACAAGATTCTATCTCCACCTTTAGACTGAGCCGAGTTACACGCCGCACACTACTTCTACAGGTCATCTCCATTGTGTGCCAAAGTATCAAGCAGATTAGGCGTGTAACTTTTATTACTAAAAAGAAGAAAAAAAGAAATCGTACCTCTACAAGCTATGAGCACATGAAACCAATAATTATCAATGTCTAAAATCTGGTGGAATGGGGCCTTCATTCGCCTTTTCCTCTTTTAAACAACAAAAATATCCTTATCTCCGCTGTCTTTCTGAGCCCAACAATTGTGTACGGGCCTTTTCCTGTTAGATTTAGATTTCTAACTTCACTTTTATTTGATTAGAACCTTGTCATTCCAAGGAGACGAACTGAGGAAACACGGGATCGAAAGGGGAAGGAATGTAGCCTCTGGGACTCTCAGAATCACCGATTTTAACGAACTATATGGAATGTGCTCGGGAACTTCTCAACGCACCCATGATACCGAGGATGAGAAAATGATGGAGTGTAACGGTGAGAGAAAAAAGGGAAGGAAAAGTAATTACACGGCGAGGGGCAGAGAGTGAGAGACGAAGAAGAGGCGGGAGATGAGATAAGAGTGCGGAGGAGGAATTCTATGTCAATATCTAGGGCAAGAAACAAGCGGAGAATACAGGCATTCTGTAATCTAGATCTTAGATTCCCTCTGCATTTCTCACATAGCAAATGTACAGTGGCTATACAGACATTATAGATAGAGACACAATAAATTGATATCGTAACTCTGGCAGATAGACAGGGGTGCAAAGACGGACTGCTCTGCATACAAGACACCGTCTACACACGACTCTACAAGATTACAGTCAAGTTTATATATACAATCCAACTTTAAGATGTCTATGATTTCGCGATTGACCACTATTATTATGAAAGGACACAAATGGCCTTGAATCCGGAATGTAGCATAGAAAGCGAATATTTAAGCTATGTAATAATGTAGAGGATAATCAAAGTCACTGTGGAGAACTAGTAATGAGCAGAAAATGATGGAAATGTAGGGAAATGGTCAGACATGTTGATAGAATAAGAAAATGTGCACAAAGTGCTGAAAGTGTAGGAAAATATACGGAAATGCTGAACGTAAAACATTAGACCTCATTTTATATTCAGGAGGATATCATACGTGAACTACGACAAGCCATGGCGCATGGGGTAGGGCATATTAGGAAAACAAAGGAGTTTGATATGGTAAAAGATTAGCAGATAGCGCAATGATTTAAAAGTCTCGGGTGTTGGGTTCCTCTGAAGTAAAGCCGTAGCGAGTGCAACTCTGAACTTTCTATGACTCACAAAAGAATGAATGGCTTTCATGTGAGACAGCGAAGGCAAAAGGGGAAACTGTATGGTTGTTCAGGTATGAAAAGCGTTTTGGCATAATATTATAGGGGTAAGGTGAGATTCTGTATGGCAGACACGATTGTCTGAGATGATAACATGCAATGTAGTAGACTGGATGGATGGATGGATGGATGGATGGATGAACGGCCTAATATGTAAGTTAGTATGGATGGGTGGATGGATGAACTGGATGGATGCACTGGCGTCGATTGAATCGCGATAGGGTGAAAGATGAATGGATGGGGAGATCGATGGATGGACAGGCGAAATGGATGGAATGATTGGACTATGGAATGGTCAGACAAAAGAAGAATACATAGGCGTGACAAAATGAAGAGTGCAGAAAGGAAGAAAAAATGTGGTCTACTCACTTCTCTGTTCCTGGCGAAGTCTTTCCTTGATCAAACTCATGTTGCCGGTATGTACTCCTCTCTTGCACGGAAATATTCACAAATAAATGTGGCTTTTCTGTTCTTACTAAATTCCCAAACGTCAATACGTCCGTGCAGACTGTACAGCTTCCGACAAGAACATTACAGAATAACCACAACGCTTTCAAATCTCACAGTGCTTTGATGGTTACTTGATTTCACGGCTTGTCGGTGTCGAGATACAAAGGTCGAGTTTGGCTTCAGATATCAGTAAAAACCGATGGGTTACTTTAGTGTCTTAACTGATATGAGCCATAAATGATACGGAATTCCCAATGGGGTGATCAAAACCATTACATTAGAACAAAGTTTCTATGGTAGAAACGTAACTGCCTGCGCAATTTGCTTCACGCTGGAAACTTTTTCTAAATTAGATTCTCCATCCACATACTCAAACATAACTATGTCGGTGCATTTGGCTCCACGCTGGAAACTTTTTCTAACTAGAATCTTCATCCACAAACCCCAAACCTAAACCGCATTCATACATTAACTTCCAGCGTTACACAAGCCCGATTACCACTACTATTCTACACCTATGCATTATGAGAGATATATTTTTCCTGTCGAAACGACTACAAAGCAGACCTTTCGATTCAATACGCACATGACAGTGGCATTCCCAGTTCTCGAGGCAAGTACTTACTCCAGTACATCAAAATACTCATCTGTAATACTAAGTTGGTATGCAATTAGGATTAGATCATTTGAATGCCATAGTTAGGTTCTGGCTGTGATCGACTGTGATAAACGTCACTTTGTGTCACTGGTGACATTTCGCCTGCACGTTCACCAAGCGGCAGCTGCTGTATCTTATTCTATGACAACACCGTGTTCTTACACTTCGTCACCGCCTACCATTGCTGTAGCTAACTAAACTTATCAAGCTGTTTCACAGTTCCGCCTTATTCTAACTCTTTAATTATAATACCAAAGCCGCAAACGTTTAACGTTGAATTTCTCAGTTGTGCAAAAAGTGGAGTTGGAACAAATAAGAACTATGGTCGCGTTTTGCCAACGATAACCATAGACGAACATCTTTAAATTCTGATATGGAATTTGATGGAATCGCCACGTTACTTCGAAAATGTCCACCTGCGAGATTATAGATCCGAACTGATGATCACATTTATCACTATACTGACCGACAGCCGGCCCTAACTCTTCACAAAACTTTCAAACTGTACCGAAGTAAATACCACCTCTTCCACAATGAACTCTTGGACAGCGAATGTGATAAGAATTATAACGACATTACGAAACACTCACACGTCCGAGCAGAGTCTCGCTGATCATAATTATGAATGAACTGTTGACCAGTAGCTACTCCCTTCTCTCGTGGCACGATTAAGCCGTATTCACAATGGACTCTCTTTCGCAATTTGCAAGTTCTCGACAACTAATATGTAAGAATATCACCATACTACTAATCAGTTTCTGCCTGTTATCCAGTTACGTAAGTTTGTACTTTTACTCAACCTAACGGGAGATTGGTGGGCGCTTCTGGTAGTGTTTCCTTCTGTCCTATCAATCTGTTATATTTCGTCTACCACCTTTGCTTCTTCAAATGCACAATTCCATCGTTATCATTGAGATATGTTTTCTCCAATAAACAAACTCAAACCCAACGTAGCGTTCCTAAGCAACAACAGAGACAGTCCGATACAAGCGTATATTTTGACGAAATGAAGACGCCAAGGACAAGAGCGTTCATTTACATATGGATAAATACATGGCTAGGGTGGATCTTTCTTCAACGTATCCCATGGCGTTCTTTAAGTAATACCCACACCATCGCTAGTTCTTGATTTCTAGGGACACACTGTTTGTCAAGAAATGATAGCGCTGAACGAATACTCTAATCTTATTATATACCACCAATTGATGGCACATAGCACTGACCTCTACCGCTGTAAATCCTTTTCAAAGAAAACTTTGACAGCCAGTTTGGACATGTCACCTAAACTAGCGACATGAACAGATAATGTGAGCAAATTTACTTGAGTGTGAAGAAAGAAAATGTTTAAAAAGTATCAGTAAATAAAATTATTACCAAATATTTCAAGTATCTTCTTTTCGCTTAACTGTAACATTGGATCTGATGACTCCATTAATATGACATGCAAATGTACGTATAAAAGAATGCCTTCATGCTTAATTGCAAGTTACACAGCAAAATGCCATGCTCCTACTGATAAACACACAGGATATTAATGATGTCAGACTGAAAACCTTCCTGTCGTATTATATTATGTCAGATTATGGAAATGCATCTCACACCGAGACGTGACAAGAATCCAATGTGAAGACTTCTTTCCGCTGCACTTGACGCCAGAAAGCCAACAAATTTAGTGGCTACTCCCTGTATTATGGTTACGCCATGAAATACTTCCGCAAATTGCAAAACGGACGGAGAGACTGGGTTTCATTTGACACGGAGGACAGGACAAGTGGTTGACGTGCATTAATTAGACATTTCCCTGCCAGCTAGCACCTAGACAAATGGGCGGGGGAAGTGGCTTTGAACTGGGGAGCTGTTACATACACTAAATAGCCCATCAAATTGATGACCGTTCAGTTAGTTCCTCTACATACATGGCTGTTGTTACTACGGGGGCTAGGAAAAAGAAGAAAAAGAAGCAGTAGAGGAACGAGAACTTGAAAAAAAAAAACTGAAGAAAAGGAAGAAAACTGCAGGAGAAGAAGTAGAGGAAGCAAGAGGACCTGGCAGAAGAGGAGCAAGAAACAAGAAAAACACAATAAAAGACAAACAACCCCCCCCCCCCCCAAAAAAAAAAACAAGGTGTAAATGCCAAGAGCAGTAATCCTCCTAAAACAAAGACCTCACACCTTGTTACTAGTATAACCGGAGCAGTTATCACAATTATTACGGTGGTTAGTACAACTGTCTTAAATATTATCAATGATATCACTGATGTCTTTCACCTATTTAGACATTTTACTTCTGGATTCTAGTTCGATAATGCCACTGAAAGTATAGACCACGTTGAATATTACACAATACTGTAATACGGTTCACTTTTATTTGTTATTTCTTAATTAAGATTAATTAAAAATTGTCTTCATTTTATGAAGAGTTGGTTTAACGGTCTTTCCGTTTCAAATGAGAGATAGTGAGTCTTTAGTGTTGGGGTGGTTCCTTAATTCTTAATTTTTTAAAACTGTATATAGGAATGAATTGGAGGGGGGGGGGGTCGGCAACAGACAGAGACAGACAGACATAGCCGGGGGGGGGGGGGTGACAGGCAGACAGACAGGGTCCGGTTTGAGTCCGAGTTTGAATTTAACGGCCCACCTTCAAGTACGCCTTTCACAGTTTTGTTTTTTTTTCATTATCTTACTTTGGGTTAGCTTTCAGCCCTCAGATTCCTATACGATTCCTACATTCCTTTACAAATCTGGCAGGAAAAGGCCCGCACTGTAAAGTAAGTACATGTATGTAGACAGAGAGGGGGAGATAGAATGAGACAGACAGACAGACAGACTCATGGTAAGAGAGAGAGGGAGGGAGGTGTGTCTGTGTGCATGGGCGCACACAGGTATAGATGTACAACCTCCACAATGAAACTCACGAAAAAAATGAGCTACAACGGAAACACATCATTTAAAACTGCAAGACGACACAATAAATCATCTTGGCAGTAGAGGGGAGCATCAACATGGTTTAAGAAATAAACCTCCGCCTACAACATTGTAATGAAATTTCACCTGGAGATGCTGGTGATGAAGTGAACGTAAAATAAAAATAGTAAAGGTGTGTTTTCACGTGTACGGAAACGGAAACGTCAAAAATCCACCAAGAAGTAAAAACAATGGGTGTTTCCACATGTAAGAAAACCGTAAAACGGTGTTTCCGAACACATAAAACACATTCTTTCTATTTCCCTACTTGAATGAGGTTTTGACGTTTCCATTGCCGTTTCCGTACAGACTAAAACCCAGCTTAAGGAGAAAATAAAAAAGGTCCAGGTATGTAGGCAATTTACAGGTAATCAAAGTCATCAAAGGAGATATCTCGGGTTCTAAAGTGGTTCAAAAGGCGGGCTGAATAAAACTGATGCAAACTGAAAATAAAAGACAGGTGAAATATGAAAATGAAAAGGTCAGGGCAACATGACATGGTTCTTTGCAGCTGTTATGCGTATCATTTACAGAGGCAGTGCAATGCTGGAGATTATAATTTGGAATTTCTTTGCGTGGACTCCAATAATTTGTGCTTTCGATATTTTCCCGTTTTCCTTCCTGTACCAGTTTTGTCTACGACCTAAAAAAAAAAAATCCCTTTAAAAGCATTTTATCATCTACTGCGCTTGTAATCTCTTCTACCATTCATATCTTCTATTCCAAGCCAAAGTTCGTTGTCAACCATCTAATGTACAGGAGTATCAATGAATTTCATGGTTCTGAGTAATGGCTACCTTATCACTGCTCGTGGTGAGATCTATAATTATGCTCACAAAGTGGTGTATTGGTATCTTTTATGATTACAGTTTTGAAATTGTAAGCAGAAATTTTTTTTTGGGCACATCCAAGAATAACAAAAGTGATCAAAGACTTTAAAGCAAACGCTTTCCTGTAAAATGCCAAAAGTCAAATGTCAAGAAATGAGATGGACGAAGTTTTGTTTTCTTCGCTAAAGTTACTACACTCGTCCATGCATGTACATCACGAACACTCCCCACCCATCCCTCCTCTCATCCCCACCAATTTACAAAAAATACATCATGAAAAGGGGGTTGGGGGAAACTATTATTTTCTTTCTATTCTTTAATTGGCTCTATCCGTCTCTCCTGTCCTTCCTTCTGCCTTCCACCCTTTCTCTGTGTGGCCACTGGTACCATGGTAGGACAACCAGTAATTATGGGCTTATCCGAGCTGTCTCAGCCGTGGAGCAGTGTGATAGGGTGGAAATTACTCCAACGGTATAATAGTGCATTTTCTTTTCCTCTTCTGTCTTTCACCCTATATTCCAGGGGTTAACAACCTGGGGTAAAAGGAGGCAAATTTTGCCCACCCGGGGTGCAAATTTGCTGTTTCTGAATCTGTTATGGTATACCCGGTATCTGTTCATCTTTAGTTGTTCATATATATAAGTGAAATAACATCGTTATGTTCTGTTATTACTCTTATTGTATTTGAACCTAAAAAATCATATATATTATGAAGGAAGTAAGGCCCCTAATGTAATCATGAAAGGCTTTTAAACGCCGAGCCTTAAATTCTACAAATTATCATATTAAGCATAGAAAGACGTAAAGGTGTACGTGGGCATATTTTAAAAAGTCTTGTTGTTCGCTACATCTTCAATACTTTCGGGGTCTTTGAACCACGACTGAGTTGAACAGAAGAAGTTGGACACTCCGACAAAAAAAAAAAAAAAACGCATTTTCTTCGACTAGAATTAAAAAGTATGACAGGAAATTTCGTTCTGCGCCTCAGTTTATACATTGGTCATCCAAAATCAACTTTAAAAATCAAGACTTTGTATTCCCTAAGTCAGCGGGCCAAATAGTAATGTTAAACATAGTAGTTTAAAATTTCCCCTCTGTCGATTGTTTTACAATGGTAGACTAGAAATGTAAACTCGTTACCGAACAAAAGGGGGCGGGGGTAAATAATATACTGGGTGCCCCTACTAAAGTCTGAACACAGAGGCAAAATGTAAATTTTCAAGAAATACGCGTAAAAATTTTGAACATTTTATTCAGTTGTAATAGATCTATTAACAAACAACATCTTCAATATGATTTCCACCATTTATGACGCAAAGATCGATGCGCTTTGCAAGATTCACGTGAACTCGATGCAGTAACTAAATATTGCCGTCAATTTGAGCACATTCATTCTTTATGCGTTCCATCAAGTGTGTTGCATCATTCTGTGATTTTTTATTGAGTACACCTTCTCCTTTAGCTTACCTGCCTCCCTCCAACCAAGTTGATCTACACATCCAGTATTCACCCACTAAAACTGCTTCATCGACAAAGCCATATTTAATCTTTGGAAGTAAAAAACAACAAAAAATACAGTTAATTGAGATTTCTTCTGTGCCCAGACTTTAGGGACATCTACTTAAACTGTAATTTCGAAAAGTTTCCAGAGGTATTCGGGACGAAAAGGGCTGGTTCATGGAAACCCCCGCTTTATTCTTCCGCCCATTTTTCTTTTTCTTTGACTCTCTATTTTTCCAACTCCTCTATCCGATTAATCACCTACTTTCGCGGACAGTCTGGAGTAGAAAAATCGAACTGAGTGGTCGCTACAGAGACCATCGAACTCGCCACTTTGGGCAGAACTAGGTTAAGTTTTAAGAAGGGTGTCCGTGACGATGTATTGGTGGTTGCTGGGGACACAGAAGAGACGCTCTTGGATGTTATAGACCCTTTCAACTTCCGCGTTAAGGTTGTTTGCGAGGAGCCGCACGGCTTCGAAAAGCACCGTGCAGGGCAAAAACCTCAACTTGCCTTGATGATGGCAGCTGAATATTTGCACATTCAAAGCAAAGATGCATTTTTATGCCAGAACCAGCACGTAACGGGTCTGTACAGTTGGGTGCCCAACAAGAGGATGGCATCGTTCGACCGTTGTCCACCGCTTCCGCCCTACAAGTGGGGCACGCCGCCATTTTGTTTGCAAATCACGTGATATGGAGGATGGTAAATTAAAAGGGTCTATAGGCTCCACAGGCTGAAAACTCCTGGGATATTTACCGCTGAATGTCATACCATTTACCTCTTCACATTTGCTACTAAATGTTACAGTACTTTTTATTTTTGGCTGCTCTTTATTATTACTCACTACTGTATTTCATATTTATGCTATTTTTATTTTTTATTGCTCTTTATATCATTTTGCTCCTGGTTGTTATGTTATTTTTAGTTTCAGTTGACCTTTATATTATTGATAGTTGTGTGTTGTACAGCTATAGATGCCATTTTCATTTTTCGTTGCTCTCTTCTTGTGCTAAATCTTTTCATTTTATTTATCTATTACTCTTATTTCGTTGATGTTGTTGTTGTTGTTGTTGTTGTTGTTGTTGTTGTTGTTGTTGTTGTTGTTGTTGATGTTGTTGTTGTTAATATTGTGAAACCTGAACATCTAATGGGAAAGAATGTTCTTGATAAGAAAATAGTATCGTTATTACTGCTGAAGATCGGGGGACATTATGTTTGTATAATAACTTCCTAGCACCCGATAGGCCATAATATCGTCCTATCAAATTGTGATTTTCGCTATCCAATTCTATTAACATTCTGATCATTTTTTAAATTTTTTTTCTATCCGGTGTTCGTTTCTTCCTCCTCCCTTCCCATACCGTATCTTCATACTTTGACCTATTTTTAAAAAAAAACTGAAACTTTTCATGTTATTTAAATGCGTTTCACTCTCCCCATCCATTTTGTCAGCTGCTGTCTACCTCTGCTTGCATATTCTTTTTTTGTCTTTTTGCTATTTTTCCTTTTAGGATGCCCCCCCGATCCAGACGCCAAAACACACACACGCTTAGCGACAGAAGAGAGAGAGAGAGAGAGAGAGAGAGAGAGAGAGAGAGAGAGAGAGAGAGAGAGTGGGGGGTAGGACTGAGAGTGAGAAAGACAGAAAGAGGGAGAAAGGGGGCGAGGGAGAGAGAGAGTGAGTGAGTGAGTGAGAGAGAAGGGGTGAGAAAAAGAAAGGAGGGAGACAGGGAAGAGAGAAACACAGACAAATAGAAAGAAAGAGAGAGAGAACGACAGAAAAAGTAAGAGTGGGGAAAGAGAGAGAGAGAGAGAGTTAGACATACGCAAAAATGCAGAACTCCAATACAACCACATAAGTGATACACAGTGACCCATGGCTTCCTTCCCTTTGTCGTTACATGTATGAACACAATATATATATATATATATATATTTAATTGCATTTCCTTCTTCTAAATCTAAACACAGCCAATTAGTTTACAAGATATTCTCCAAATAAACAGCTCATTAGTTTCCAGCCTGTTGGAAAAACAAATTTTATTACTTAATTAATATCAAAACGTTAAACGGTAGAAAATCAAAATAAAAAGGGTAGGTGTAACAATACAGTATTTACTTAGTGTAATCCAGGCCAGAATAGGGATATTTGACAAAAGATTTACCGCAAGCGCTGGCCTTAATATCCGCCCGTAACAATCGTCCTGTAGACATCCTGTAGACAAGATTGAAGTTGCGAAAGGATTGAGGGTTCATGTGACGATAACAATACATTATACATTATGTGACTAAAAAAATATGGCATAGAAGTTTACTGAATGTCGTGTATTATGGCTCCTCCCCCCCCCCCCCCAAGGTTCTGTCCATAAGGTTGCAATGGTCTGTGATGGAAGTTTCAACAGCTCTCATGATGATGTTAGAGGGTGATGATAATGATGATGATGACACAGGGGAGGAGGAGGAGGACGGTGTAACTGATGATGTAAATTATACTGACGATTACAGACGATGATGATGGTGGTGTGGTGGTGGTATGGGGGAGGGGGTGGGGGTGGTGATGATGGATGATGATGGTGGTGGTGTTGATGGTGGTGTTGATGTGTTGGTGGTGGTTGTGGCACTGGTGGTAATGGTGATGGTGTGATGACAAATAATGATGGTGATGGTGGTGATGATGGACGATGATGGTGGTGATGATGATAATAATGATGATGATGATGATGATTAAACAGATGACCATGACGGACAGAAAAATGATGATGACGTCGACGATATTGATGCTCATGCAGATGCACAAAGAGATAAAATGGGAAGGAAGGAAAGAAAGAAAGAAAGGAAGAAGTGAACAAAAAATCAAGACAGGCCCTAAAATAGATGAAAACAGGACTATTTTCGACCCACAAAAACTCTTATGTCACAGACAGAATGCATCAAATCCACTCAGTTGATCAATTCAATCAACGCCGTCAGTGTAAAACGCAGTAGATCCCTTCATCTGAGTGAAACCGTCTCATAATTCCATACAACAAAAGCCTAGATACAGGACTTTGGACGTGTTCGTCCCCTGCACCTGTCTTCGATGGCAACTGTCCCGAACCTAAATGAAAATAACCTGCGTTCGTTTCCTCTGTACTTTCTTGTTTTCCTTTCTCTTAGTCTATCTGAATATTCAATTTACCTTTCATCGTTTACCCAGTGCAACAGCAAAGTATACTCGAAACTTTGTTTTACTTTTAGTGTATGTTCGTCTTCTTTTATGTTCAACTCGACGGATCTTGTTAAAGTTCTGTTTTATCGTCCAATGGCGTTTTCCTATTACTTTTATATTACTTTTTGTTCCCCCAAACCTCTTTCTTTCAGTATTCTGTATTTTTTTTTTTTTTAATTCTCTCTCTCTCTCTCTCTCTCTCTCTTTCTGTGTTTCTATCCCCATCTTTCCTCCTGTATATATATGTGTCTGTCTCGCCCTCTCTTCCCTATCTCTCTCGTTCTGTGTCTCTGTCTCTGTCTGTCTGTCTCTCTCTCTCTCTCTCTCTCTCTCTCTCTCTCTCTCTCTCTCTCTCTCTCTCTCTCTCTCTCTCTCTCTCTCTCTTCTCTCTCTCACCAATCCGCTTTTTATCCTTCATTTCTAATACCCACCCACCCACTCCAAGTCTCTCGCTCGTTCACCTTGATGTTTGCATCTTCAGTGTATTCAGACAGAACATCTGGTGGTAGTGGTACACTTCTTCTATACAAATTCTGTTGTGAACTAAAGCCACAGTGGAATTAAGAAAACGGAGCCTTATGACACATCTTAATGTGTTATGCACGGGTAAGCAAAGGGGTACGCCTGAGGGGGGTTGATGTAAGAAGAAAACGTTGCTGATGCTGGTCTTAAAAATAGAAACACACACTAACACAGAGAGAGAGAGAGAGAGAGAGAGAGAGAGAGAGTGGCTGACCGGCAGTTTGAGTTTGGAGAAGGCACGATGACCCGACAACGGTCACATTGTGCTAGGAAGAAGCAAGGTATAGTCAGAAGATAACAGAACGATATGACCGGAGGAGACCCCTACCAGAAGCGCCTACAGATCACGAGCAGACAAGGAAGGAGAGGGAGAGAGAGATGGGAAAGAGAGGAGCAGAGAGGGACATAGATGAGAGAGAGGGGCTGAGAGAGATGAAAAAGAAAGACAGAGGTGGAGAGACATGGAGAGAGAGCACGGAACAGAGACAGGAGAGAGGGAACGAGATGGGAGAGAGGGACCGAGAGAGATGAAAAAGAAAGACAGAGGTGGAGAGACATGGAGAGAGAGCACGGAACAGAGACAGGAGAGGGGGAACGAGATGGGAGAGAATGAGAGAGGCAGCCAGAGAAGGAGGGACGACGGAGGAAGACAGACAGAATAAAGTAAATAAGAGAGGAAGGGACTGGATGACGACAGCGTGCAATACAACCAACAAATCCTCCTACGTTACTGCCTCGACCGCCCCCGCCGCCCAACTGCAGGGCTTAATAAGTGGCAATGAAAGCAATAAACACAAATAACTGCGCCGACAAAACAATAATTGTACTGTAGCTGTGATCAGAGGGAAACAGAACTAATTAAGGAAGCCACAAAAACAACACACACAGGGCCGCGAACGCGAAATACGAAATACGCTAGGCCGTGTTGTTAACAACAGTGGATCTCAGTCCTCACTGCGTCTTCGGCCCCGAATAGCAGATTCATACATCTAGTGTTAGCCTTTAATATCAACAACTGGCATTGTTGGCTAGTTGTGCACAACTCTGTCGGTGGAGGCCGAAGTCTACAGATTTTTATCATATTTACGGGGGTTCATAATAGACGAACTTTGCAGGATGGGCCTTGTCCCGTTAAGACGTTATTTTTAACTTCTTTTATTTGATCTTATTTATATGAACCTGAGGGCTGAACGCTAGCCGAAAGTAAGATAACTATCGAAAAAGCCGTACAAGGTGCAAAGTGGCCGTGATGGTGCCGTCGCGAGCCGGAAACAGAAATTTCACGAGTAGCATCGACAGATCCTCGCCCGTGGCATACACTAATGTCGTTTACAGGATGCTCAAAGTCCAGTTCATGGAGTTTTTGTGCTCTGTGTATCTGCCATAGCGTACTGCACCTAAAAGACTCTAGTAGGCCTACATGTACTGTCATGACAACAGTGGTTTTCAATTCTTACTTTTGAAGACACCACAGTGGCCGGTTATTAAAATGCAGCTTTTTGAAAACCCAAAACCCAAGAGATGAAGGACTTCAGTATGACCACAGGCAAAAATAATTTGAAATATTATGCTACTGTAAAAACAGCACATCACTAGGGTATCGTAGAGCAAAGCCTGATCAGGTCCAACGATACACTGCCATGATTTTGAGAGCCCCAGTTTGAGTTTCAGAACTTTGGTGATGTCTGGGGCCAACTCCTAGACTGTATGCCCCCAAAATCAAGTTAAGTCTGGTCTCGCTTACTGTACTGAAAGCATGGATCCACATTCACACCAGCATGTGGGACTGTAGGACAGCTGGTACAATGACGTTAACAACGATAATTTCAAAATACTTAAATTTTAATTTCGTTCTTTGATTGGATGCCCCCTGAAATGGATGCCCAGGGCCGTCGGCCCCTTCTGCCCTCATTTCTGCACGCCACTGGAGAGGTCAGAACAATTACAACACGGGAAACACTGCCCTTAATTATCCGGTATGACGGCAGATTTAAATGATCACAAAACCGGGGTAACGGCACGTTTGGCTAATTGCTGCTCGGCATGTTAAGCTGGTCCATTTGTTCTACTACCTGTCCACAAAGTGGCACATCAACTACATCCTGAAGGTCTCACGGCCATCTCTCTATTAGAGAACATGCAGAAGGTAGGCTCACTAAAACAGAAAATAGTAAGGGCGCCATCGGTTAATCAGTTCATTCAACCTTACAGTTTACTCATTAAAGAATGTACCGCGAGTTAGTTCTTGTTTGTCCTTTCTGCATTTTCTGAAAACTGGAGATCATTTACCATGTATGTAGAAGAGATATAACAAATGCACACTTTGACACTTGTTTAAAACCCGTTGCGGAACTTATCAAGCTGTTTCACAGTTGCGGTTTATTCCAACTCCTTATCATAGTACTAAAGCCGATAAGGTTTAACGTCGAATTTCTCAGTTGTACAAAAAGTGGAGCTGTGACAAATAAGAACTAAGGTCGCGATATGTCAATGATACCCTTACAGCTGTTTCACTTTCACAATACGTGACACCTGTATAATTAATCTGATAATTTTTTTTTTTTTTTAATGGAAAACAAAACACTGCCCTCTAGATGTAATCTAATTTGTAAATGCTCAGATGGTGAACAAACACAATTAAAAACATTCACAATGAAACAAACATTGACATGGAAGTCAACTGTAACATTTCTCCCTCGCTCCGTCTCTCTCTCTCTCTCTTACCCCACCCCCACCCCCCACCCTTCTCTCTTTCCACCTCTCCTCCTCCCCTCTAAGCCTGTCTGTCTAACTCTCTGTCGGTTTCTCCCTCTCTTCCCCGTCTGTCTGTCTGCCTGTCTGTGTGAATCTCTCTCCCTCACTTTCCCTTCCCCTTCTCCCTCCCTCTGTCTCTCAATGTCTGTCTAACTCTCTGGCTGTCTCTCCCTCCCCCCCCCCCCTGTCTGTCTGCCTGTCTATGTGAATCTCCCTCCCTCTTTTTTTTTCCCTTCCCCTCCTCTCTCTTTTCCTCCATCTGTCTCTCAATATCTGTCTGTCTAACTCTCTGTCTGTCTCTCCCTATCTTATCTTCCTCCTCTGTCTGACTACTTGCTCGTAAGTGTCACCCCCCCCCCCCCAACCTCCCGTCTTTCAAACACACCATGCAAGAGTGAAAAGAGTGAAAAAGAAAACACCTACATCATTATCAACAAAATATCTCTACAGTTGTTGGGATTGCCCATCTCCCCTCACTCCCCTGCGGGTCAGAGCGATGCCGGTGGTATAGATTACAGAATGCGGAGAGGGAAAAAATGTCGGAACACAAACGTTGCTGCAGAGAACAACTCAGTATTGAGGACAGGAATCCTGGACAAACAACGAGAAATTCATCCTTGAAATGAAATTATAGCAATACTTCTTAATCTGAAAAATTACCATATGCCTTCCAGCGTCACACACGGATAGGACAAGCGTTTAGCCTCTCATAAAACCCAGTATAACTTTAAAACCACATAATATCAAACTAATGCAAAATTAAACGTTCACTTAGTATGCTGGAACATCTTGAAATCTATTTACTTTCTCTGTTAAAATCGCAAGGGGAAGGCGTAGTTGTCACTAGTTCACAGTGTTAAATTGTTGCATAATTCGGGTGCTATCAGAACCGAAACAAGAAGTACCGGCCACGAGCATTATCTACAGTTTAGACGAAAGACCACAAGTGCAGTAATCGATAACATTCCAATTCATTCCACTGAGATCTCAGATCTAGAACGCTGGAACGGCAGCCTAAATTTCACATCTCCTCTCGCGTCCAAAATAATTTAGACGTATCATTGATTGACACCTCTCTCTCTCTCTCTCTATCTATCTATCTATCTGTCTGACCGTCCGTTCGTCCGTCCGTCCATTCATCCATCCATCCATCCACCCACCCACCATCCATCCATCCATCCATCCATCCATCCATCCATCCATCCATCCATCCATCCATCTATCTATCTATCCATCTATCTATCTATCTATCTATCTATTTACCTCTCTCTCTCTCTCTTTACCTCTCCCTCTCTCTCACAAATGCGTTCGCAAATTGGACATATCGGGAGGTGGGGGGGGGGGTGAAGGAAGGGCGGGAGAAGTACTGGGGAACATCTGACATTAGTTCTGACGGACGTCAGAACCAAACATTAATCCACATCTAGTTTCTGTTCGGGAAGTCAGCGTGAGAAGCCTTAAGATAGCAGACAGACTGTGTACCACATATTATAAGCCCATCTGTTGTTTACCACACAGCAGGGTCCATTGTCCTTCACAGTGACGCTTGAAATGTGAGGCTTTTTTTTTTTTTTTACTCTATCCAGGAAGACAAAGGGTGTCTCGTTTTACACTCAATCAATAATTCTTCCTGGTAGTTACCAATAATTATATGACTACATCTTCACCAAAGAAACACAAGCGACAAACTTAAAGACCATTATCGTGAAATGAGGCATCGGTTTATATTGTGTCCATTTGCTTCCTACAAATCAATACCGAGAAGCGGGCAGAACGCCTCAGGGAGGCGCGAAGTGCGAAGTCGTAAAATTGAGCCGTTTCAACCGGGTCATATTTTGGTTGTTGCCTGGATGACCCTGAGACTCTGGAATGATCTGGATTTTATTGATTGTACTGCTCATTTCCGCCCGTGGGGTCTCCTGGTGGTTGATGGGCGTCCAGACAAAGGGTGGACCACAAAACGAACAGCTCGGACTAGACAGCCCACAGCAGTGTAGTACCCTGGCGAAGTCCCCTTTAAGAGCCGACAATGTCAATGATCGTGGAACGCTCCCAGTCGTCTTGAATGGACCTTGATGATGCTTTTCCAGTCTCTGAAAATCCATTTACAATCAAAACGCCAGTAGATTATAATCTTTCCTTATACCAATGTTGTTAGGGGCATGTAGGAGTTCTAGTCAAATTACAAAACCAAGTACAGAAAACACTGAGTTGTGTTCACTGTTCGGCAATGGCTTTTAATGGAAAACAATACGCTCCCCTAACAAAAGCTCTTTTCTATACTGTTCAGAAACTTAATCTCACCCAACCTTTTCTTCTTCTTCTTCTTCTATTCCTTCTTCTTCTCCCCCTTTTTGTCCTCGATCTCCCGTCTTTCATTCACTGACCTGTTTCTGTAAGATCCTATATTATATCGATCAGTTAGACCTCAAGAACTTAAAAATTCCTGGCCAGTTCGCCGGCGAAGCAGAATGTATGAATCTATGCCATGTTGTATGTTCACCGGGAAACAGAACTTGGCGCAAGCTCTTTCGCGGCTTGCCTTCTTTCCTGTAACACAAATTGAATTGAATCTTCGCCAAATATCGACGGCCGTGTTTGTTGGCACATCAAAATTAAGCTTATTCGTGTGTTCCAAACCGGCAATGTGACTTTATCTTATTTATCCAATCACCCTTATTTTTTCCCTGAATTTTATCTTTATTTCATTTATTTTCCTTCCGGCTTCTAAATCATTCATTTCTTTCCCACTTTCAATGCGATAAGTAAAATCTTCTGGGTAGAAGGCCCGTTAGGAATGCCAGTCTTCTGGAGTGGAACAATGGGTGTGTGCTACATTAACAAACAGAAAGTTTGCCGGATGGGCGTGTGCTGCCTTTGCACATAGTTCGCATGACGATTCTCTCGTAATTCACTGCCCTCAAGGCCTTGTCGCACAATTTCATAACGTATTCAGAAAGCTCTCTGTGGTCCAAGTTAAATGTTTGTCTGGGGCCCAAAATTAAATTACTTCCTTATGGTTTATATATCTTCTATTCAAATATTGGAATTTCTTTAAACTGTTGCTTGCATTTATTACTGGCTAATTACACTTCCTGGTCTGGTAAGCCTTTGATCCGGTTGGGAATGTATTGGATTTACTGAATACTGCCGAACAAACACAATCAATGTAAACATCTTAGGTCAATAACATATTAAGCGAGTTCCCCTCTTAGGGAACTATTCAAAACTTAAGAGAGTATTGAATTTGACCGGGGGAAAGAAAATGAGAGGGGAGGGGAACAGACAGGCAGACAGAGAAACAGAATGGGAGTGGCGACAAGACTGAGAGAGGGGAAGAGAGGAGGGAATAGCGAGAGAGGCGGGATGGGAAAGAGAAAGAGAGGCAGAGACAGAGAGAGGTGGAATTTGAAAGCCAACGTAATACTGATTTGGGACAAGTACTTATCATGTTGAAAATAGCAGAACAATAGCACGGAAAATAAATATTCCATGTCAGTAACAAACACCAGAGGAGAAAAAAAGTCACATTCACATATTATGTGAGTGTGCATGAGAAAACCCACAATAAGTCGCAAACATGACATTTTGAGTTCTGTGCACATAATAAAAGACAAGACATTTCTGATAAAAGAAAGTCAGTGACCACCTTAAAACAAGATTTTGAGAAAACGGCATTTAATCCTAAAAGTGGCAATAGCTAATTGACCCATTAATATTGGAGTGATTGCTGTTAGGAGATCGTAGTCTAATAACTAAGCCGTTATAGAGATCATAGTGAGTAGTGTTCACTGCTCATCTACAGTTTACTCTGTAACATGCCACGGTCCCCTAAACAACAGCCAAGTTGGAAGTTTTGTGTCGGACCAATATTTTTACTTCAAAGCCGTTTTTCTCAAAATCAGCTCTGTCGACATATGTGAGTGTGCCTGAGAAAACCCACATAAAGTCGGCAAAGCTGATTTTGAGAAAAACGGCTTTGAAGTGAAACTATGGGTCCGACACAAAACTTCCAACTTGGCTGTTGTTTAGGGGACCGTGGCATGTTACAGAGTAAACTGTAGACTAGCAGTGAACACTACTCACTATGATCTCTATAACATTTTTGTAATTAGACTACGGTCTCCCAACAAGATCCAAAAACTTCCGACTTGGCTGTTGTTTAGAGGACCGTGGCATGTTACAGGGAAAACTGTAGATGAGCAGTGAACACTACTCACTATGATCTCTATAACGGCTTAGTTATTAGACTACGGTCTCCTAACAGCAATCACTCCAATATTACTTGGTCAGTTAGCTATTGCCACTTTTAGGATTAAATGCCGTTTTCTCAAAATCTTGTTTTAGGGTGGTCACTGACTTCAATTTATCAGTAATGTCTTGTCTTTTATTATATGTACAGAACTCAAAATGTCATGTTGCCGACTTTTTGTTGGTTTCCTCAGGCACACACACATATTGTGGGTTTTCTCATGCACACTCACATATATATCACTATTGAAAAAGAGGGCTATAGGAAGAGAAGCAGAGAAAAGAAGAACGGAAAGGAATATAACGCTGTATGGTTCCCAGTGCTACACCAGTATGAGGGTGAATGAGGGTGAGACCCCTAAGGCTTCCTCTAGTGGATCAATATACTCACCAAATCTATCTGGTTAAGCAGTTTACTACATGCTCTACTACTCTGTCTTTTCTTTTCTTTCTGTTTGTAGTGGGCTGCTTGGCTTTCTATCTATCATCAATATATCTGTCTTAACAGATCGATCTATCAATCTAACATATATATTTATCCAGCCATCTCTCTCTCTCTCTCTCGCTCACGCACACACACACACACAATTTCTATTCATCCATCCATCCATCCGTCCATCTATCTACCTATTTATCTGTTTGTCTGTCACTCTGTCTGTCTGTCTGTCTGCCTGTCTGTCTGTCTATCTATCTGCCATGATGATACAGGGTGAGCTACTCCTCTTCCCAGGGGCATGTTCAGACGAAGTTTCCACGAATGTCATGTTGGGTGTAGTATTGGCATTTGAAAGCCCAGCAAAATGGCACGCCTCAAAAACATACCCCGGTGGCCTCCTGTACCTCTTGCAGGTCGCTTTTCAATCTAACCCACAACACCCACTTAACTGCTATACTCAGCCACGAGGCCGCGTTCACATGATATTAGGAATTTGGAACATGCCGTCACTGTTCTAGGATAATGGCATATGCCACGCTTATGCCCAAAGGCAACTGACGGTTCATTCCCGGGGATGATGGCTATCAGATACTACAGAAAAAGACATGCAACAATAGGAAAATGTAATATTCCAAAAGAATCATAATGGCATTTATAATGTCACCAAATGACAGGAAACGAAACAGTTTTTTCTAAATATCTCAAAAGTGTCAAAAATGACTAATGCCATTAGTAGTGTAGAGCAGCGACGATGTGCACCTCTAGGGGGAGAAAATGAGAGAGTCCAGAAAGCCAGCACACTGTGCAATTTACTTATGGCTGTTCATTTTACAACAGTCCAATTTAATTGTTATAAATCTTCATAACAGTATCGCTATTTCGGCTTATCACATCCGCATTTCGTAGTGTTTACCAAGATCAGGCAATTTACTGATGACTCTCCTATTTACAACAGTTTCATTTCACTGTTATAAATCCTCATGACAGTATTGCCATTTCCGTTTTTTTTCACATCCGCATTTCGTAGTGTGTAGTACGATCATGGTGCTTCACCGATTTCAGAAAATCGACACAACGTTTCCGATCCTAAAGCCGGATATCTCTAAGCCTAACGACGATCGATTTCTTCATGATCATGGATCGCCTTGAAAGCAAGCCCTTCTATCCAAAACCATACCAAGACAGATTTGTGCCAGGGCCATGTCAATGTTGCTCTAACTCGGGAGATCACTCAGCGAAAAAAAACCAAAGTGTTAAACCCGAAGATAACGCACCAAGGCTGTCACAGATCAACGTCTTTGCTGTCTTAAGTATAAAAACATATTTCTTTCCTTTCTGTTAAAGATAACGGGCTTGCGCACACTACTGCACAGTTTTAAGAATCCCATTTCGCGTCCGATCATAGCTGTGAAACTGAGTGCTGACCTCTCCCTCTTGACAGTACAGCTCAGCATTTTGGGCCGGTTGTCAAGAACAGAAGCCGTATCGTATCCGTTCTGCGTCTCCTCTCAATGTCCGCCAGGCAAATTGACCGTGCCTTAGTAGCAAAAAACGTCCGTGGCACTTCCAGAGGTTTAGGGATACACTTTTCCAGCATTAGGGATCGACATTTGTGTTGGCCAAGATTGAGAGCCCGTGCAACCTGAGCGCTGTGCTTTCTTAACAGTTTCTGTTGATCTTTTGTGGCTTAGTCACAACTGATTGCGAGCCAAATGACACGACACTCGTGTTAATAATACGCGGACATGGAGATAACGCAAAGCACCAACGACCAAAAAAAAAGAAAACGATATCTGTATGCTAAGACCTGACATGGCTCAATCAAGGACGTGACATGTCAGAGTAGCGACTGACAACTTGGGGGGGGGAGCTGAAGGAGGATATGGGAATGCAAGAAAGGAAAACCCACCTTGAGAAGGTTAATTTGAAGTGTGTGGGTAGAAAAACCGAGCGGCGAGGTGCAATTTAAAGGGTCTTCTAATCAGACAAATATTTGTGGCTCATAGTCTCGCCTTCGCTGAAAAAAATAGCCCAAAATTCAATTCTGTATGAACAAGACTTTAGAGTGGACCACTCCGGCACGTCGCATCTTCTGTTCTGACATTTGCGCAAACAAAATTATGCGGTGCTGCATTTGCCAGCCACATTAAAGAGGGGAAACTCAAACAGTGGGGAAAAAAAAAAGTAAGTTACCCACAAAAATGGCACCAGTACAAATTCCATCTACACTCCTTTTACGGCAACGATAAAAGGAGTACAGTTATCCTGATATCTGGGTTGGTATTCGAAAACAATGACAACTTTCAATGCTTGCCTAAGAAATGAAAGCAATGCTGTCTTCATTAATTGAGTACGGTACAGGGTGTCATCTACATGCATTCCGAAAGCGACAGTGCGTACACCTTTCCAGAATGCCCGCCTGTTTCCGAAGGCAATGACACTTTCCGATTTTTGCGTAAAAAAAAAAAAAATGAAAACTGACATTCTTTTGTCAACGGTAGAAACGCCATCCACATGCATTACCATACCGATAGTGCGTACACAATCAACGATGCTCTCTGGTTTCCGAAGACAATAACACTTCCCGATGCTTGCTTAAAAAATGAAAGCAAAGCTATTTTCACTTTTCTCATGATTATTACATGCATTCACAATCATTTTTATGACTAATGCGTTTATCAATGACCCAAGGTTCAACAAAATATTCACCAGCAATTTTGCCTTTTGTTGTGGAATTTTTGTGATAATAAGATTCTGCCATGCCTTTGTACAACTGCGTTGTATTTCTTGACACCTTGTCGACAGAGCAGTATAGTTTTTAACATGGCAACATTTGCAGCCTGCCCGCTGAGCCAAAGTGTTCTCAAGCCGTGCGATGAGTAGAAACAACACGGGAAGGATATTTAATAAAGATTAAAACAACCGATACAATCTCTTGTCATGGCAGTTAGTATGTCTGCAAATTTGGTTACATCACCAATCACCACTATGTAATTTTGACAATATATATATGAAAACAAATGACTCTCCATCCAGAACACCATGTGCTGTCTGTTTTTTCAACGGTGAACACACATGATTAAAATAATGCAATATATAATGCAAGGAACAGCCAAAGTCAAATAGCCAATTTGTATTCTCTTTTTCATTCAGAGAAAGATACAGAAGATATTCGCCTCAACAAGACACTTTAGCAAGAGATGTGCAGTATTTCACTAAGGTTCCTTACCATGTCGCTTCATGTAATATGCCTGTTATTGAGTTTATTCAGTTATGATATATTTATGTAATAATGCGCAAGGTGTGAGTGCCATGTAGGTGCTCTTAACCGCTCTGTGATAGAGGATTTCCCTCTTGGGATAATAAAGTAATCCTGATCTCATCTTATTTCAGTATATTATTCCAAAAATTGTGCAAAGCTTTTTCATTTTCTTTTTGTTTAACACTGATGAATTATGATATAGTATACTTGTTTATTTCTAACGTGAGACTTTGCAAAATACAACTTTTTCCTCTCTCTCACTCATATTTTTAAGAGTACCAAAGACGAAGCAGTTGCCCTAAGAAATGCACACTAGCAAAGAGTACGCTTGAAGTCTTCCCCTAAATCTTCAGCTTTGCTGCCTAGGGACCAATATACACATTATGCTCTCTTTTTTTTTATCTACATTGGTGAGTAAATCAGCTGGAGACATAACTCAAGGGAGATGGGGAATGTAAGCGGTACAAGACAAATCATGAAAACATTCTGGCGTCCTTGGACGTCCTTTCGTTTGCGGGTTTTTACGTGTTTGTCTGTGTAGTATGTTCTTCTACAGTCTACCTAGGTAGTTGTTATAATGTGTGTGGTCTGTGAGAGCTGTGAAAGAGACACAGAGAGAGAGACAGAGAGAAAGAAAAGACAAACAGGCAGAGGAGAAAGACAGAAAGGAGAGAAACACACAGAGATGGAGAGAGACAGATCTGCAGAACTAGAGAGATGGTGAAGACAGATGGACAGAAAGAAAAAGGGTGAGGGATGGCGAGAAAAAGAGAGAGAGAGAGAGAAACACACACAGAAACAAAGAAAAATGAGAGAAAAACACAGAGAGATGGAGAGAAACACATCTGCAGAATTAGAGACGGTGGGGGGACGGGGGGGGGGGCAGAGAGTACGGTAGAGCCAGGGCAAGGGAAAGAGAGAGAGAGAGAGAAAGAGGAGGGCAAACAGATAGACAATAGACAGGCGGAGACAGAGAGGGAGAGGAGGGTTAAAGGGGGAGACAAAGGAGGGGCAGAAGGGGGGGCAACAATGTACGATACCAGGAACGCAGCAATAGAACAGGAAGTAAGTTGAAGTTAAGAGAGTGTTATAAAATATTATTTAACAGGTGACTGATTCAGTGAGCTCGTTAGTCACTGACCCTCCAGAAATGCATTATTAATCCACTGAATGCCAACGTCGTACGGCACATACAATATAACCGTTTGTATGTCAGCTGTGAATTTGTTCAATACATGATTGTACCAATCGGGGATTTTTAGACGTTTGGTGCGCTTTGCTTTAAAGATTCTTATTAATCTCTTGGGGCTGACCACAAAAATCAAATCCAAAATTTATGACGAGGACGACGAAAGTCATAGTTGATTGGCTTTGGCTTTCTTTAGGGTTAAACTATTTATAAATGAAGATCACTTGACCCCAAATCTCCCGTTCGAAAGGTGTTAATAATGTCATAACCAGCTGCGATTTAACCCAGGTTTCGTGCCACTTCGCGCCAGGCTTCAAATAACCGCTTACTGTTTAAACATACAACCTAGGAATACCTTCCTTGTTCCAGAAAACATAACCATGTATCTCACAACACCCGGAGAAGTCTAACACAAGTCTCTGAGTGGCACAGGGGTCGCTGACCTGGGAGTTTATTGGAATCAGAAAGAACAGAAAACTTATCGTTGAGACTTATGGTACCAGTCAATGACGTACACGTTATGTGTTTTTGTTATTTTCCCCCCTCTCTCTCTCTCTTTTGTTTTAGCAACTTCCAGCTGCCTTTCTCTCTATCTCTCTCTATTGTTTTCGCAACTTCCAGCTGTCTGTCTGTCTCCCTCTCTCACTCTGTTGTTTTCGCAACTTCAGGGGTCTGTCTGTCGGTCTCTCTCTCTCGCTCTGTTCTTGTCGTAACTTCAGCGGTCTGTCTCTTTCTCTCTTATTTCCGCAACCTCCAGTGGTCTGCCTGTCTGTCTCTCTCTTTCTCTTGTTTCCGCGACTTCCAGCGGTCTGTCTGTCTGTCTGTCTCTCTCTATCTCTCTCTTGTTTTCGCAACTTCTGCGGTCTATTTGTCTGCCTGTCTGTCTGACTCTCTCTTGTTTTCGCAACTTCCAGCGGTCTGTCTGTCTGTCTCTCTCTCGTCTTCGCAACTTCCAGCGGTCTGTTCATATATCATCTGGGCCGCAGTCCGAAAACCAAAGATCAGCCAATTCCTCAGTTATAAAATCAATAACTATGACGTTCAGCACAGCCGTAACTTCCGCAACCTTTGTTAAAAATGGATAAACCTTGGCACTGATAATAGGCTCATTTTAATTCAGCAGAATACGGTCTGACAAATAGCACGGCAGGAGATAACGCGATCAGTGAACAGCTGCACAGACAAAACTGCAGTTTGGTAGATAACTCTTGGCATAACTGCTCGGCTTTGCAGAATGCTCGCGGGGCTAATTTCTCTCTTTGCTGTTTTGCAAGTGTCCAGCGATCTTCATAACCTAAGACAGAGCCTACACTGAATATAACATCTAAGTCAGGGTGCTATATTTGTTGTAGTCCGGTATCAATACAAACAAACAAAAAAACCTAGGCTTTGTCAGCAACTGAGACCTCTGAGTTACTGGAAGCGCCGATCTGAGTCATTACAGTGTTGTCTTATTAGAAGGTGGTGTTCGGTTGATGTTGTTTACCCTAAACATGACGGGCTTCGTGGAGTTTTTTGTTTTTTTTTTACATTTTTTCTGTTTCTCTGTCTGTCCTTTGCGTGTTTTCTTCTATTTAACAAGCACTGTGTTTCCTTTCTCCCTTATGCTTTCTGTCCTTGTTGACTCCTGACTTATCTTTCATGTTTCGTTTTTCAGTTTCTCTCTCTCTCTCTCTCTCTCTCTCTCTATCTCTCTCTCTCTCTCTCGCTCTCTCTCTCTCTCTCTCTCTCCTGTATATCTCTATCAGTTTCTTGTCTCTCTGCTATTATTTCTGCCTGTCTGTCTGTCTCTCTCTCTTTCTCTTTTTGTGTTTTTCTACACCCCGCTTTATCTCCACGTCTCTGGCGTTCTTTGTCTCATTCCTCTTCTCTTTCACTCACACATTTTTCTTTTACCTCTGCAATTCAACAGCAAGAGTTAAACTATCTTGTCTAGGGACAACTGAAGGTAAAATAACCACTTACAACCTGCCTGGCTACCAGCGACTCACCGGCTACGTGCACAAACAATACCTGGGCGCGTAAATCTCCATTTGTCTACACAGCAAACTGAGTCACGTAAACAAATGGAAAATGAGTTTCCACATAAACACAGATGGCAAAATCACAAACACACTGACTGCATTTCAATAACATTAACAGTAAAACAAGTCGAGCCGAGCTGATCCCGTGTACAACAGTCAGCCACCGAAAAGGTCATGTTACTATCAACCATAGATATAGTACACTGGATCGCCGACTCTCATTGGTCGGTGGAAAGGAAACCGACGCTTCCCAGGAAGTCCGGCCGCCATTGTTTAAGCCTGATAAACAGCAGACGGCGTACTCTTCCTGTGCAGTTTCACTTTCGTTTTTTTTTGACATCGTTATTGTTTCAAGATCGACTGCAAACTCCAGCTGACAATTTGAAAGGTAAGGAATCACAAGATATTTATTTGATTGGTTTTATTATCTTGTTTACCAAGAGTTTTAGTCTGTTTGTTGCAAAGTTAGTGAGGAACAGGCTCTCGTTCTGCCAGCAGTAGCAGCGCGTCATTGACCGCTATGATCTAATCTAGATCTAGATTTATGTGGGTGCCAATAACCGAATACAATGGGCCTGGCAAGATTTTTTATATAGACTAGATCTATATTATATGAGAATGGCTTTCTGATGTTGTTTGTCAAAAGTTTGTGTTAGTTTATTGCAAATTTAATGAGGAACAGGCTCGCGTACCGCTAGCAGTCAATAGCGTGGCGTCATTGACCCAAGTACAGCAGTCAGCATCACTGTCTGCTAATGTTATATAACGGTATTGATAACAGAACAGCTAGTGTGGTTTGGCTAATCAGATTTCGTTTCTTGAACTGCTTTCGTAACTTCTGTTTTGGCTGTGCAACTTATTATTCTCAGCCCGGACATCTGGCACAGTACATTAATGTCTGATGTCAATTGATGCTCAGTGATGAATATGAGTAGGCTACTGAGGGAAAAAAAAGTTAAGAGAGGTGTGCTTACAATTACATTTGCTTTGGGTAGCTATGTAAGCAATTAAAAAGGCCCATTATGAAGAGCTAGCACAGTAGGTGATAGAGGCAAGGATGAAATTCATATGTGAAATAGACTTAATACTGATAGTGTAGCTGTTCCTCAGTCAGTCAGTGTTAACTATGAAGATATATAGGCCTATTATATTTTTAAAAAAAATAGATCTAGAGTTTGTAAAACAGGACAAAAGACTAAGTCTGTTGATCTGATAGTCTGCTGAGACAGAGATAATCAGAAACAAAGTAGCATTTACAAGATCTTGTAAATAATGCTGACCAGAGGAAACTGATAATAATTTAATTAACCAACATAATTGCAAAATTCTGGGAAAATTCCAAGCACTATTTACAAGAAGAGATCTGTCTTTTTAGTGTGATCCTGATTATAGATAAATTATAATTGTGCTCTAGTGTTTGCAGTCCTCTGAAAGGTAAGGATTCGTGTTTTCGAAACATACCAAAGCAGCATAAAATGTCCATAATCTTTTTTATACCTCTGATGCTATGGTGGGTAGGACTGAACTCCAGGTTCTTTTTGGGATAGCAAAATTCAGAAGTCATGCACGCTCATTGTGGATATTAAGGCTGCCACATGTATTCTTTGCCATCTGGAAATTGAAAAGAGAATGCTGTTTGGACCATTGCTCAGGCAAATGTATCTATTCTACTCTATAGTAATCACTTGCAGAAAGTTGTTTTGAAGATTTTATTGTTTAGAGAAAAATTTACCTGTATTTTATCGAATGGAAATTATTAATTTATTCATTTATTTCAGATTCGTCAAAGAAATGGGTGGAATAACAACCCAACTGCACAACAGTTTCGGGCTTCAGTTCGCACACTCATGATTCAGAATGATGTGAAAGCATCCGAGTATGCTAATTGCCTTCAGCTGGATGGCACAGAGGAGTTGCAGTTGGACTGTTTTCTTTTGAAGGCACCGGCAAAACCCCAAAACCTGCCTGATTTCTCACAGGATGACATGTTTGCTGCTGCGGTTGACAGGCTTGAGTCCACCTTTACACTCCCGGATAATGAGTGGAGATACTCATGCTTGACCTACACAGCAGGATTTGTGTGCGCACGTCTGATTCCAAAAATAAAATGTTCAGATTGCAGGGCTGCCTTGACATGTGCGGAAACTCCGGAAGATATTCGTTTCTCCTTTCTGAGGAGAAGAGATCAAGGCGGTCTTGTATGCCCTTCCGACGGTGTTGTGCAGCTTTTGTTGGCAACAGAAAAAGCATTCAGGGTTGTGATGCCTAGCCCAGATGTCATGCAGACCTTGCCACACAAGAAATTCATTGATGTCCAGATTCAAAACCTCGTCCTCACATATGTAAAGGAGAAATATTTTGATCTATTCCCATCTCTGCGGGATCATTTCTATGACCACGAGATGATTGTAGAGGAGGACCACATCACTAGCCTCATTAAAAGTGTGGCATCTTACTACTTGCGGATGAGACTCTTTAAGGATGGCAAATTGCACCAACAGAGAATGATCCTTGGAGGCAAAGCAGCCAAGAGGATGAAGCTGAACAAGTTGGTACTGTTTAGTGGACAGTAGTTTTTTTTTGTGCTGCTCCTCATCCCCGTCTTGGAATACATGAACACCGGTGGTGAGTACAATTTTATGTATTTATTGTTTCTTGGTTCCTTGTTAAACCTGAATAGAAAATTACTCTATATGTGGACTTGCAATTTCTCTTGCGACCCGAGTTATTAGTGTTACAAAAGTGAATGTTTCATTTAACGTCCTCAAGAGATGTAGACTATCCTTACTGTGAAACATACGACAGCGTGTGGAGTTTGCTTTTTTAACAGGATGTATATGTGTTACCTCTCCTCCTTCCATCAAACTGTTTACTGATTTCCATCTTTCCTTCTGTACCTCTTCTTCTTTCTTTCAAGAAATACTGTGTCCCGTGGGTGTGTCGTCCCCATACATTCTTCACGTTTGTCTGATATTCAGTTGGATTAACTGATAATAAGGCTCTCTGTCTCATTCCTTTCTCCATTATTGAAATGTTGCTTTTTTTGAATGGGTGACTGTGGACATCAAAATCATGAGTCGCTAGCTGGTCAAACCATTGTTTTTTAAACATCACTGTGCGTCGTTTTGTTTTGTTTTTTGGTGGGGCGAGGTGGGTTGTATAGCCCATTGAATGCATATGCGGTATGTATTTTAATTGAATTCCGCCAAGATTAACATTGTAGATGTAGATAATTTTTTCAACATTTATTTATTATTTTATTTTTTTTTGAAGGTCGATATACATAGCACTATGAAAGTATAAAGCTGTCTCATAATGAGTTGTTTCAATGCTCAAAAACTTCTGAAGAGCATTTAGAACAGTGATTTGTATATTATTGTCTCGCAAACTCACACATGGTAAACCCCCTCCCCCCCCCCCCTCTCCCGAAAACAAAAAACAACGCACGCCCGCAACATTACTGCTATACTCCTTGGCTGGCACGACTGTACAGCATCGGCGAGCTTCAGGCTTAGCGTAATGGCGGCCTCGTTTTCAATTCGTTGCGTGGGCCGCTGGCTGGCTCAGCGATCTAGTGTACTATATCTATGCTATCAACAGATTATGTCAATTATGCAATTATGATTTCCATCTTCGTTTCGCCCCTTCCCTACCCCATCCCCTCACAAACTTTGGGAATGCTTGTACGTGTAGTTGTACACTTGCTGACCCTGCGTATAGAACAGCTCTGCACATTACCATGAGAAATAACGTTATTTGTCAAGCAAGCTCATAAAACAAGCTTTTAACCCTCAACGCTTGTCCCTTTGGTGGATTATGTACCAGATGGTATGCATTTATAGAGAGATCTCACTTCCGCCAATTCGCGAAACTGGGTCATTGCGGTAAACATGAATTTGAAGGATTGAAAGAGGCTGTCCTCACCGAAGATAGTGTGCATCTCTGTCTATAGCGGTTTGTTCATATTTTTGGGTTGACTGAAACCATTTAGAGCCGTTTGTAAGTTCTTACGCCCCGTGGAAATATAGAAACGGATATTGTATACCGCAGCGACCTACTTTCCGCTCCATACTAACAGTGGTTTCGCAGAGCCTCCCGTGTCTTGCAGTGCAAATCGACCAATAGTGAAACCTCTCTATACATAGCCAAGTCATACGGCATTATGGGTGGATCTAGCAAAACCAGCTGAAGATGAAATTTCTTATACTTGTTAAAAAAATCAAAATAAAATATTTCTAAGGTGATTTAAAGCAAAATATTTAAACTCGATGCAGAAAAATGGCTAATCTTTCATGTCACATTTCAATTCCCATAGAAGCGTTTTCCATCTTTGGGAGGGATTTTCTCACGAATTTGGTCTTTCATCTTTACGCTCAAGGCACCATAATGTATCACGCGTGATACATAGACATTAAATCACTCGGTTGCATTTCCCATAACAACGTCGAGGGTGAAATGTAAATTACTTTTAGTGTTTTCTACAATATACACAATAAACCAACTAAAGGATCATGGAAAAACAAAAAACCTTAATTATGCCAATAAGAACCAATTCTCATGAAATCGGAATTCGCCCACAAGCAGAGATGGGGGCGGGGCCTAGAGAGTTAAGCCCGATTTCGCCAGATCCATTCACACCTGCCCTTTTTTTTTTTTTTTTCGTTATGGACGTCCTAGCGGGGAGAGTAACTGGTTTGAGGGTATTTAAATCACGAATAACTGACCACTAAACAAATTTCACTCGTTTAAATACCTCTGTGAGGATGTCAATTAATTAAAAGCATAAAGCCCCAACAAAGAGAACTTCTAATAGACAGCGGTCATCAGAGTAGAGACCTGGGCCAATTTAAGACTGGACAGCGACCCTGGGCGATCAATAACCTGTCTGAGCTAGTATGTTTATGGTTAATGAGCCGCTAGATAGCACTGGTCCGCTGAACAGGAAATGATGGGGGGGGGGGGGGGGGAAGAGATTAATCACTTTGTGCACGGGCATGGACGACATGCTCCCCTGTTTCCTTCCCCTGCATGTCTCCTCCTACTTTCTTTCTATCTAAATATAAACAAATAAATAAAGTTATTTAAATAAAACTGTCACCGCCCTTCCGACGCCTTCAGTCTTTAGTGTATTATTTGTCTGGGAGTTCATACAGTTATCATTTGTCCCTACGTCTTTCTTTCTATCCTTATCTTTACCACTTTGTGCACGGTGATTTCCTTCCTCTGCTTGTCTCCACCAACTTTCTTTCCATCTAAAACCTTACACTTCTCCTGTCTTACTGACTTTCTCTACTATCTTAAAACTGCTGCGGTCCGTTATTTCCTTTCTGCCTTCGACTATCTATCCATCAAACAGGTTCATTCCAACACTTAGTTTCTTCACCGTAACTTCAAAACTAATTTCTACACAAATTCACAGTAAATTCCTCCAAACTTCACACAGAATAATATGAACCTGCAATATTGGGGAAAAAAAAACAAAGAGGAAAACATAAAACAACAATAAATGACGAATTCCCGGCTGAGAAGTTTAAAGAAAAAGATACTCTTTATATTCCGAAATAATATAATTATGGACACAAAAGGATTTTTTTTAAAAGAGGGAGGGGGGGGGGCTGCATATAATCATTAGAGTTTTGGCGTTTGGGGAGTGCATGAAAGTAAGGTTCATGACTTGCGAATATCGATCTCTTTAACCTTGCCCGCCTGCTCCAATGAACATTAAAACACAGAATGAATGGTGCCAATTTGGGGCGTTTTGGGTTTTTTTTTTGTAACCAGCGTTTGCACATAAAGACCATAAACACGGTGGTCGGTAGTATGACCGAAAAGCGTAGAAACGTAGAAGTGCAAAATGTAAATGCCTATTAAACTTCTTAATCCCTCGGCACTGTATATGGAAGTCCAACAAAATAATGCCCAGAGGGAAAGACATGGGCTTAATATGTTTTATATTTCCTGAAATAGCTTACATTACTGGCTTGGAATTACAACGCATGGCTGGTAGATTCAAAATATTGGATTCGCTGAATTACAATTGCGAAAGAATGCCTATGGCAATTGCTGCCGTCGTGTATAACTTAAACTCTCTCTCTCTCTCTCTTTCACTCACTCTCTCTCTCTTTCTCTCACTCACTCACTCTCTCTCTCACACGCACACACACACACACACACACACAGGGATTCGGAGTCGGAGTCGGAGTCGTGGAGTCGGAAGCTTTTTAGCTGGAGTCGGAGTCGGAAATTGTCAAGAGCCTGGAGTCGGAGTCGGAGTCGGAGTCGGAAATATTTTCTCCGACTCCGACTCCGGCCAACATTAGATTTTTGCAGAGTTTTTGTTTAAAATACATGTATTTTTAAAAATTAAATCAGATTATATTATTAGACAAACATTATGTTTTTTTCCTTATGTGGATAATATTAATATTTTTTTAAAATCTCAGCAACAACAACCTAAGTTCTTATTTAAGAAAAAAGTAATGAAGGATCAACTGTTCGGTTAGAGAAAGAGGCCGGAGTCGGAGTCGGAGTCGGAGTCGGAGTCGGAGTCGGAGTCGGTGATTTCAGAAAAGGCTGGAGTCGGAGTCGGTCATTTTCAAAAGGCTGGAGTCGGAGTCGGAGTCGGAAAATTTTCAGACCGGCTCCGCATCCCTGCACACACACACAGTCTGTCTCTCTCCACGTCTCCTTCCTCAACCATAACTGCAATGCTTTTTCACCCACCTATCAAATTTAAACAGTAAAACTTAGAAATTAACGTCATAAACTACACGTGCCATTCGAGAAACAATTACACAATACGTATTTAATTAACAAGCATTACTACTAAACAAACCGTGAGCACAGCTTGGAGACTGCCAAAATTAGCAGTGCAACTGAAGAGGTTAGAAGGGGTCTAAGTGTCAATTGTTCGTAGATCTCTCCTGACCCCCTCATCAAATCGAGGAGGCTGGACTTAGAAGGGATCTACGTACCGCTGGTACGTAAACCTTTTCTAATTCTAACCCCCTCAACTCTCTTCCTCCTCTGTTACAGTTCTTTCCTTTCCTCCCCCCCCCCCTTCCACTCACACCTAGTACCTCCCCCCATCATCTCCAAGGTAATCAAATCACTAGATAATCACCCCATAAACGGTGTAAACAAATTGCAATTGCTCTACAAAACAAGCGCTCGCTTGTTAACTGTCTAAGCTTTGTTTTTTTTACTTTCCCCCCAACAAGATTTGTCCTTGGTGAAGCCTATTGAAGGTGGGAGAGTAAATTGCCTGTATACAATCGCAAAAAGGTTTTGATAGGTTGGTGCGATGCCAAAGGGTTAACTTGTACCAAGGAACGCAATGTGACGGGAAACACTTGAATAATTACTGATGCGGATAACCCTGTTTTTCTCTTTTCGTTCCTGTATTAGTTCACGGAATCATCAGAAAACGATTTGTAGATTCATTATTCTTTCTCTGTATATTGTATTTTTATTTCACAGCTGATTCCCGTCTGCAGACTTAAAAACGCCAAATTACTCAAAGAACAATGTTGTTGGTAACGGCAAAAAACAAATTCACACATAAAACAAACATCAAATTACTCAGAGAACAATGTTGTTGGTAACGGCAAAAAACAAATTCACACATAAAACAAACATCAAATTACTCTGAGAACAATGTTGTTGGTAACGGCAAAAAACAAATTCACACATAAAACAAACATCAAAACAAAAGATGGGGGCCAGGATAGAGGAATCGAAGAAATAATTATTTAATTGCCGGAAATACTTTTAGAAATTTACTTGGGAGCTTAGCCCCCTGAGATTCGAGGCCAATTTCAGGATTATCTCTACTGCTTGCTACAAACCCCACACTGTTCTGGTCTGCCGCCCTTTCGTGCAAGTCAGTGAGAGCTGGAAATATTTAAATCAGGAGGATAGAGATGAAGGTCATGATGAAATTTCAGGCTAAGTTATGCCCACGCTTAAATAGGCTATAAATAAAATCTTGTATGAAATTACAAGAACAAATTGAATTACATATCTCTGAACTGGTTAAACTCCCTGAAACCATGATATTTTGTCCTTCCCTATTGCAAACCTTGTGCATGAGGCTGGCCACTGCGACTGAGCTTGGAGTCAGTCATCTCTGACCTATGGCAAAACAAAGCAGTGAAAAGTCTGCACATTCGGCAGACAGTATGACCTGCAACCCTGTGTAACTGGGAATGTTCATCCGCCAGGTGAAATATCTAGTGAGCAATGCGCACAATGTGTTAAAGGTGAGTACCTGCTCCTGGAAAATGAGTCCCCTGGGGCATTTCGGACCCTGGCTGCTGAAAGATTGGGAAACACCGCATATCTACGAATGGAGGACGTGGAGTGGGTCACACCAGGGGAAAACCGAGCCGAAATTGTACGAGTAATAGATGGAGGGGGAAAAAATAATATGGTGGCTCGGCGAAAATGTTGAGGGTGAACCGACAGAGAAACGCGCGGAATGAAGACTGAATTGTAGCACCGGTGTTGATGGAGGAGGACGCTCGAAGATTAGGTCTCGGATAAGATAAGATTGTTCAGGTGCTGTGAAGGGGATGCACAAACAGGCTGTTGTTGCTTTTTTCAAATTAGGCAACGTAGTATGGTATTCTTTGGAAGTTGGAGAGTGAGTAACTAATAGTGTGAATAAGGGTGATCGGCGTTTCGAAAATCTAAAGCATTGATTAATAGACTAAACGTTGTTTTGATCTGATGACAAATGGACGCATGCAGAAGAACAGGTGTACTGTGCGATAAACAGAAAGATACAAAGACATAGACAAGCTTATGGAAAGAGACCATACGAAGAAATGAAGCAAAGGTGAGGAGGGGAGATGAGAAAAGAACGACCTTGTTTTCATAACTTCCTTTCACCTAGACTTTATAAACACTGTTATTAAAAGTTTTCAAATTCATTTGTGTCTATGTTTGGGAAAGCCAAAAAAACATGTGCAACCCACAGGCTGGGATTGAGCTGGCCCACACAGCGCATGTGATCTATCAATAACCTAAAACACTACAGATCTTGGCCTAAATGTGCTAAACCTTGGTAAAGCTCTCTGCCTTTCGCAAGTCGACTTGACATGCTTTAAATTGACACAAACTAGACTCTGAAGTCATAGAGGATGGAGAGATGCTGATCAAATACACGGTGCTCCTGAGGACAAATACGGAAGATCAACAAAGGGTGGTCCCTTTCTTCCAATGCCATCGTTCATATTATTTAGCCAGTCTCATTTTTTTTTCTATTTAAATGAATGGAAATATAATTCTATAGTTGGCCTAGGAAGGAAAATGTATATTTATGATGAATGACGGCTGTACTGGATATATATACAAACCATCGTGTAGATGAACAAAGGGAGACATGGAAGGAGGGAAGGAAGTAGGAAGAGATACGTAGATTGATGAATGAGCACATGGAGTGACAGAAAAAAAAACAACAGACAAGCCGGTAGACCCATGCACTGTTTGCATCTAGCCAATGCGGTTCACGGACAATAACTGGTAGACTGGTTGCAAACCATTAGCAGCGGAGGACTCAGCCAATAATTATTAATAAGTTCACCAAGACTCGGCACTGGACTGGTCTCTAAACGACGATGAAATAACCTTTTAAAGGACAAATCGATACAAGGGACAGCATTAATTTTCAAGCATATACACAATACACAATTAATACAAAAATTGGAACGGATAAAAAAAAAAGACGAGGAACAGTGAGACGGCATGCCAATGGGGTGTACAAAGTAAGATGGTATGCCAACGGGGTGTAGAAAAGTAAGATGGCATGCCAATGGGGTGTACAAAGTAAATTTTCATGACACAATCTCTTCAAGGGCGGGTGGCTGATGGACACTTCTCATGGGGTATCCTCCTGTCCTATCATTCTGCTATGTTCTGTCTATCGTCTTGCTTCCTTCTAGCTTAATACGGCCGTTAATCGTGTCGACGGTCTTTGTCCAAACTGAAACTCCAACTCAAATCTCATCAAGCCGTCAGACACAGAAACTGACCATCCAAGTATACCCATTTGCAAGCCAACGCCTGGTTAAAATTGTTTAGTAATAACAATTTTCTAACAAAGCGCCATACAAATACACTTGGTTAGCCCGACTTCTGAGCTCTTCGGAATCGCCCACTTATTTCCTGTAATAATATCTAAATGGAAGGACGCTCGTACTGTACGTACAATGTACTTCCCTGTTCTTTTTATTGGTTGAAACAACAGCCTAATTCCAACGAATCCCTGTTCGAGGAGGAGGACAAAAAAAGGGCGCCCCACCCCGGGGTGGTGGGGTATACTATCATGACAACAGCAACCACAAAATAATGATAAAATATGAAAAGTTATCACATGGATACCGTACATACTAGTTTTCTAACCGGAGCTATTGGGCATAATTATTATATTCTGTTGGCCAGTGGGCATAGCCAATGAGACCAAACGACTACCGTTAACAAAATATATTACAAAACACGAATCTGTGACTTTAGTGTGTAGTAACTAGCACTCGTGTGACCTAACCAAAACATTGCACGCTCCTAACGTATAGCGAGAGCTCTGACCGGATCAAAAAGCTCTGGTGATGCGTAATCGACTGTTTCTCCTCTCATGGAAAAAAAATGGGGGCTTTGGATTCTAAGTTCTTAGGATGCGCACGAGTGACTTCGTGCAAAGCGCGAGGTGAAAAAAGGTCAGAAGGTAGATACGAATCACAGACAGGCAGGTAGATCTACGTATCGCCAGTTACGGGAGTGAATGAAAGCTCGGGTAAGGGGGAGGGGGAGGGGTGGAAAGGGGGAGGCTGACAGCCTGGAATTTCCTCGCCAGTATTCCATTGATAATCTTTTCTCTCTCTTTCTCTCCCCCCCCCCCCCCCTCCTCTCCAGCTTTCTATTTTCAACATTTGGCAGCTTAACCATGCACCCACTAAAGAGTGAATTCAATGAACAAGAACGAAAAAGCGTTCCTGAGCTCTATCACTGAAATATGGACATGCTTCTGACATTCACAAGTCGTCTTATATTTCGATAACTGACGGAGTAAAATCTCAATGAAACAAGCCCTTTCTTTACCAGGATTTCAAGACAGGAGCTGTGTTGTTTGTTATTGTTGTTGTTATTGGGAAGGGGGGGGGGGGGGTTACACGAACAACATCAATAAAACATTTTAAAAACCTGTAAAATTTTGAAATCGTTTGGGAAAGACGAAAAAAAAAAAAAACTTGGCGACTTTCCAGCGAGAAGCTGGCAACTAATTATTATTCCCCTACCTGATAATGAAACAATGAAAAGAACATGCGGTTTATTTACGGAATAAGCGTTTCATTTATATTCTCACTTGGACTGTATACAGTATGCATCTTTTTTCGTTCTTTCTGCGAGCCATAAACACGCAAATGAGGTCATGGCTGGTTTAACGAGATGTAAATCGTTGAAAAGGTTTTTTTGTCGAGAAGCGTGTGAAAGAAACTTAAAGTCCTGTAAACTATGTCTGCAGAGACGTTTGTGTGCAGGCACTTGTGATGCGACGAATTTACATTCGTCAGTGCTTTGTTAGAGGAACCATTTAGGTCCACAAGTCTCTGTCCGTTTTCATTTTTAACATTACCAATTTGCTCCCAATCTACTTCCAAATATTGGCGTCTTCATGAAATCTCTGTGTCTGACAGTCTGACAGAAAGAAACTAAAGACAATACCACTGAAATCTCTGCACTTTGGAAAACTTTCTCCGAAACCACACTGGTCAACGTAGAAAGACAAAAGCTCGAAATTCTTACCAGATTATGTGCTATTCAAAATTTTCGCTCACAATGACCGTGGACACACAAAATACGACGTGGACATCTATTTCAAAATGCAATCGACAAATGTACGGAACCACCTAGATCTAGATGTTCAATCCATCTGTAAATCCATCTCACCATCTATCTATCCTTCCCACTGCAAGCCCATCCACCCGCAAACCGTTCACCCATATCATCAAAATTCAAATACATAAAAATCAGTGTTTCATTCAACCTTGCTCCTGTGTTACCACCAGCCTTGTGCTGAACACATTATTTAAAAAATGTTAATTTGTTAACGTAGAATTTCTGAATACTTACTTAGGCCTTTTAACTTCTTTATCAATCGTGTACATGATTGTGTCATTCTACCTCGAGCTTGTTGACGCACATATTTATGATGAATGAGCGGCTGTACTGGATATATAAACCATCGTGTAGATGAACAAAGGGAGACATGGACGGAGGGAAGGAACGAAGAAGAGACCCGTGGATTGATGAATGGGCACATGGAGTGACAGAAAAAAATAGACAAGCGGTTAGACCCATGCACTGTTTGCATCTATCCAATGCGGTTCACGGACAATAACTGGTAGACTGGTTGCAAACCATTAGCAGCGGAGGGACAGACAATTAATTTTTTTTTTGCTCGTCATTTCAATCTTATTTGTCTTTACATCGCCAGGATACTATACTGTAGAAACTGTGGTCACTCTCAAAACGAGTTGCAGGGTTTGGCCAATCCCTCCGTATTCGCTAGAGATGGGCTGTGTGATAATTTAGTGGAGGAAAAAAAAAACGAACAGGAGAGGTGGGGAGAGAGAGAAAGAGACAATGAAAGAGTGGGGGAGAGGGAGAAAACAGTGAGAGAGAGAGAGAGAGGGGAGGAGGAGGAGGCGAGAGATAGAACACGAAGACGGGTCAGTAGAGAATTATGAGTAGTCAACGTGCTCCTTTCACCATTCCAGTAATTGCGTGCTTATTAATTAATCGCCTGCAATTTCCTCTTCGACAAGGCATGTATTAAATGCGCTAAAGTGGCCGATGAGAAGTAAAACCGCGCATTCCTGTGTGTCAATTACCAGACCTTGGCTAACGCTGATACTACATTGCATCTTTACACTGTGCTAAACAAGGGCTGGGAAAGGCGATGGTCAATAAAACGTGAAAATTGGAACCTAGATCACACACACATCTACTACATAATATACTTGCACAGGCACGACAGAAGGGATCTCCAATGCAGATCTAGTTCTTACTGTTTGGCTGATTTGATCAACTCCCACTTATATTAAAGAAGATCAAATTCATACATTTTTGACATGTCTGTGTTTATATTGGCAGCCTCTTTAAAAAGCACTTGAACGACAAATTATCCTTTGAGCAATGAAAGTACACGAACTTTCATTTATTTTCGGTCTTGGCAAATTTCCACATGATTTAAAAAATGTGTGTATTTCTAAGCTTGCCTGGCAAAGATACCGCCTTGTTTGGTGGTTGTGTTTTAAACTGCTTTTAACTGCACACTTTCTGCCCTTCTAACCTGACGTAAAACCAGCTTCACGAGTTATGTTGGCTACTGAGACAAATGCATACGCCAGTTCCATATTCATATACACTGCAGTAACCATTAACTTACATGTATTATATAGTGCATTCTGCAACATTAAAAAAGCAGGACACACGCTGTGTGTCACTGGGCCAATGTCATGGTTACTGCTCTTTAGAAACCATTCGATATAACTCTCGTGCACTTGGCTATATATTGTTAATTATTAAACGTACTTGCCTGGCAGGACTTGGGTGACCTTCTGGTCTCACTTGTGCGAAAAACAATATCAGTACTACAGATACTTCGGTGAAATAATCTGCCAGTGCGGAAATGCTGGGACGTCCACAAGCGTTTTCAGAATCTGACTCAGACTATTCTAGAAGCAGTGCTTATTTTTAATTCACGCTTTCGCTGAGTTTGAGTTTGGAGAGAGCATAATCGTCACATTGTGCTAGGCAGAAGCAATGACGGTAGACAGAATTTAACAGAATGATAGGACAGAAGGAGGAGACCTTACCAGAAGCCCCCCCCTCCCCCCACCAACCACCAACCCACGATTTCTATAATTATGAGCACAGGGTTCATACTAAGTCTTGAAAACTAATTTTAAGGACCTTTTAATGGCTTCCTAAAGACTCACAGTAAACAAATTAAGGACCCGTGTGCCTGTGACCAAGAAATATTACAACTATACAAATGGTGTGCAGCATTCATCGAAACGGAATGTTTCTGTATCCAGAGTTTAAAATAGTAAATTCATTCTGAAAAGTTCAGACATTTCAAAGTACCAATTATCCAGTGTGCAATTGGAAGATTTGAATCTCAAATGTTTCAACTGAAACACAAATTTTAAGGATTTTTTAAAGGATTCTGGCATCATTTTCAGAATTTAAGGACTTTTTAAGCAATTGCTGTTTTTTTTTTTTTTAATGAAAATTAAGGAGTTTAAGGACTTTCAAGGACCTGTGTGAACCCTGCGAGCAAGAAATTCTTGGCCGGCCTCAGTCTCAACGTCAGAGCTGTTAAAATTGGTCGTTCAAGTCACGTAATCATTTCTTTACTCAATTATGAAGATTATCTCTACGGACTGATTAGGCCGGGGAAAGCTCACCAGAACCATTCTGCAAAGCTGGTGCACTATTGGTGGATCAGTCTCTCTTCCCATAGTTTTTCTCCACTCAGCCCAAGACCGTCGTGCATGTTACAGTCGATGTCCCAGCTGACAGGAAAACCTCTCGGAAACTCCAACAAGAATACGTCTGTGTTCACTATAAGGGAAGGTTTGGGGGGGGGGGGGGGAGGTAGGGAGGTTGTGTGGCACACAGCTAGCTGACATACTCATGACTGTTACTCGCTCATATCATACTTGTCATTTTCAAAACTGCACGTTTTCCCTTCTCTTTGTGTCGTGTCTATGACTTTTTGCTCTACAATGTCCGCTACTAAATATTTCACATGTATCCCTTCTTATTTTATCTGTACATTATATCTGTCAGATAGGGTGCATGCGATACACTCCCATCTGCGTGTGACACGTTAAAGTAGTTATGATAAAACAAACAATTTCCACAAAACAATGTAAATCAATCTACAGCTGGACCATAAAACATCAGTTACGCCTGTTTTACGTTCGCATACTGTATGTCTCCAATTGCAAAACAAAACACCTATTCATTATGTCGACAAGCTGTCGTACCTGTGTTGACTAAAAGAAAGGTGTCGAATCTCAAGGGCTATACCATCAAACTAAACCTTCTCTTTTACATTCGTTCACTTCAGTTGACTCAGTTTTACATTGCTAATGTATTTGGCTTTGTAACCCGAACACTCGATGGAAACATAGGTGCAGATTTACGTATTTCTACAATAATGGATAGAGCTTGTTCCAGCTGACGCCATAGGATTCATGAAATAGTTGGCCACTAGCCTAGTAAGACTAGAAGTGGGTCGGGTCTTCATCTTTGGGCTAAATATTTGCGTTGCCATAATAATATCGCGTATATTATGCATAGTAAGCCAAGTGGCACTAATTCGCAATAGGTCCCTGTAATACAACAATGATCTTTCCACAAAGAATGTCACATTTCCGTACTGCCACACAGGCCTGACCCTAATGGAATCGAGTGAGTCAGATTCTGTTATTTTGTCACGAGTTCCAATAATACAGTGGCTCGTGGAAACTACTGTAATATCGCATCCTCCATAATGGAGGCACCATTACTAAGCCCTGTCAGACACAGCCAGATGCTGTCAGCAAAGAGCACACCAAAGAAATAGTGGCAGAAGCTGACTGTGTCTGACTGGGCTTGGTGCGACAGGGTCTTCCCGGATTTCCTATAAAAAAAAAAAGGAATTTCTGCTAACATTATTATTTTAAGATAACAATGACAATAATCCGTGGAGACCCTATCATACTAAGCCCGGTCAGACAGCCAGATGCCGGCAGACAAGAAATGCATACCATAATTACCTATTTTTTCTGAGTAAAGCTGGGGAGACCCCTATTATCCTAAGCCTACCATACAGCGCATGGCAATGCTACTTAATTTCACCCATTAAGAACAAAATGTACATCCAAGAAATAATGGTAAATGCCGACTGTCTGGCCGGGCTTAGTATGATATGATCTCCTGGGATTTACTTTAAAAAATATAGGAAATTATGGTATGTACTTATTGTCTGCCAGCATCTGACTGTCTGACCGGGCTTAGTATGGTATGATCTTCCCACATTTACTGAGAAATATAGGAAGTTATGGTGTGCACTTCTTTCTGCCAGCATCTGACTGTGTCCGACCGGGTTTAGTATGATAGTCCCCAAAGGCGGGCGCGTTTTTCTTTCTGTTTTTCTTATCAAGTTCGCGTCAGAACAGTGGTCTTGTGTTTACTGGAGGCAATTTAATGGGATCGGAGGGACAAAAGCCCCCATCTCGGGACTCATGAAAGGGCGCTCTACTGAGTCAGCCGCCTGGCACACGGCGGAATTATCGAACACAGAAGACGCTCAGGTGAGAAAAGGAAATTGGAAACACATGACGCCTCCGGTTGTTCCAATATTCCACACCGATACTGTAAGCACCCTGCCAAACGAATGAAACTATACGTTAGATTTCGTCGGCCGACTGTCGGAACCTGGTTAAAACTAGATTTTGAGACTATTGCTAGGGGGCCATAGTCTTTTACATAGAAAGCTGTAGCTGAGCAGTGAACACAAGCCAACATTTTCTCTATTTGGTCCCCCTACCAACAGCCCCAAAGGCTTGTCCTCATGAGGTTCCAACAGCCGGCCGAAATTCAGAATATACGGTATACTTAGGTAAATATTAATGCCGCATTAATTTATTTTAACACAAGTCAGAATTTCTCGGCTTGAGTTAGTAATTAACGTTTACGTTGTTGTTGTTTTTCTTGTTGTTGTCTTTTTCAGTGCAACAATAGGCCGCTCGAGTCCGTGTCGCCGCCTCCGAAGCCTGCGTCTGATCCGATCCAATCCTGAAAAGGTTAAAGGCGAACCGCGGCCTGATTTCATTCCTTGTTATAACACAAGTTCTGTTATTCCTTTTTCACAAGAGTGAGCGTGCAATGAGTGAAGAAGTGAGGTAGGGAAGAAGAAAAAATCTCAGTGACTGTGGGAGGGAGTAGTGAAGTAAGTGGCAAGAATAAGCCCATGACTTGTGGTTCCTGATAATCGTGAGTATACCATACAAAGTCTCTGAGTAAACTCCGGCTGTCTACAGTAACTGAGATTTCACAAAATTGCACTATTGTAGTTGCTTTACGCGCGTCAAATTGTTAAGAATTAAGAATTTCCAACTCCCTATACAGACCTCGATCCTTTCAAAGAACTAGTTTGGTAAATATCCGTAATTATATCTAGATATCATGTAGTAACAGTAGTATCTTCAATCCCACCTCAAGAGACGGGGGAGGGGGGGGCGGACAGAAGTAAAGAGTTAAACACTGACAAAAACTTCACATGTTTCACTGTATACAGAGCGAGAGAAAGAGAGGGAGAATGAGAGCTTTAAATGTGACAGATAATAGCTGAGCGGAAAAAAGAGAGAGAATGGGAGAGAGAGAGAGAGAGAGAGAGGGGGGGGGGGAGAAAGAGTGAGATACAAACGAAAAACAGATAAACCCTATAAAGACTGCGGCAGAGAGACAGAGTGCGTGGAGACGACAGAGAGGAAAGGTCCAGACAAAGAAAAAAAAAAAACTCACAAAGAGACGGCCGTCAGGCGCCAAAGCCAATGGCTTTCACCACGATTAGAGATGACCATGAGTTTCTGACCTGTGAGCCTAATGGACCCAGAGAAACGGTAGCCAGTGATTAAACACAGAGCAAGTTAGACTGGCGCGCCCCCGTCCAGCGGACTCCAAACTCAGTACACGATTGATTCGTTCATAAACACTTTCTAAGCACTCTACAGGCATGTGTGCTCCCAGGTCTTGAAAAGTCTTAGTCTGGCTTTGTTAGGACGAGCCGAAAAAACAACAAGCAAACAAGAAATGGCCTACAAAACTGCTCATATCGGACAAGCAGGACAAAATCCTCGTACACTACGGAGATGTTCAACTTTGAAGTGCTCTTTCGAGGGAAAGAAGAGAAAGAGAAGGGGAGAGTGGGAATAAATATTAAGAACAAATCCTCGCAAACGAAGTGCGCGGTTTCTCGATCTATACACAGCTTCAAGTGCTCGAAGATGGGGATCAAAACGGCTTCTATGCCTAAGATCTGAAGCAGCTAAATTTGTCAGTGTGAGGGTAAGGAAAATAACACAGCATTAGTAAAATAACGAATAATTTTGTTCTTGTCTTTCTAGAGAAGCATTCTGTGTCATTCTGGGATGATTTAGGCTTAAAGCGCACTGAATCATTGTCTGTTTTGCTTCGGTCTTGCGAACTACCAAGTCAAACAGAGCTACGCGCCAACAGTGAGACTGAAGCAAGTCTCTCACCAATTGAGTCAAGGCAAGCTCGAGTCGTAGACAAAACCGAAGCAACACAGACTTGACTCAGTCCACTGCCGGCCTTAAATTTGCATGTCGCTCCTTTATAATAGGGCGTCGACGCCATCCCCTTTAAGACTTTCGAAATGCCCCCAGAAAAAAGGAATATTCTTGAATAAAAATGCGCTGATTTCTGAATACATCTTGTCCAATATCTGCCTTCTGTTCATTAAATCCCGCAAGTGTTGACAGCTGATGTTGCAGCGGCCGGAGCAGAGTGTAAAATGTTTGCACCTGGTCAGCAATAATGTTTATCACTAGATAAACTCGGCTGTATGAGGTTCAGGGTGAGGCCAGTTAACCTTTAGTGGCTAAGGTCATGCCTAAAAATAGCGTTTACTGGGTCAAGAAGGGAAGTCGGAAATGAGCTGAACGGTTCTAGAGAAATTCCACCAACTGGCAGCTGGTCAATGTCGAAAGAAGAAAAAAAAAAAGATCCAGCGATTTAAAAATAAAGAAACACTGAAACACATCCAAAAATTATCACTACTACTATTATTATTACAGAAACCATGGAAAGTTTCGTAAGTTGCCACTCCAATAAAATGCTTTCGTATCTATTCACATGTCCGTCCGCCAATGTGTATGCCATTCTGATCTATGACCTCCGGTTTACACAATACAATTATAGCCTTATCTCGTTTGTCAAACTACTGTTTGCTCAATGTGTATTTTTCCACGGGAAGTCTCTAACACCAAGCAAACGTGTGCACCTTCTGGTCTCAAAAGGAGTGGGAATTTACTTCGGCGGGGGTCGGCCTGGACGCTGCCCGACAGTGAATTTGAAAAACAATAATAGTGTTTTCACAAGAATCCCATATCCACATAAAATACAACAAGTCCGTAGACGGCCAAAGTATCTGCCAGAAACACACCATTTCCTTAGTGAAAACGCAGATCTATCTACGCGTAACAATACATTCAGATCTACACTCAACATACACAATCCACATCGAACTTCCAACATTTACATGTCAATAACAGACTCGGTGGCCACAATGAGTTGTAAGATCCACACAAAACACGGAGTCCACACAGAACCCCATCACGCACACGTAACACACTCAATGTCATGAACTCTATCATCACCTGCATACAACACCTGCAGTCCATAGGGAACAATGACATTTACACACAACACATTCTCTCTGTTGTGAGCCCTTGCATCTTCACACATTCTGTTCACAAAGAAATCTCGCCTTTGGACACAACTACCTCATGCCCACAGAGAACCCCTAAGACCTAAACCTGGTATACAACATACCAAGTCCAAAGACAACCATCTCATTTCACTTTCATACTTCATTAAGTCCTTACAACGAATACTGTTTCACAAAACCCATTAAATTTCAGGGTTTAAGCGAAAACTTTAGAAAAATTTACCAGATTCAACTACATCCCGGAAAGACCCTACATGAGAATATGAGATAGAGGAACTTTACAATTAGCCACACCTCATTTACGCCTACTGAGAAGATCTAACATTGACCATCGTTTTCCCTTTTGACCGCTGCTTCACCAAACTCAGATTTAGCAGGCACGTAAAGATTACGAACACCCACTTAGTGTCAGGTTTTGAATGAAAATTATGGGAAACATTAATTTAGGGGAGACCCCTGAAAGACCCTACGGGAGAACCTTAAAATATTATGGATGAGATAATTATTGTACAACTGTAGATGATTCAGTCCATACAGAATATGACAGAGAACCGCAGGTGCAGCAGCTGCAGTGATAAGATGATGACTGGTGAGAAAATAACTGATAATTAGAATAATGATAGCAACGTCACGATATGACGAAGACAGAGCATCACACAATGCCAGTCACTCCCATATTAACACAGCCAATTTACGGAGCTCGGCCATGAATCCGCTCAGACTTAAGGAAATCGTGTAGGGTAATTCAGTCTGCAAACATTCAGGACAGGAAACCATTAGCATGACACACTGGGCTTGGCTTCATCTATCAGTGATTGATTTTTTTTTTTCACTTCCTTTCCAGTAACTTTGCAAATTGCAAGGTCATAAATCTGAAACTGACTCGGTTTCAGAACAAAGGAATCGCCCAAGTCCAGGGCACAGATAATACACAACGTTCTATTTTCTTCCTTTTTTTTTATTTCACGAAATACGAAATTCGCGAAACGGGATATGCCGATGGCGTAGAGGGAATTCGCCATTTTAAATAACGAGATTTGAATACATGATGTGCTAGACAAGTTTCAATCAGCAAGAACTGATACTATTATAGTAAATGGCCGCCGATGTTTACATAGGGTGCTGGTTCTTCAGCGCGCAAGTCCGAGTACATAACAATGCATCGATTCCTTCCCACTTTGACTGTCGTTCTCTGAACTAAATGAACTCTCTTTCCTTCTTATGCACAATACGCACTACTTATACACTAAGATTGCCGGACGCTACAATCTTTAAAATTGCTGAAAATGAAATCAGACTTTTTTGGTTGAATTGTGTCCTTGTTCCATTGTCTCCCATTCAATAAATCTCATAATATGTGAAACATTTTATTAAAAATTTTAAACATACTGCTCATCGTGCGGCCACTCCGAATGACTCCTATATCACGGAAAAATTATCAATCTGATCCATTTTAATTTCCACAAATACCCGATTTGGCCTCAACATTTTATATGAAGACAGTTTGCCGGGTTCGTTTAGGTGGTTCATTTGTTTCTCACTTAGTTTACTACAAGCAATATGTCGTTAAACATTTTTATGCTGACAGATCTAGTGCAAACTGTTAGACGTATAAATTAACCAACATCTCAAGCAAAGGAAAGTCGTTGTCATTATTTTTCGAAAAAAAAACAAGGACAAACTCGACTTGTAAAACCTACTAGACTAAACATTTTCCCCCTCGCCAGCTGAGTGAAAGCAATAAAAGCAGAGAATGTAGGTGAACCGCGTTGAATGACCTGCCTCGGCTACGACTCGTGAGGACAATAATGCACAAGATACAGGTCACACAATGACATGGCCAACGAGGGGAAAGAGGGCAGTTAAGGTCAACAGGTATCATATTTGCACAGCAGTTGGAGCTCAATGGTCATTGTGTGTATGAGGGTCGCAATGTTGCACAGACAAGTAAAACTCCTGAATCACCATGACGTAAAACTATAGATTTACCTCGAGGAGTGAATCTCAGGCATTGTGACAGATGGCAACCGCAAGCACGCACCTGACCTATGTGGCCATAACAGAAGTACTGTGCGTCAATGTACCCCACGTTGTTGTCAAATTTGGTAATTTAATGCATGAGACTCTACATGTAAATGGTGACTTCTGAGTTTGAGTCAACAGGACAACGGCCACTTTGCGCCTTTCACAAGGTCCTTTACTGTGTGCTCAATTCTCAGGGCTCGATCAATTAAAATTTCACCAGGAAAAATCTAGCATGAAAAATCCGTATAAAAATTTTTTTTAATAGTTTTATCTGTACAGCGAAAATTGTGAGATGAAAACATAAACAAAAAAAAGTGAACTAACGAACGAATTGGAGCACTGACTGAACATATCGGTACAACACGAGTTCATTGACCCGAATGTTAGATGCCCGTGTGTGTTATAGATGATCATTCTCCTCGCAGTGTCCAAATGTGTAACGCTGAGGTCGAAAGATTAGAGGAAAGCGAGATGGCAAAAGAAAGGGGAGAAAAAAAAATGTAAGCAAACACAACAGTGTCAGAATCAAATACGGTCAAGGGGAAATAACTTAATTTAATATAACCCAGAGTAAGATATCAAGATTAATTTCCCTTGCCTTGGGGTAAAATTTAACTTTTGTGAAAACCCAAAATATCTATTAGAGTGGCCTTAAAGAATTGTCGTCTGCTGTGTCAAATTTTAACTTTTAACTAATTTGCATAGACAAAGTTAACATCCACGTCTAGAAATCTTCGTGGATTGATAAGAATAAGAAAACATACATATTAGGAAGTAGGAAAGAGTTAAATAAAAACCAGTAGGGCTTAGACGAAAGATTAGCGCCCCAGTTTCACTTTCCTAAGGGGATTATATTTCCTCTTGCTTCAACGCGTAGTAAATCGTGCTGCTTGCAGAGCGGGCTGGCGGCACTAGTTATTCATTCCATGCCAGACTTCCGTGGGTGATGGTCTCAGCGTCGATTCTGCTTGAATGAATCCAATTATTATGAACAGCATGGCTCGACGAATGTCTTGTCACTAATCCATGGCTCATTGAATATGACACCGCCTTTATCTACTGTTTCTGGCCTTAGCGCCAGAACAATCGTAAGTAAGATCTGACCGAGGCTCGTGATGTTTTGACAGAGAATAGGAGGCGAAAGCATGACAGTTATCCAGTAGGAGTATTGATCACTTGGTGCATAGATCTACCCGGAGTGCTTGCTGAACATTGCAAGATGCTAAATACATAGACTAGATCTAGCTGTGAATTCTAGAATTGCAACTCGTACTAATGTGTGAATCATATAGAGTCTAGATGTCTAATTGTAATTGAATTGTCTGGGTGAGGCTGGGAGTTGCCAGTCCATCCTTGATCTAGATATAGGCCTATCTAGAGTCTATATAATATTTAACTGTGCCGACGTCACTTCGACGGGCAAGATCTAGACCTGTAACTTTGGATCTAAATATCTGAGATGACCTTATGTCTCCAGAGACTGGACTCTATACTAGTCTAGTATATTGATTGCCATACAATAAGCAGACCAGATTTTAGAGATAGAATTCTATATAGAGTCTAATTAGTATTTAGATAATTAGCAAGAACAGAAGTTAAATGATTTTGTAGGAAACCTAGAGCTAGACTTGTAATGACGTATTTATTGATTATGAAATTGATGCTGCTGATATTTATCATTACTACATATTAGATCTCTAGTCGAAATTGTTAGTAAACTTAACGTAAATAAAATGTGGCCCTGCAGGCCCTGTTGTTGAATTTATCCACTTGTTCCTTAGTAATTGGCATGGGTCTGCAAGTTAAGAATTAAATTCAATATTACTATTAAAAATATGCAGTCGAACAACACCCCCAACACACCATTACGATAACAAGGAAATCCATTCATTACAATTGGAGTGCACACCCTTCCTTGAATCTGTAACACTGGAGAGGGACCCCCTAAAGAACATTTATTATCATAACTTAACAATTAGATAGGGGCACTCTTAAAAAAATTAAGTTAGTAAGGAGATAGACTCTAGCTATTATTGAGAGAAGAAATAATATAATATAGAATCTGGATCTAATAAGATGATCTGGATCTGGAATCTAGATCTAATAAAAGGGACACTATTTCTTAACATATATGGAGAGATTTAGATCTATCTAGATTCTAGTTGGAGATTTGTTAGCTATTTGAGTATGTCATGATGTAACTTTGTAAGATTGTGATTTCAAATCTAGATCTAGATCTAGAGACATGTCGATGATATACATTGTATATTAATATACATTTTTTGCTTGAATTTCATATGATGTTCTGTCAATCCCATTGACCCGACGATCACGGCGAGGGACAACATCCATCAGACATCTATCTACCTGTGACAGAAAACGAGACCTTTGGACTTGGGAATGCGAGCTATGGATTGAGGAACCCACCATCTAAATTCCTTTAAAAAAAAAAAAAGTTAAGTGAACCATCCGAGTGTCGATTTTTGGGGAGGTTGAGGTGTTTTCCTTCCTCATCATTTTACAGGCTTTTTATCTTTTTGCATGTTCAGTTTAGTTTAGCGGGTGGTTGGATGGGATCGTAGTTTAGCTAATCTTCTTTGCCAATCGGGTGCAGAACGTGTATCGTTGGCTATAGATAACTCGGGGTGATTTGCTTTACTATGAATAGTTCTGTAGGGATCCATTTATTCGTATAGATTGTGGCGTTCTTTGCTTCCTCCCTTTCTTTAGGAAGATGTCTCTCCTGTCCTTTTTCTTAATACTATCTTGTAAATAAGTTAGGGCTGTAGGGTCTGTTATCGTTCGTCTTGCTTGTTAGTCTAGCGTCCTGTTCAGTGTATTTTTTTTTATTCCTTATAAAGTTTAAACTATTATATTGATATTGCTATGATTTACAATATATGCCTGAAATATTTCACGTGCTAAAACCACGTTGAATTTTAATCTGGATTATTGACATTAAGTGAATTATTAGAACCCGTGCAGTTAATACTGCCAGTTCTGGGTTAGTGTGATATAACCGATTCGTCTTTAAATTGATGAGCTCCCGAGAGGACAGTGGAAGACTGTTGTATGGGAAGTAATTTATGTGAAGTGAGAGATGATTGATGTGTGGTGAATATTGGTATTATTTTCGGCTGTGCGGCCGCCCGAGGAGCAAAGAGTTTATTGTCTCATGGGACTTGTTCGTATCAGTATTGAGGTAATGTCATTATAAAAGACACGTGGTATATTGAGAGAGAGAGAGAGTTGAACCTTCTTACAGGCATTGTAAGCCCCACAGGGCAGTGTAAGGCCTCAGGGCAGTGTAAGGCCGCAGGCAGTGTAAGACGCGGAGATGCAGTGTAAGACCTATGGGCAGTGTAAGGCCGCAGGCAGTGTAAGACCGACGGGCAGTGTAAGACCAACCGGTAAGAAAGGGAATTTTCGCGTTTTGAGAGTTTTTCCAGTGCTAACAGAGAACACTGATTTGTCGCGTTGAGAGATATTTTGCAGTGGTAACAGAGGACACTGATTCGTCGCGTTGAGAGATATTTTGCAGTGGTAACAGAGGACACTGATTCGTCGCGTTGAGAGATATTTTGCAGTGGTAACAGAGGACACTGCGTGGTCGCGTTTTAAGAAGTTGTGAAGAAGAGTGGAGTTTTTTTTATACAACCGATTATGTCTTAGGCTGTCCGCGTCCCGTGGACCAGCTAACATAATACTAAATATGATTATATACCGAGATGACTGTGACACTTGACGTGTGCATGGCTTGCGTAAAGCGCATTAGATTAACTAGCTATCGCCTCGTGCCATCTCATCTATACCGGATTCGATACGGAGATTAAATAAATAAATCATATTGTTATTGAATTGAGAAAGTTCTATACTATTGTTGCATTTGAGGCAGCACCACGCGAATTTGGAATGTAAACGTTAAGCTAATTAACTTTTCGTCGTTTTGGTTGTTTCGGCTTCATTATACGGAAATTCGTTGTAAAAAGTAAGACAGACCAAAATTTTCATTACTCTGTCAAAGAGTCTGTCTTGTATTGGGGTTGGATGGCGCTTCTCCACCTCATTTCTGGACGGTGGATGGATTCACATTATATTGTTCACTAATTTATGAACAATTTTTACATTCTTTCTTGTGAATATCCTCTTTCCACCAGCGTCATTCCGGACTGTGACCTGAGCTACTGACAAACCTGACGCCCTTGTCTGCGGGTCAATGAGATGGAGTCATGGCAAACCAAGCAACCAGAGCTACTGCTGCCATAGGATGCCACAATAATTTACTTAATAATATATTATTTGTGAATGTGCATACATGTATCAATATATGTGTTGACATAACAATTATGAGTATGGTTCTTCAGTGAGGCGTGACTGTGTGAATATAGTTATACTTTAATTCAAAAGTATACAGTTAAGTAATCATTATTATTATAAATGTTTATGAGAAGTGTGATTGTATGAAATGAGAATATACGTCATAGATGAGATTCTACAGAACGTTGCCATAAATAATTGTGTAATTTTTTATTTGTCCATCCATATGCACGTTCTTGGTTAAATTTTTATCCATCTTAGGCCTTACTTTTCTAATTTGGTACTTAAGCCCCCACCTCAGTATCAGTGTCATTTTCATGACTGTCGAGTTTCTTCGATCCTATCGTGTAAATTTTTCTTAAAATTTTCACTGGGGTGGGGGATGTCAGAATCAAATACGGTCAAGGGGAAATAACTTAATTTAATATAACCCAGAGTAAGATATCAAGATTAATTTCCCTTGCCTTGGGGTAAAATTTAACTTTTGTGAAAACCCAAAATATCTATTAGAGTGGCCTTAAAGAATTGTCGTCTGCTGTGTCAAATTTTAACTTTTAACTAATTTGCATAGACAAAGTTAACATCCACGTCTAGAAATCTTCGTGGATTGATAAGAATAAGAAAACATACATATTAGGAAGTAGGAAAGAGTTAAATAAAAACCAGTAGGGCTTAGACGAAAGATTAGCGCCCCAGTTTCACTTTCCTAAGGGGATTATATTTCCTCTTGCTTCAACGCGTAGTAAATCGTGCTGCTTGCAGAGCGGGCTGGCGGCACTAGTTATTCATTCCATGCCAGACTTCCGTGGGTGATGGTCTCAGCGTCGATTCTGCTTGAATGAATCCAATTATTATGAACAGCATGGCTCGACGAATGTCTTGTCACTAATCCATGGCTCATTGAATATGACACCGCCTTTATCTACTGTTTCTGGCCTTAGCGCCAGAACAATCGTAAGTAAGATCTGACCGAGGCTCGTGATGTTTTGACAGAGAATAGGAGGCGAAAGCATGACAGTTATCCAGTAGGAGTATTGATCACTTGGTGCATAGATCTACCCGGAGTGCTTGCTGAACATTGCAAGATGCTAAATACATAGACTAGATCTAGCTGTGAATTCTAGAATTGCAACTCGTACTAATGTGTGAATCATATAGAGTCTAGATGTCTAATTGTAATTGAATTGTCTGGGTGAGGCTGGGAGTTGCCAGTCCATCCTTGATCTAGATATAGGCCTATCTAGAGTCTATATAATATTTAACTGTGCCGACGTCACTTCGACGGGCAAGATCTAGACCTGTAACTTTGGATCTAAATATCTGAGATGACCTTATGTCTCCAGAGACTGGACTCTATACTAGTCTAGTATATTGATTGCCATACAATAAGCAGACCAGATTTTAGAGATAGAATTCTATATAGAGTCTAATTAGTATTTAGATAATTAGCAAGAACAGAAGTTAAATGATTTTGTAGGAAACCTAGAGCTAGACTTGTAATGACGTATTTATTGATTATGAAATTGATGCTGCTGATATTTATCATTACTACATATTAGATCTCTAGTCGAAATTGTTAGTAAACTTAACGTAAATAAAATGTGGCCCTGCAGGCCCTGTTGTTGAATTTATCCACTTGTTCCTTAGTAATTGGCATGGGTCTGCAAGTTAAGAATTAAATTCAATATTACTATTAAAAATATGCAGTCGAACAACACCCCCAACACACCATTACGATAACAAGGAAATCCATTCATTACAATTGGAGTGCACACCCTTCCTTGAATCTGTAACAAACAGCATCCGGGGGGGGGGGGGGGGGGGGGACTTCGCATCACTGGGACAGATTACACGGTGAGGCTGGAAATCGGTGTTTAATTGTATGCCCTAGTGCAAGATCAATGCGTTAGCCACACAGCAGCTTTAAAAAGTCGGTTGTTTTTTTTTTGCTTGGATGGGAGACACAAAATACTGAGAAACAGACTGCATCGACTATAACACGGCTGAATTTTTTACTGCAAACCAATTACAGCAAAAACCTGCAATATTGTTTTGTTATAACCTTACTGTCGAAACGGAAAGGACAAAAGTTAACAAGCACACATCACGAGTACTAATGAGCGGGAAGAAGAATGTAAAGTATGGCTGTGATTTGCATCCGGGATTATATGTATGTACATATATGGTGGTCTAGGCTTTCAATAGCACTACATGCATGTTTCACTGGATGTCAGTATTTGTCCTGAGACTTCATATGAAACATGAAGCCGCGAGTAGCAACAAATGGTGATGTGATAGGAGTAACATACGACGGTATCTAGTTACCGCGAATACCGTTTTCAATGAGGATGCGGCGAGGTTTCTGAGAATAAGTGCGTATATTTAACAAAGGGAAAAGAATACTTAAAAACAATGCATGAAATCACAGTCTGTGAGAGGACGACCACACGTACTTGATACACGAAATTAAAATGCATGCCGACTTAAATAACATTCATGTATGTATTAAGTGTTGTTGGAAATGCAATTAACAAGTGCGTTACTGGCGGTATTTTTGTCTGCAGTTCTATTTTGAATTGCACATCATGAAAGTGGCCCAACATAATATAACAAAGTCCAGTAGACGCAGTCTGACACGGCCGAGAAATACAAAAGAGGAAGTAGTGACGGGCGTGTCAAGGGTTCAGCCAGGAAACCCATAGGGCCAACCGGAATTATCTGAAGCCTATAAGATAACCATGATACATGCACGACACAAATACCATTAGCCTATACCTTTAGGGTGGTCTAGAGCTAGACCTTCGCATGTACTGCCTCATTCAGTCCTTTTTCTGCGCCCACCCCGTAATACACTAAGATGAATGAAAGCCCCATGGTACAAAGTAGCAATGAAAATATACTTTACATTCAACTGACTTAATTACTGACTTTTTTTTTCACCGTTTAACCTCCTACGAAGATTTGAAATGGGGAAAATCAGTTACAATATCTGACTTCTCAGTGTACTACATTTATTATAGACCTACATGTTTTTTATTTTTTAACTGAACTTACTGTTTTCCATCTTTAAACTTAAACGTGGACACTGCTGAGAAGATTAGACACATGAAGGAATATGGTAAAATGGTGGCTTTGTTAATGCAGGCACCACTGCTTCTTGTAACAAAATGCTCATTTGACAACCATTGACAGCAGCAAGTTTAAAAAGCCATAGAGACACTTATTGAGAGAGTGGTTCGTCTGAAGTATTTGTCAAGTGTGCATGGCTGTGAGAAGCAAGTCAGCAGTTTATAATCAGGGGAAGAGTTATATAGTGACAAGGAGATAAGGAAGAGGGGTGTAATCAGTGGGCCAACGGATTACAAAGTTCTGTATTGAAACACAGATTTTGCAAAAGCCTAATATTGCAAACTCATGCTCTCCCTCTCTTTCTTTCTCTCCTAATTATGTTGCGTCAAAAGTTCGATCAAATGATACAATACTTTTAAAATCTGCTCTTATGACTCCCAATCCACATCCATATAATCAAATGTTTGATACTAAAGACGGTACCATAAACAATACAAAAACAACAACAAAACATCCAATACGCACTATGAGGACACGAACATAAAGTACACCTTCAAGTAAACTTTACTTTACTTCAAGACTAAGTAAGATTACTCGCCGGCGAATACCTCTTATTTCTATTTAGCATAAAATGAAAGGTTTATTACGAAAAGATGCACATCTCCTCGTAGAGACGTTTTGAAGTGACCCGTGTCGCAGTGCTACACACAACAAGCAAGCGGCCCAGAATCAAAGCGTATTCCAGTGTGTCTGTAATGCTTGTACTGTGTATGATCAATGTGTATGTTTGCCATACAAAGCAACGGCAGCTAAGACAGGCTGCAGCAGTTGAAAAACAATTAAAGAAGTCACTTACCTCGTAGGTGATTCTCAAACTCATTGACGATCTCCTTTTCCTTTTTGCTACGCCGCTCAGACATGTTGCAAGATAACGGTCATCAAGATTATCCAATTCGGATTAGCGTAAAACTTTGCACTTCCTTAGTTCGTAGTCGAACACTTCACGCATCAATGCTTCTGTGATAACAACAATTTCTAATCCGCGCAATGAATTGTGGTACTACCGCGTGAACTCTCGCGCCATCCGTGATTCCCGAAATGGAAAATATTCTGACCAATGGCATTGGTGTATTTAATGTTCATGAGTTTTTACACCCAATCAAGATTCGTTTCCTACGTAAATAGAAACCTCCTGGCTGCGGGATTTCCGTTTTCACGGGAGATAAGTAAGTTCGATATTTATTGTAAAAGAGAATCAACGTGTATCACTGTTTTGCTAGTAAATCACTTTCCTTTCAAGATCACTTAAAAATCAGTCAGTATAAGAAGTTCACGGGATTGCAATAACACACAGGTCAGTGTGGAAAATCGAAGTTATTTCAATATCTTGCCTGTATAGATCTAGATTTCTATATGTGGAAAGGCAAGTCTAGTAGTTGTATGGTCAGTCGTCAGCGACTCCATGCAACGATTCTTAACTTCATTGTGATTCAGCATAGAAGGCCAAGAACAGATTCTAGATATCTGGACTGGACATTTCAATCCTGTCTCCAGTTAATGAAACGTCTCTTTCTACAGCCTGTGTAGCATGGACTCTTCTTGTATTATGAATAGGTCTAGACTAGTAGTTGTAAAGCATTTTATTTGTTAACCGGCAGTTTTCTCAACATACAAGAGAAGAAGAATATGAAGGAGGCACTTAGATCTAGATCTAATTAATCTTAATATTGCAAAGTATTTCATGTTGTGTCTAAAAGAGACACAAAGCAAGGCCATGCAAAATGTTATAACTTATGTAATTCAACTCAAGATTTGCCACCTAGATCTACTTGAGCTATGAGTATGAGATAGAATTAAGAAATGAAAATAATAGATCAGGCCATGCCAGTTTAACTCTGTCAAGCCCTTTAAATTTTCTGTTTCCAGGTTTGGATAGAAATCTGACAACAGGAACCTAACGCATGACTGTAGGCCTAATGATCTGCAACATTTACTGTCATTGCTTTTTACATTTGATTTGTGGGACATTTATGGAAGATGATACTATACTAATTAGGCTAGAATAGTTGCGGTTGAAAGTTTACAATATTTACCTGTAATTTAAAGCACCAGAAAGAAGCTGCTAATTTAGAACTATCAAAGTTACCTACGCAAAACTTTCATATTCTGTGCATATTTTTTTGGAGCATTTGAATCAAAAAATGTTGGACCTGTGTTGGAGCAAGACCAAGATTTTCTTCAAATTAATATTTTTCACCAGTGATGCTTTCACGAACTATTATAGTAGTAAATCACACTAAACATTTTTTCTGCCTTCCTGTTTGTTACTTGTAAGAATGTTCAAAAACAGACGAAGGATTTCACTACATTCACTGTTGATTTTCTGTCTTATGATGCAGTCCATTATTACCTTGGCAATCTGTGGAAGCAATGGTTTTGACAAGCTTACATCCAAGTTTCGGCAAGAAGTTAGTCTACATCTTAGACTGTAAAGTCTGTGGAGAAACAGTTTGTCGGAGGGGAATGCTTGCTGTTTTAGTTGCTGATGGCAAAACAGAGTTATTCTCCACAGACAAATATGATAAAAGGTAAATGAAACAGTGACAACTGTAAGCTTCCATTTTGGGTTTTTACAGAACATCTTCCCACCCAGAAAGTTATTTGGCATTCTTGGATCACTTGTGTGTCTAAACGTCCATCATCCTCTGAAATTCGAGACAGGAATGTTTTATTATTACTGAAAGTATTCTTTGTAGATCAGTGTTCCCCAAAGATTTTATTCAGTATTCATAATTAAAGTGGATCTGCCGTGGGTAAAAAGATGACTTTATCATTATCCATATTCAGCAGTAAATATTCCAGTACATGCTGTGCATTGTTAGAAACTGCCCAGCATCTTCACGAAACACTTTGACTGTAAATTTACTTATTCAGCTAAGTACAGTGTATTTGATTAAAGTGTTGCATTGCTTGATTTTTTTCATTTGACATTCTGATATCCCTCAGCACCGTGGGTGTTGTGCCCGAAGTTTTCACAGCCAAAAACTGCAAGTGCAAGATTCAGAGTCTGGCATGCTTGTGCTGGTGAGTTTGTGTAGGATGTGTGACATCAGAATCTGGTGCATTTAGCCTGCACCAGCATGACCCGCCCTGCTTTCTGGGGGGTTTAACTGTAAATGTCTTATATTTTTGGTCTCAATTTCTTACAAAATACTGTGGATGAATTTGTTATATTGACAGTTTGGGCCAAAGAGATTAGTGAATAATAAAAAAAAAAAAGCCATGTTGTAACTGTAGGTTTACTTTCAAACGGTTAAATAAATCAGAATATTAACATTGAGAGATCTTAAACCTTTGTGTAAGCTGGAAAAAAAAAGAGGAGGGGGAGGGAAGAGAGGAGTATCATGGAGTATCCTTTTTTTGGTTTTCCAATTTCTGTCTGAGGTTTTGTCTTTTGACAACAGCTAGATTTCTGATGGAGAGAGCAAAAGTGGTAGTTGTTTTCAGATTTTCAAGGCTTTTTGGTAAAATAAGATATGCCCATTGCATGTTAGCTGCTTTCCTGCATTATATTATCGATTCATCTTTTCCTTTTCTCTTTTTTTTTTGTTCGCATGTCTTGTTGACATCTGCAGTGGTGGCGTGGTGGGCTACCATGTGGTCATTCCATGCATGAAGTGCCTTTCATCTGTGAACAATGGCCATCACTGCATGTTTCACAGCAGCCTAGTCTCTCACTGCTACAGACTGGATGAAGCAGGTACAGAAATATAAATTAGAATTAGAGGGATCAGATTTTGGCAAACCTTAATGTTAGGGAAATTCCATTATGATTTTTGATTGCAATGAGAGAGGTATTCAAATCTTAATATCTATGTTTGGACAACTTTTTTGGGTGCATAATTAATGTTTAGAAAGGTGTAAATTCGGTAATCTTATCCAATAAACTAAAAGACGCACATAAAAAAGCAATGGGTTTTTTTTTCTGTAAAATGTTTATAATAACCCATTCACCCTCTTTTGCCCAAAATTTCTGAAAGATGCATGTGCAAAACTGATTTCAAATGATAAAATAAATGTGGAAATATAAATTTCCATGAAGTAAAATTATATATTGAATAATTAAAAGTAAAAGAGGTCTGAAAACAGAATCAAAGAGGCAATGGCAGAGTGTGAAAATTTTGAGATGGTTTTGAAATAATTCACATCATTAAAACAAAAGCAGAGCTGCACATTCCTTCCAGTGATCGGTTGTTTATGTTTTTGGCTCATAGATTGCCTATGAAGTCGTTAAGTTTATTTCCCCACATCTGCATCTGTTTCTCTGTATATACTTTTATGTTATAATTGTTTCTGTGTTATACTTTCAGGTGGGGGTTGCATGCTGTGGAAACAACTAAAATCACCCAAAGAAGATGATCTTTTGTCTATCGAATGTATTCGGTAACGTCTACATGGCACCTTCACCAAAGTCTTTCCATGTTTGCCATAGGCATAACTTTTTTACTGATGGGGCGCCAGAAAAACACCTGCTTTTTCTGATTCATTAAAATTTTGTTGTTTATGTTGGTCGTTTTCTTCTTTTAACTATTAATTACTATTTTCTCTGCTTATTTGTTCCATTCTGAACAGTGAAAAATTATGGGCATGAATATAAATAGGTCAGTTTTATACTTTAAATCAGAAAGTTCAGTCTTATTTACTTTCGCAGCAGCCTCAGTGAATGTATGGCTAAAGATGCATTTCAGTTAGGAAAATGCCAGCTTCATCCGATGTGATACTGCCACTTTTGTGTGGAAACCAATGAGAAAGTTGTGATAATTAGCTTAAGGTGGAGGAGATGGTTCTTCTGAATCAAGTGTGAGCAAATCTCTGTAGATATGATAGGAGTTGTGTGAATCTTTCAAACCTAGAGTCTGTATGTAGCATTGGCACTGCACATAGATAACTTGAAGTGTGGCTACATTTAAGACCTTTGGCAGCTGCATGTATATTGTCGATTGGCTGTTGGTTCCTCATTAAAACTAAACGCGGAGACAGCCTTTGGTATTTTAGTTGAAGGAAGTTCCAACAGCCAATCGACAATATGTTTTCTTCCATGCATTTATATCAGTCCTTATATCCGTGGTGTAATTGATGAAAGATGGTTGAACAAGTTCTCATACCTTCTGATTCTAACCTTCTATGCAACAGTCACTGCAGATCATCAAATGTAAAGACAGTGAGGAGCATTTATGCAGCATAGGATTCCTCCAGAAACCAATAATTGAATCATTATAATGTTATTCACGCAGATGTGAAGTTGTTGTCTGTCAAACTGTGAGGACCTTCTCTTCGGGGACTGGGAAAAATTCATATATATTTTCACTTGGCTAGAATATTTGATTTTCCTCATGGTTGAACTGACCTGGAAAAAAATGTGCATGCTTGGTTATAATATATCATGTTGAGTTTCTGACAAAAAATTGTAATTTCTGAAAAAAATTATTTACTTTAGCTTTAGCATATTTGAAACTAATAGTCTCTAGTAATAGATTCCTTGGTATATCCTCAGCCATAGTATTCATACATACAGCAGATAATCAAAGATAGCCAATTTCTGTAAATTGTCATATTGTTGGTCGACCGTTGAAGCCTTGTTACAAGCAGAGAGTGTAGATGTATAGAGAGATCTCACTTCCACCAAATCACGAAACTAGGTGGCTGCGGTAAACAAGAAATTGAAGAATTGAAAGAGACCATCTTCACCAAAGATAGTGTGCATATATCTGTTTAGTGTGGTTTGTTCGTATTTTTGGGGCTGATTGAAGCTATTTAGAACCGTTTGTAAGCTCTTACGCCCCGTGGAAATGCACAAACGGGTATTGTTTACCGCAGCGACCTACTTTCCGCTCCATGCTAACAGTTTCGCGGAGCTTCCCGTGTCTCGCAGTGCAAATGGACCAATAGCGAAACCTCTCTAGACATTCTGACTCTCTAGTAATAGCAAAATCAAGGACTGTAATTAGGGGACCCTAGTCAAATTACCAAGTAAACTAGAGAAACTACTGACTTGTACTAAAGATACTAGACTTGACAAGATGAGACAACTAGTACTTTTAGCGTGCACAGATTTCGCACCGCCACCTAGAGGCAAATGTGCGGAAGTCATGAAAAGTGTGGTATTTTACAAAGCCAAATAGGGAAAATATTGAATTTTGTTCACTGTTCAGCTGTGCTATAGGCCTTGATTGACAGCACTTATTGTGGAATTATAACCTCAATCAATGTGGGAAAAACTCTTTTTTTTCTTTTTTTTTTTAGTCGCAGTAGCACTGTCACATTTTTGCATCATAAATTTATCATTATATCAAGCATTCTTTTCGTACTATGCGCACTGGGCCCTGCCCCCTAATCAGGGCGCAAATTGTGTGCACGTTTTTTTTAGTGATGCAAAGAAGACAGTAACTCATCTTGTAGTTTCTAGTATTTTTGGTTGTACTCACTGCTCAGCGATAGCTTTCTGTGTGAAATAGTACAGTCCCTTAACACTCGACTCTGAGTTTAGTTTTTATGAGATTCCAATGGCTGACTGACAATATGAGGTTATTTCATGTCATTATTACCAGTGTCTTTGTTCAACAGAAACTTCTGTGATAACTATCAGTGGATCATTGCAAAAACAGCAAGACTGTCTTCTTTTAATCCAAGGATATAGTTTTTCCATACTGTATGTGTTTGTGCTATGAGAATATCTTTTGTCTGACTGAACAATCATTTGGGGGGGGGGGGGGGGGGGGGGGGCAAGTCCAAGGTTGATTCAGTATTACTTGAATGAAAAGCAGTATTTTTCGAGGTATTTCTTCAAAAACAAATAATGTTTGTATTTTATAGTAATATGATATGGTAATTTTATCATTTCATTCATATTTGTTTGTTTCTCATATTTTAAAGAAGATTCTAACCTGTTTTCATTTTTTTCATTTTCTTTTCACTTTGCCTTGCTTAGAAAGGATCACACTGCCTGGCTGATTTTGTCTTTTCACTCAATCTTTTTTGAGGCGATATGGCAAGAATTTTATTTCACACATGTCTTTGTGTATGTCATTAAACTCTGGCACTTTTGTTCGATATGTCTGTTTCAATAACTATAATTCTTTTCTTAAGATAATGGTTGCTACTTTTCAGGAGCGAATGATGCCTTATGTTTTTTACATGATAATCTTCAGTATTTCACCTTATCAGTAAGTTTCTTAAATAATACAGCAGTGACTTATAAGGGAGATCTCCTACAACCGCGAGTCCAAAGACCAAAGAGTAAACTAACTCTAATTTATGGAATAAATTTTCACAAATGTTTAAAGGGATTTTGGAAGCTATTTTGCCATGTAACATCATCATCCAGTAGGCTAGATTTATGTGCCAGCCTATGCTGTCTTGTGACTAATACAAAGTCTTTTTGGGCTTGGGGTGCAGATCAAGTTTCATGGTGTGTGAAAGAGAGTATTGCAAAGTCTGTGGAGGAGAACAAGGTCTCAAAGCTGTGTAAGCCTGTGATACAACTTTAAATATGAATATAATATGAATTTGAATATTCTTGCCGGATGGGAATGTACTCCGGATCCTGTACTTGTGCTCATAGAGTAGTGAATGCAATCAGTTGTTGCAGTTGGTATTATTAGAAAATCATTGGCTTTAGTGTTGCTCAAAGTGAAAATTATGTGATGCACTGTGTATGTATCAATAAAATGATCCATAGTACTAGACTGTCATGTAATTTTCTGATTTCTGTGGGTCAGAAGAAATGGATTCTGTTGTTTTTATGTTGATTATTGTTTTTATTTTTTATTTTTTACTATATCGTCACTGCTTTACACTAAGCGCATAAATCATTTTTTTGGCACTTTGGACATTAAAAAAGAACTGTTTCCTGTCATTTGGTGACTTATGCCATAATGATTCAGTTGGTTTATTACATTTTTCCTGCTGGTGCATTTCTTTTTCTATAATTTTATCTGATAGCCTTCATACTCAGAATTGCAATGAACTGTCTGTTGCCTTTTGGCATAAGTCTGACATATGCCATTATCATAGAGCAGTGGCGATATAATGAAATTACTGAATAAAGTGATGTTTGATAAAATGGATTGCAGGTATACTCTGATTTTGTTACTGTTTGTGACGTGTTAAATTGAGGTAAAGCTTTAGGATGCCAATCAAATGTGATTTTGCTCAAATGGCCTGTCACATGGTGTTATTACAGGGTACTCAGATATTGGACTTACTACAAAATTATGTCATCCGCATTTACTGCTCTTGTGGAGTTTGAGAGATGTTACCTTAAACCAAATTAAGATGCTGTGATGAATGAAATATTTATTTAATATTTGGTGGTTCCTAATTATATGTAATCTTTAACGACTGTATTATAAAAATGCACCAGTACATGTTCTTTGAAACACATTGTCCTCAGCCAATAAATCTGCTTAACAGTGAAATTGGATTTTATTGCATGCACATCTTAAAATCAATTTTTCTATTTTAATGGAAGATTTTGGTTTTTAAGCTTCAAAATAGTTTTGTTTTGTTTCACTCTTGAAATCTTTTTGATTTTTTTTTACATTTTTGAGTTACCTGGTAATTTTTATTTATGATTTTGTCTTACATCACATTGTATACCTATAAGGCTATGTTTGAAAGTTTTGTTTTTTTTTAAGTACATGCATACAATGCTTGAGGAAGCAGAGAGAAACAGTAAAAGCTATACATTGTGTTATTAAAACACACAAGGAAATCCATCTGGTCATACTAAAAAAGTGGCTGAGGCCAGTATCATTTTAACTCATCAAGAAATCGAAATGAATATATACATGTACTGTAAATGTTTCAAGGTTTTGGCATCTAAAACATTCAGATCCATTTCTCACTGGCGAGATATTTTTTTAATTACCTGTCGTTGATTATTCACATCATTGTTGATTTGTCATTCAAAACTGTTGTGAAGCTATGGCCTCAGCTGTCGACGGCTGCATGAATAGTATTACTGATAAGTTTGTTGAATGCCGAAACAGTTGGTGTGTGTGAAAACTGTTTACGTACTAATTACTATTGAAAAAGTCACTGGTAAAATGGTGATGACTGTTCTTTGATCAGTTACTGAACGTTACTGTCTGCAGCATGTTGAAAGTTGTGCTTTCAGATGGATTTTAAACACAAGCCAAATCCAATATGGTTTTAAATCATAGTTTTAACCAAAAAAAGAAACTTAAGTATCCCTTCTTAGTTTGTTACAACTGAGGGGGGTAGAATTTGAAGGGATTTGACTGCTTTTGAGGAAAAAGCAAAAAAATATAATTTCAGTAAAAGTCAATCGTATTTAATATTTTGATGATTTACTCAAAGAGTTGATGTCAGGGTTGCAAATTTTAATTAAACGACTGGTCTATATCAAAATGATGTTTTTTTGCATTTTTGTGAAAAGCAGTCAAATGACATGTACTGATGTAGTTCCCTACAAATTCTAACCCCCTCAACTGGTAGATTACCAGTTTTTTGATGAAATAGTGTTGGGGTCTTTCCTTGTGCTGATTCAGATATTTCATATTGCATTAGGTCAATAAGGATTTGGATGAGCAAAAATGAAAATGAAAGATCTGCCCACGGGTATGCTGTACATGTACTCAGTTTTGCAAAGATTGTGAGAAAAAGTATAAATTGTTTCGATGTTTGCCATTAAGTATTACATATCATAATAATAAGTGTTTATGACAAATAAAAGTGACAGAAAAATTATGTGTATAAGGGCTCAGAAAGAGCATCATAAAATGCACACACAACAAAGAGCAGAAATTTACCACAATTGCAGGCTGGCTGATTATTTAGAATTTATGGAAATGACAAATGTGTTAAAAAAGAAGCTACTAAAAAGAATAATGAAATGGTTTGTTTTAACTGCAGTTACAAATACAATGCTATCAACATGTGACACTGTCTTCTAATTTCATCCCAGTGCCTGCTTAGGCAAAAACAGCTGTTCTTGTCAAGTTTTTACACCTGCAATGTTTAATTGCATCCGCAGTTTAGGAAGGTCTCTTAGTTTTCACTGAAACATCTACTTTTTTTTTCATCATTTCATGATATTGCATTTTGACATTTTAGTTAATCATAACCTGTGAGGTGTTAAGAGTGAAGTACATGTATTTAATATATAGTGAAATCAAATTAGAGACTTTTCCATGAGTTATCAAGATCATTCAAATATTTGAGTGCACTTCCTAGTTCCTGCTCCTCATATTTTGATTTTTATAACAACAAAAATTACTGGTATGAACATCACAGTTGCCTTCATGTACTATCTGTATGTCAACAGCTGCTCCTGATTTAGATAAACAGTTTTGACCTGTGTTACTCAGTTTTTATCTGATAAATTTGCCCTTTTAAATCTCTTCCTGGTCTTATGGAATACCAAATGTCCACTTGTCATCAGTTTATATTGTCGCCGAATTGTCAAAACCTGTCAGTGGATTACATTTAATGTGACCCCAATCAGTGCTAGTTTGAAACTGTCAAGTATGCAATGCTGTATCATGACCCAGATGAGTGTTAGTTTCAAACAGTGTCATCATAAGAAAGTGGTGAAAAGGTAAATTGTAGTTGGTGAGCTAAGGAAAGCCACTTAGCGGTATGAAATTCTTCAACAGTTTCATGATTTTTTAAAACACAAACTTTATTAAAACAAACACAAGACATTTGTTTACAAATAGTCTGTTTATGATTCATCCCCCCTCTAATCGTTATTATGATCACAGAAATGGATTTCAGACTGGCATTCATATTGATGTTTATATTTGAGTTTCCCAAAAAGATTTTATTGCATTTTATTTTAGAATTCCCATAAGTGAAGCATTTTCATACATCATAACTTGTATTTTTTTTCTGTGTTTTTTTCTTTTGTGTGTGTGGGCATGTGTGTTTTTTAACAATTATTCTTGGAGGGACATCAAAACAAACTTAAAAATTCAAGTCTTTTCTGAAACATATTGTAGATCTGAATATGGATCATGCCATGAATATTTTTGTTGAATGTTTTCTTGTACTGTTTGGCCCTGGCATTTATCTCAGATCTATTTCGTCCTGTCTTTCTGTCCTGGGCATAATTTTTCTTAATGCATTTCTAAGCAGGAAATATTTGCACATTCAAAGTGCGTTTTTTTTTTTTACTGCATAGTACATGTATATCTGTGAATTGTGGAGCAATGTAATTTCAAATTGGAACAGAAGAGGTTGATATGATTTCAACAGATACAGACAAGACATTCCATTGTGTGATTTTTGGATTTGTCATATTTCAGCCTGAAACCATGCCTCTTCCTGTGCTTGTCTGTTTGTAATTGTGATATTGGCTTTGCTTTAATTTTGCTATTCTGAATTCTCAGCGAATGCAGATAGGAAAGTGTTGGTTAAGAAACAGAATATGTCTTGTGTGAATAATTTCTGCAAATATCTGCTTGTCTGGAGAAAATTAAAATTGCATATTTTTTAATTCTTTTCATTGCGGAGTTCCTTGTTTATTTATGTAAAAAAGAAATACATGTAAACATATATATACTTTACATTTTCACATATATCAGTAGAATGCTCAGGTATCGCAAATCATTTCACTTGTGCTTTTTGTGCCATACTGAAACATTTTAACGACTGACTACAGCGGTAGTTCTCAAACAAGATGGTGCATGTACTTTCCAAAATGAGTGGCCAAAATAATGAATCGTGTCATTGAGAATGGAAAATATTTTCCAAGTTTCACAATGAAATAAACATATCATAGGTCAGCTGTTGGAACCTGGTTAAAACTAGCCTTTGATGCTTTTGTTAGGGTAGTCTAATGTCAAACCCAAAAAAGAGAAAATGCTGAGTTGTGTTCACTGCTCAGTTATAGTTTTTTATTAAAAATTCTGCGTCCCCCTAGCAATCAGCCTCAGAGCCTGGTTTTAAACAGGTTCCAACTGAACAGATGGTGGACAATATATCCATTGATTGCCATGCTCCTGAAAACAGACTTCAAATGATAGTAACATAATTTATAAACCAAGGATTTAAAATTTGCACCTTTATCAAAACCTTTTGTTAAGTATGTAAATTTAAGTTAGCACAGATTTTGTGATTTAATGAAACAAAGGAGACAATGGCTCCAGTTGAGCAATCTGAGACTCATTCTTACAGTATTTTGTGTAACTGACAAAATTTCTCCATAAAATTTTGTTATCCTTTTCATTCCTTTTTATTATTCATTGGAATGATTGATATGCAAATGACTATAAACAGTTTCAGAGTATGTTTTGGCTTGAAATTACAAAAACACTGTAATACATAAATGCCGATAGCCAAAGTTTGAAAGGAATAATAATATGTTTATTTGTCTCACTGACCATGCTGGTTTGTTGTTTTTTTTTGCATCACAGAGACAACAGAAACCCACACAAAACTTCAATACAACTTTATTCTCACTCTGGTGGAATGTTATATTTAAAACAATTCTTGCCAAATATATGGCTGGACTTTACATGGGATCCATGACATATTTATGCAAATCTTTTAAACATGAAAATACTATTTTAGAGACAGCATCATCTGTACAAAATATTCTTTCAAAAAGCACAGAAAGGAACATTCTCATTTTGAAAGAATATCAAAGTGTAATGTCAAGGAACAACTTAAGGCACATTTAATGCTTCTTCTGATGCAGTGTCTTTTTGTCATTCATTTACAAATGTAATCTCACTCGCTTGCTCATTAAGATCTTTAGATGTAAATCAAGTAACAAAACTTCCCTGCAAATTCGTCTTTTTACTTGTGGTTTCCATAAAATCTTAAGAAAATGAAAAAAAAAAACACATTCATACGTACATAATCCTATGCTGCAGTCTTTAACAGCATTCACACTGCCAAAGAGAGCTTAAAACTATTTTAAATGAAGCCATGTAAATATAAATAAATGTGGATTTTAAAAACACCTGCCACTTATCTTGTGAAATGTACAATGTAACTTCAAGAAAATACCTCTATGAAAAATATCTTATGTTTCCCAACAATAGCTTTGTGGGACTGAACTAAATGGAAATACTTTGAAATACTTGAGACTATTCTTTCATGTAATTTTCGAAAACTCATGACATTTCAAGCTAATTTTAAGACAGTACTGAATTCTCCTTGCATGGGAATATCATTCCTTCTTACTATTCATTGGAATGTTTCATATGCCTTAAACAGTTTCAAAGCATGTTTTCTGTTGAAATCATAAAAACACTGTCACAAATAAATGGGAGTTATTTTGTCAAATATTTGTCGTAAGTTAAGGCCAAAAGCATGAAATCCCTGCCATGGATTATCTGCCATTCAACTTGGAAACCCTTCAAAAGCTGTATTGGGTATTTATGCATAACCAATATGTTGTAAGTCTCATATTTGGGAGAGCAAATTGGTTGTTTCGATATTCCCCAGCGCCAAATGCATTGAATATTATTACATAACTGAGGAATACATGAATGAAATGTCACATACTGCAAATTGAAATACTGTGGTAATTACTGAATTTTCCAATTCAGTTATTGCTGGTAAAATCACCTGGCACCAAGAGGGCATATTCTACCTTGGACATATTCATATCTAATCCTGGTGCGTACAGGATTAATGTCTTGCAAAATTAACTGTTATATTGTTTTTATGACTGGTAACATTATTTCGTGCCGAGTGGGCATAATCCATCCTGTATATTTTTATGAGGGATACAGAAATACCATCTTGAAACACTGATTGTTATATTGCTGTTCTCATGTCTGATAACATCATTTGACATCAACTGAGCATATTCTTATGTTGGTACACTGTCCAGTTGGTGTAGATTTCCTGCCTGTCATGGTTATTTTAATGGCAGGTTTGCCAGTGGCAAGAAGGCTCAGGGGAAAATCATGGAAATTGCTTGAGCAACCAAGTTAAAAGGTCAGTCCCTCTCAAGGTCAGGCCTAAGCTGGGGTCAAACACACTCTCCATGTTCTTGATGTTAGCCTTGCTCACCTCAAAGGGGAACTGGTGAGGACAGATGTAAAATTATGAAATAATTTTCGCTATGACATTAAATGAAACAAAACTTCAAGCACATTTATTATCAAAACAAGTGACACAACTATCTCTATGTTCATCAGTCTACTCAACACATCCCCGCCAACTGCAACACGCATTTACAGGCTCATACATACACTGGTCAATCTACAATACAGTATTTAATTGTAATACTCTTTACCTCAGGAAAAAAAATGTTAACATCAAGAAATTTCTGCAGGATTCACATCCCTGATATAGAACAAAAATTTCAGCAAATCAAAAGAAAAAGCGGCACAATTGACTGGAGGGAGTAATATACTATGACAAACATGAAAAGTGAAAGAAATGGAAGATGACTACCTCTGCAACTGTAGTTGCACCCTGCTCAGGTATGTTGCCAATCAAAGCACTGGCATCATCCAAACACTGTTCGAGCAGATTCTGGGGATCAAGCAAAATGAAAATAATGAACATGGATTTAAAGACTCATGTTTTGATTTTCTTTAAATCCAGCCACACATATTCATTGACTTCAAAGGAATGCTGAAGAATCTCATTTATTTATAAGCTGGCTTTAAAGACTGGTTTTTTAACTGCAATCCCATTTGTTTCACATGGCAGCTGCTGGCAGTACTGAAATAAGGTAATCACAGATGAAATCTCCTTTCAGGTGTCTCTTAGTAATATAATCCAGACCCTCACAGCTGACTGACCAGCATAAATTCATTGACTGTTTCATGTTGTACAATGCACATTAATTTTGTGTCTTGTATATTATTTAAATTTGATGAAAGACTACTGGTACATGTTTATGTTGGGTTTAGTGTTTATATGATTTTTTTCCCGTTAGACAACTGCTTTCAGGAAATGTAAGTTTATTTCACTTCCACCTATGATCTCATTTCTTCTTTAAAACTTTCCATTAAAGCTCTTCAAATTTTAGTTTAATTACACACTTATTTCTGAAAAGTTTTCATCAACACATTTTATCAGTTTAGCACTTTCATGATGCACACTAATGCAAAAATTTCATATTGAAAAATAAATTATTTATTAATAAATTTTCATTCTTAACCCGATGAACCTTATATAGTATTCTGATGACACTCTACAGTGTCAAAATCCCTTTTCATCAGTAGACTGGTGCAGGGTGCCCTAAAATTTGTGACTGTGAGCTCCAGAGGCCAGGGATATGGTGTACAGAAACTCAGGAGGCCAGGCTTCAAAGAGTTAATGAATTTCTTTAGCACTGTTCCTCCAGGTGAACCTACCTCCAGTCGCTCGTCTCGCTGCACTTTGGGGGACAAAGCTTTTATCCTTTGAGCCTTCTTGGTCTTGGACGGGGTTGGAGAGGGTATGGTTGGCTCCTTCTTAACCTTCTCTACCAGAGAGATCTCCGCTTTTTGATACAACAGGGCAAGCCTGAATAATGGATGAAATTTGACATAAAAGTTCACCCGCCATTTATAGCAATATTAATAGGCAAACTCATCATATAAACCTTTGCTCGAAAATGTGAATTACTGATTCTAATCATAGCCAGTACAAAAACTCATCACACTGTTGCTGCATCCTATATTAAAGGTACTTGTTCTTTTTTTTTCCATGCAATTCATGAAATGCAAGACATGCAAAGGATTTCTTAGTTGTTTCCAGGGACTAGGCTCAAGATTAGCCCCAGTGTGTTTTGAATAAGCTTATTGAACCAATGTATATAGTCAGCAAAACAGCTTTCGTGAGCGCTCAAGGAGGCCCAGCCAGCAACCTTTTGGAAATCTGACACATAGGATTGACGTCAAGTTTGCATTTAGAATGACATCATTCCTACATAGATCTGATTGTTACAACATCACGCTGACATCAATTTGCTGTAAGGAACCCGCCTATATGGTAATTCTACAAATCCTTTGGAAATCTATGTCTTACTGACATCGGGTTGTTCCTTGCTGGAGGAAGACTGGAACCCGAGGAAAAGCCTGAAACAAGAAACCCAACCAGGAAAAAAAAAAAGGTCTTCATGCCCAAGGCAGAGAACCACTCTAAAGAAAAATCTAAACCCAAGCCACAAGGGTCGTAAAGTATTCAACCTCAAAGTAAAATATGAATGTCCTACCTGTCATGCAGGTCATTGACTTTATGCAGTGACACCCACATGAACCCAGGCACAAGTGAAGACGCTTTCTGCGTCTGGGCACCTTTCTTAGAAATGGCATATAAGAGAATGATCCGCTTGTCGGCCGCATTGGCATCTGGCCTTGCCGGATCTGCCTCCTCTAGGCCAGGTTGGTACCACTGTACAGAAATCTCTCCATCAGTTCCTAACTGTGATACTTTGTCCACAGGTCTGTAAGTATCTAGATTTGAACCTGGAGGTAATGGTGCCCGGTGCTGATGGAAGAGAAATCACAGGAAAAAAATTAATTCAGCTCTAAGTTTATCAAAGCCTACAAGATTTTCGCTCTACATGATAGTAAGAAATTTTTAATCCCTTCATTTCATGACTAAAAAAACATTTAGTGCAGCAAAAGGCAATTTTATACACTCTAAATTTTCTTTATATTCCCCCCCCAAAAAAAGCGGCGCACAATTTTTGCCAGGGAAACAATCTGTTTCAGCCACTTGGCATAATTGTAAACATCTACCTTTCTGATTTTGTGGTTTAATAAGCTACAATTCTCACCTGGACACACCCTTTTACTTTAAATACCACACCGAAAAATACCCGCTATGGGAGAAATTACATTTAAAAAATTGTCCTATTTGATGATGCTGATCTTTCCTGGCACAAAACTTAAGATGTGCTTCCATGATGATATAAATAGCAAAACACGTGCAACGAATGCCTGCACAGATTTTGACAGCACCATTTTCATTCATGAACAATCATGTTTTTCACGTGAAGGCCTTCCACTGCCATGCCTCTTCCTAGGAATATGAGTTTTGTTTAAAATACCAGAGGAAAGATACAATATTCAAGCTTTGTGTTCAGAATGGACACATTATTGTAATTTGAAAGACATTAATTCATTCAGTGTCTTGGAGATTTCCACATTTGTGTCAAGGTATTCTCAGAATATTATATCATTTTGAGGTGCAATTGAAAAAATGACCTGCACTCTGCTGATATAATACCTTCTATAGAGAAAATATGCAGGTTGACTAACAGAATCTGAATAACAAAACAATGACATCATCTATTATCAACAATCGGCACAGCCATGACAACCTATGTCCGCTACATATCGAGGGGTCTTGCCATATTGTTGTAGATCTATGTGCATTTTTGTCTTTTCAAGAAAATGAGGATTGAAGTTTGGTCGGCAAAAGGGTTAAAATGCATAAAACCACATATCTCAAAAACTTTTTAATCGCTTGGAATGACCGCATCTGAAATTAGGAGTGAGAGAACCACTTTCATGACAAAACCTCAAAATTGGCAAAATGTCGCATACAACAAATACCCTCCGCTATATAAATGATTGGCATCAAATGTATTAAAGTTTAGAACAACCCAAGCTTACTGGAGAGGATAGGTCATCTGTCACAGGTTCATTGTCTAGTTCCGAGTTGAGACTGAGATTGGATGCATATGACTTCATAGTGATGTTGAGATCTGCGGGATTCTGAGCCTGCCCTGGCATGTGCAGGCCTGGTGGGGGATAAGGAGCACAGCAGTCCGCTGCATAGACCTTCAGGTTAGAGGTCAGGAAAGTGTGCAGATGGGTCAGTCTGTTAGACATTAGACCTGGAGAAAGACGGACAAGTTTTCATTCATTAAGTGGAGCCAGACGTGAACAGCTATTACTTTACACTATATGAACAGCTTGAAATTGGGTTTACATTTCATAATCCATCTTATGTACTGACATATCGAGGATTTTGGCAGTTCTGAATTAACCCTTTGAATCCTACTGCCCTCTTAAGAGGGCAAATTTTCCGGATACAATTTCCCTGCTGCCCGCTTTACAGGGCAGAGACCTTTACCTTATACAAGATGCATCAGCACTACCGGTGGCCTAGCAGGCTTTTTGTCAAATTCATGATGTGGGCATGCTGCATCTTCATACATTTACCTTCACTTTCCTTCTATTACTGTTATGTTTGTGTAACAGCTGAGGTTGTTCTAGCACGTTATAGTAGGGGGGAGTTAGTTGATCTAACTACAACCCTTTAGAAAACGAAACTATTACAGCTGTAAAATAAATAAACACGAGATCCGACGATAGATTAAATAATACTAAAGTTTAATAACTGTATAGTGAACAATAAATTACTAGGAAGACACCAGCGAAACTAAATATCTACGCCACACAAAAGGAAACTCACTTACTCACCCACCGACCAACCACTCACACAGGTCCATATATATAAACATTTCTACAGAAAGTTCCCGAAATAAACGTTACCTTTGCCCTCGCACAAACTAACCAATCACGCATCAATACGTCATCAGGTTACATCACCCAAGGCCAAATCTGGCGTAACCATTCGTATCCACAACGTTATCGAATATTCGGGAACATACTAATATTTACTGAACGAGTCAAAACACCTGACAACAAGCGAGCGAGGAAAAAAACTACTCACTAGAAAAGAAGGTCAGGTCACGGAGTACAGTACACTCTGGCGGTGGTCAACAATAAAATGAAAAAAGTAGTGGACACATGCTCAGCCACCAGCACAACAACAAAACCGGGGGAGGGCAAGGGGTAGCCCGCAGATGCTACAGTTTGTTTGGTGTTTTTGTCCCCAGAGTACCACATAAACTGGCCAAGTTTGGCCAGGAACCCAGGGATATAGGCATGTGAAGGTTAGGCCACCAGTGTTCACAGGGTTAACCCTTTGACTACTGACACTATGAAAACTAGATTTTCTCAAATCCAGTTTATATTAAGATCCACTAAATTCAGTTATTTTCAATGGAAAATATGAATCTAAATCGGCCTACTGATCTGTATTTAAAAGGTAGTAACAGAGAAACAAAACCTGTAATTGATGGAACAGTAAGGGCTTTACTGAAATGCTTTTTCCGTATCGAGCAGGTTAAATGGCTTCTTATCATTGTTCATGGTGAGTTCTAATTTCTCACAAAGTGACCTATCGATATCTTCAACAGTTTTGAAATTTTAAGCAGAAATATTTTTGTCAGATGCTTGTCTATATATATTTATATATACACAAGCTCAAAAGCTGTGCCCTGCACGGACCCATCAGGGGCGAGCGGTCAGCAGTACAAAGCTAACTAAAAAAAAAATTGAAAAACAAAACCAATCAAAATAATAAAAACTTCCGTGCACCCTGCACAGTATTTGAAATGTACATGCAAAATTTTGTCACTGCAAGTGGCCTAATAAACAGTCTTTTGCATTCAAAGGTGGAGAATTTGTGTAATATATAATTAGATATACTAGCTGAGTTACCCGGCCCTGCCCGGGAGAGACATCTTTATTACTTATAATGATCTGGATCTAGGACGAAAAGTAAAGTTCCTTCCACAGCCAAAGAAATACAATGACAGGATCAGTATCGACTCGGATTCCGCGCCGACTCTGGAGTTTGTTTACCCTTTTTCGCCAAAGGTTTACAGGCGATCCATATTTTCGTTAATCCACAATTTGCTTCCTTCAGCGAATGAACAATGAGGGAAACTGTGTCACGGTACTAAAAATAGATCATAATAGCGCGTCTTTGTTCTAAAAGCATGGAGTCAGAAGTGTTAGTTGCGAAGTTTACGTGTGAATTATGCAAAATAAACAAATTACCCAGAGTTTGCAGCATTTTTATATTATCCCCTTACATCACAATAAGTCGAGTTATAGGCGATGAGAATGCTTCCAGAGTTTTGGAGCCCTCCCAAAAAGGGCCTTTGGAGGTAGAACTTTCACCATTAGCTCCATTATGGTATGAGACATAAGAAATCTCACTCTCACCAAAACTTTGAAATTCTCTCCTCTAAAATGGGAAAAATTGTTGATATGCCAGTACATAGATGACAAATTGGTTGAAGATCTGAACATTTATCAGTATCCAATCAAGGGGTCAAATATTAGAAATATTACATGCTCGTAAGGCAACTCGTAAGAGTTTAAATCTGCATCTTTGATATTTGGACATGCTTCACAGATTCTGCGATCCGAAGAAGGCATTATGCCTGCAGACCCATAGTAGAATTATTTTCTGACATGGACCAGCAGCGCATCTTGCCGTTTTTAAGGGAGGACAAAATCTACAAGTTGATTTAACAGATTTTTATCATATTTACAAAATTCATATAGACATTACAGTAAAGGCCTTTTTCCCCTTTAGACCTTTAATTTCATTTTTACTTGATCTTACTTACAAGGATATGAAAACTGAAAGCTAACCCAAAATAAGATAACGAAAAAACTGTGAAAGGCACAAAGTGGTCGTAGTTGTGCCACAACCCGTTAAACCCAAACTCAAACTCAAAAACTCTGCTTGAAGTGTGCTATAAATACTTGATGATATGAATATTAAATTTTGAAATATTAGCACAGATTACCGATTACTATTAAGGACTTCAGTCTTTTAGGGACGGCCAAAAGATGACAATGAATAAAGAAAGATTTCACACGGTGCATACCTGAATCCAGCATGTAACGGACTACATCATAATTCATGCCTGTATCAAACTGTGCGTGGCTTATGAAGCCCAAATCCAGCTCACTTCCAACATCTTCCCTGCTGTCGCTTTCCTCATCCTCTCTCCGACAGTCAGGATGCTGACTGGACACGGAGATGGTGGAAGTGCTGACAAGACGTTGCAAAATAGACTGGTAACCTGGTTTTTGAAAAGCAAAGCACAAAAAAATGAACCAACGTCATCATCTTCAATAGGAAAATACTGCAGTAAATACATATACAGCTATTTATTTTCCCTCTTCTGAACAGTTTTTTCTCGTATTTTCAAGTCCCTGGTCCTATTGGGGGGTAGGATCGAGTAGTTCTTGGAAATTGGATTTTCCTCATATTTTCAAGTCCCTGGTCCTATTGGGGGGTAGGATCGAGTACCTAGTCTTCTCGGATAAGGACGAAAAAATTCGGAGGGCCCGTGTGCACGTTGCGCACGTTAAAGATACCTTGGCAGTTGGAAATCGTAAAGAGCAGGCCGAATAGGCCGCTGCCCGGGCAAAATTGAAATTAATAGATTAAAATTTATCCATATCATCTCCTCCCCCCCCCCCCCGCCAGAACAAGAAATAATAAAAAACAAGTAAAGTGAGGTGTAAATGCCAAGGGCAGCGAACCACCTAAAATAAAGACCTCAAATCAACCCTCTTCTGAACATCCATAACAGCTATCAGTAGCAAATATTCAGGCAGTACATAAGACACAAACATATGTAACTTTTAGTGGAATTTGGTGCAAAGTTCTAGGATATGTCCAGAAAAAAAGAGAAAGAAAGAAAGAAGAAAGGAAAGAAATGGTATTTTGCAAAATCTGGCAATAGCAACAAATAACAAAAAAAAGAAGACCACAGATTCCAAAAGAAAAAAAAATATCAATGTTCAAACATAAAATAGAATAAGATGCGTTGTCCTTCCCCGTTGCACTTGGGGGTGGAACAGGGTCCTTACCAAGCAGAATTCTAAACCCATACCAGGGTAAGTGTGGCATTTACCTAGCAAATGAATCCAACTTAAATCTTTTGCAGCAGCCTTAGATTTCTGCACCTGGTCCTCATAAGTCTCGCTGACCTTGACCTCCTGAGCTTCAATCAAAGGTGCCAGCTCTTCCTCTATTTCATCTGTTGCATATAAGAAAGACCAGCATAAATGACCACTACCATTCAGCTTTGCCCTGGATAAACTTGCTTCCACTCCTCTCTCTCCTTCTCAATCACCGAAAATACATTAAAGCTTTCAAAAAAGTCTTGTGCTGTGACATGCTTTCATAAATTCATGTCCTTTACTTAAAAACCATTACCATTTGCAATCCAATTGTATCCAACCCAAACAAAGACTGGGTTAAATAGACCTTTGATGGCCAAATTTGATGCCTTTTGATACAGCCATTCAGGAGATTACCCTGACTTGACAAAGGGTCTTATCATCACTCACTACCCAGCCAACAACCATGCATCCATCCAACATAGATTTCCATACGGTTGGTAGGATTACTATAGGGGCTGGTTCCCTACATCAGTCTGGCAAGGGTGCAATGTCGTAATCAGCGGATCTATGTAGGAATAATGTCATTCCTATGTGCAAACTTGACATCAATCCTAAGTGTAAGATTTTTGTAGGGTTGGTGGTAGGTAATATCAAATAGATAATTAATCTAGCTGAGAACAAACTTCATAAGACTTACTCTGGACTTCTCTCTTTTATTCTCATTTATCTTCTAAATGTTTGTTTATGCATGTATATGTTTAGCGGGGAAGTTGATAGGATTTGTTCAAATTCATTAAGAGCCATTTCTCCTTAACTCACTGACTACCGTTCGTGCCACAGTGGCACGAATTTCCGCTTTACGTCCCACTACCATTCGTGCCAACATGGCACGAACAAGATTATGAATTTTTTACGGTCTTGGGGGGCCGCTGAGTTGATTCTGATAGTCAAAGACGAATGTGCGATTATTTCCCTTCGAACCATTTCTGAAAATGTACAAAAAATAAACAAGAAAAGACAACACAAATCTGTTTTGTTTTACATAGAGTTCATTATCTTCTTTCTCATTTCTGAAAATATCAAGTTTCTATTCTTAATTACTTTTGTAGCTATGATTTTTTGAAATTGCCCCCAAAATGGCGGTCTCAGGGGCCAGTTAAAAAAAAAAACAGCGGTAGTGAGTGAGTTAAAAATCTATGCAAAAAAAAATCAGCAGCAAACCGAATATAATCAGAACCATCACAGGGTGAAACAACGGCAATTCATCTCCAAAAAACCCAGAACCAGAGCATCACAAACATGGACCTAACAGTGTAGGATTCATACAACAGTGACATCTGAAATTGCCTACAGACAGCTCAAAAGGTATAAAATTCCTCTTGAAATACATCCAGCCAGCATCCCTGTGTCAACCTGGTGTAGATTTGTATAGGATTTCGATTGGATTGGTAGGATTACTGCAGGGGCGGATTCCCCAGACCAAACCATCAGCATATCATAACCATTAGATCCACGCAGGAATGATATCCTACCTACGAGCAAACTTGATATCAATTCTACGCATCAGATTTCCATAGGACTACTTGCTGGGAAGTTCTTTTGGGTTTTAATGCTGCACTGTCCGAGTCAATTTTTATATCAAATTCTCAAAACCATCATAAAGTTTCACATACATACTTATAGTGAAAATGCAATACATTGTGAAAGCCTAGGACAAAACATACTTTTATAGATTTTTTTTTTCTCTCCGAGGACGTATCCACCCAGTAGATCCAGGGAGACAAAGTCTGGAACATCATACTTTTCTCTGGCTTTATCTCCAACCTTCTGCGAGGTCACACTCTGATCACCAATGAGAAGATTCCGAGCTCTTTGGGCATTTGCAACCGAGGTGGCGCAGCGGATAGCCAGCCAGGCTGCTCGTCTCTCCTTGTCTTGCTCTGTTTCTTCTTTCTCTACACGAGATCGTTCAAGCTTGAGGTTGGACTGAAACATACAACACAAACATAGTTAAGTAACTTATTATGAAGACCCCTCTTTCAGAAGCAAATTTGGTTGAATTTTAAAATGGATTCCAGTTTGCCCAGAAGATCTTGGAACAAGCAATATTAATTATTTTTTTTATTCTCCAGTTGCCTCTTGAAGAATCTGTTCCTAAACAATTGTGAACATAACTGAAAGGGCACATTCTTAAATTTAGCTCACTAATATATGAAGATAGGTATGAGTTTTTGTAATGCTGATCTCTAAACACTAGAAACATCATAACATATTATATATTTTAATTAGTAAGCTAATCTGCCTTGTCTGACTGACAGTTAAAGAGTTGACCAGGACACCTAGCCTATGTAGTAAAGAATGTTATGTTTAAGCCATGGAAATCAAATTACTTTTCCTGAGAACAGTTGTCTATACAAAAACCAAATCCTGCGTACACTCCACCCCACATAAACATGCACTAGATCTAGTAGTATTCTTTGGCTAAATAAACTTAAACATACAACACACAAATGTGTCCATTTTAACAAGAAATGCTTTTAACAAATGGCAGGTGCCTGTCAGTTAATTATGAGGCTCTGCCTCAGTTCAGTTACTGAGAAATGCTGTACAGGAGATTTGAAGCCTGTGATTGCTGTATTTCAGTACTGCCTGCAACCAGCAGATGAAACAAATTACCAGTGGGCATGAAGACTTCAGTTGAAATTCAGGCCATAACACATTTTTCTGGCCAACAAATCCGGCAAACACTCCATCCAACATAAACATGTACTAGTACTATAATATTACTACTCATGGTTTTAGTTTATCAGCCTGGTTCATACCACTACATCTCAACTGTGTCACTACACTGTAATACTCAAGTGAGAATTGGTCAGTGTCGTTTCAGCTCTGTGCTGAACCACAATCTAAGCTCAAATAATGTGCGAGGTACAAAAAATAACAACAATAATAAAACTAGAAAATCAGGATTAAGAAAATTTGACTTCAAATAACCCATGAACCATAGTATCTTTTCCTGACAATGCAGGAAATCAGGTGAAAAACAGATGAATGAAGAGAACTGACTGATAAGGAAAAACAAATTGAAAATTTAAATGTACTACAGTACTCCTGAACTTCCTTTTTCCCAAAAGCACCATGGTAATAAAACATATCAACATAAGCACCAAAGTCCATGGGAACTGATTGGTAAAACCCATTCGAAACTGTTGAGGACTGAATATGACCACACTAAAATTTCTACTTTGAAAAACCAATTACTGGTCCTGTCATGATATCACAGAAATGCCAAGGATCTAATTGTACAGGAGAGAAGAGAACATGTTTCATGTTTAAAATATTTTACTCCTCGTTTATTAGTGGAAAAATAAAACTCTTTCCAGAAGTTCATAAAATATTGGGCAAAAAAGAGTTTTATCGCCAGTTGTGTTAAAAATTCATGACAGGGCCAACATTCGTACCCTCTGCTTTTACTATGTTTGTTTTTCCCCTGCCCTTTAACTCAAAATACAAAATAACATGAAATAGGCAAAAACTTTCAAACAACAACCGAGCGACGCATCTGGCTGACTTTTGATAGGCTGGAGAGCAGTCAATAATTGAATAAATTTTCAGACTGAACTGAGGTTGCAATTAAGAACTGAGGTGAACGAGGCGTCATTTGGCAAAAGACATGTGGGTACCATGGGCATCCCGCCTGCAGGTGATTTTTTAAGTCGAGTGGGGTCATTCTTCTGCTTGACGCCAAGGGTTGGTGTCTTCAATTTATATTCATGTACATATGTATCGTTTTTTGGCAGTGTCGGTTCAGCAGGGAGAGAAACCAAACAAACAGCATCAGTCAAAATGCATGAGACACATAAACATTACTTCAGGTATAGTAAAGCTGGAAAGACAAAAGACAGATTTCAAATAAGGATAGAACAGAAGAAAGAGACCCTACCAATCAATCACAAAATTATTCAAAGATCACACAAGGCTGAGGGCATGGATCCTTTAGCCCACATGGACAAGAATCACTCCTGCCTCACTACATGTAGTTGTTAATCAAACTACAAAGCATAAATTCGGAGGCAATAAATATTAGCCCCACCAAATAATTACAATAACCTTTCAACTCAGACAGAGATCACTCAGCGGCACTGCAGCAAACTGCAAAGGGTTTTATTGTCATGTACATGTGCTAACAGTCAGGGATGCCGGGCATGGTGTATTGCCCATAAAACTTTCTTGAACCTTGGATGTTTCAAATACTTCAAATATGTCCAAACCCAAGGTTCACTAGTAATGTAATTGCTGCTGAAATGCATCTTTTATAGACTTTCTCTTTTCTTTTTTTTCAAACAAACACACAAATACATTTAAAGGATGATAAACAATTGAAAACATGTCCCAAATTTCAGAATATACCACTAAAATATATTATAATGAGTGTAATGAATAAATTCTAAGTGGAAACAAAGCATAGGAAGAGTGCTCATGCAATTGAAACATCAAATATATAATATACAAAAGCAACCCATAAAAGTGTAAAGGATAGCATAGAATAGGAAACACCATTGAAATACAACACTGCAAACTGATGGAAAAGAAATGTTCATGATTTACAAATGTGAAAAACCTGCAAATCATTTAAAAAAAAATTATTTTTTTACATTCTCAAAAATTTATATAGAATTGACCATTACATCAAGAAATAATTTGTAAAAAAAAAAATGTTGATTTAAAAAATTGTTATTCAACAAAACAAAACAAAAAATGCGGATTTATAAATAAATTATGACACAGGTCCAGCCAGTTTTGGTTAGATAAAACATCTGTCTAGGATATTCCGTTTCTTACTTCCAACAACAGTTTATGGCTCCTGAAAACTTAAATAATATGCAAGATGCTAATAAACACAGTGCTATCTGTCATGCTGGATTGAATCTGCAGTTGACATACACAGATAGAACTCGAATTCAATCAAACCTGAAGTTACTCCCATTATTATTAGTGTTGATGTTAGGATTATTAATACAAAAATGTTTTATGTTGTTTTTGCAAGGGTAAATAATTACAGTTCATGGATTATGAGGACTTACAGCCATCATAAAATATTATTGATGATTATATGCATAATAGGGGGGTGTAATTGCAGAGATATGATGTCATCCCATGAATGAGAGACAGTGTGATGGACATGCGTACCATCGTGTAGATGCAAACATTAATGAGTTTTTCACAAAACTATGACCTTTGTTTCATATTAATAGCCAGTGTTTCTTGCCATTGCCAAGTTTATAATAACATATTTTGAGAGTTAAAGAAGAAATGTCAGTCCATATTACTATTTGTCATGTGACCAAAAAAAAACTTTTTTAAAATACATGTATTTAAAACAAAAAAAACTGATCATAGTAATGGTTCTTACCGGTTTGTCATCATCATCAATGCTCTGCCACCATAATCAAGAAAAGATTCATTACTTTTATGACCAGATTTTTCCAGATGACATACCACACACATATCTAGCGGAGAACATTGAATCTGACACCAATAAGGCAAAACATAACTGTTTTTTGTTTTTTTTCCATTTCACTCAAATTTTGAAATTTTTCCATGAGGCACAAAAAAAAAAATTAAAAGTAAGCTTGCAAGTCACATCCTTAGATCTTGTTTGTTTTATCTCCACTTTCTGAAAAACTGGAGATCTTTTATGTGTAATATGCAGAAGAGATGTAACAAATGCACACACTGCACTGACACTTGCTTAAAATGCACTGTGGCGCTTACCAAGCTGTTTCACAGTTCCAATTTATTCTAATTCCTAATTATGGTACATACTATAGCCCCAAATGTCTAATATTAAAATTCTCAGTTGTGAGAAAAAGTGGAGTTGGAACAAACAAGAACTATAGGGCCCCGAAATATGTTTATTCCACAAAATGGATGAAGTGAATGAAAATGTCCAATATTGTTTAAACTATTGCATGGCTATGGGGATGTACTGCCTAGTTATACATGTAGGTTAAATGGTGTTCCTCCAAACTTCAACTTGCTTCCTTCTTCATAATAAATTTGAAAAGTTTCAGCATTAAATGTCACCTACCAACCATAAAGAAAATGCTACCATGCTGAACACAAAACCTCACAGCAACAAAGCACTTTCAGATGCAAAACACAGTTGTCAAACATCATTTTGTAATTTACAGCATAATACAACCAACATTATATATAATCACCGAGAGACTAACTGATAAAGTTTCATTACACAAGAGAAGTTTAAGCTTGCATTTTCTTTAAATTCATGTAGACCTACAACCAAAAACTGCCACTGCTCTATGATAATGACATATGTCAGACTTATGCCAAAAGGCAACTTATGATTCATTGCATTCCTGAGCATGAGGGCTATCAGATAATATTATAGAAAAAGAAATGCACCAATAGAAAATGTAATAATCCAATAGAATCATAATGGCATAAGTCACCACATGACAGGAAAAGAAACAGTTTTATCTTAATATCTCAAAAGTGTCAAAAATGACTCATGCCATTAGTGCAGAGTAGTGACGAAATGTGGATGATCTGACAAAGTTCCAATGCAAATGAAATGTCTAAACTTGCATCTGCTTTTGATTCATGTTCAACATGCAATGAGGACCATTTGACAAAGTTTCACTGGACAGTGGAATGGTAACCTTAAATTTTCCTCAAATCCAAATACAAACAAAATACAAGTATATGATAGACACACAAACTGAGAAATAAAACCCATAATTAACTCTTTCCCTCCCGCGAACCGCATTTTGCGGCTCAAGCCAAATCCCGATTCCTACCGCAAGCCGCAAAATGCGGCTCATGAAATTCATGTTCAATTCCAATTCAGTGTTTACGAAACACAATTTTTGTAAATACAATTCACTGTTGTACATTCAAACCTGAATATTTTGAATCTACAATTATTTTCACACAATTTCATATTTTTTCGTTGTCTATTGAGGGAACAAAATGGTGGCTCAAATATAGCTTGGTCCAACCGTGGAATACTGCCCAGAATGTGTGGCAGGGAAAGAGTTAAGACACAAACAGAATTATCTGATTCTGATTCCAATTTAACTGAAGACCGCTCTGTGATCACTCTGGCCCTCTGAAACAATCACAGATACCAATCTTTTTCATGCATGTATTACATCATTTTCTGAACTATCATAAATATCAGCACTCACCTTTGATCTTTTGTACTTCCGTTCCCGTTCAGTACAGCTGGAGGACACGCTGACATCATCACTACTCTCACTGGCCACTGATTCCAAGAAAGACCCATCTTTAATCGTCACAAGTCCAGCACTGTACAGGTAAATCAATGCTATCTCCAGGTAGGCCTGCCTGATCAATCTGTGTTTAAAGGCAATTGAGACCTCAGGTATACAATATAAAGCATCAAACTACATATGACATCATAGGGGCTGTCATGGAATTTGGGGGTGTCTTAGTAACAAAGATAATTATTTTAGAGAAAACACAACTCTGAGTGTGAAATCATCAATCTACTCCTTCTTTCAAGACATGCAGCATACTCAACAATTTGCCACCTTTCCTCAAGACTGCAGTAACTAAAAAATTTGAAAAATCAAGTTTTATGTACATTCAACTACATTCAAAGTTGAATCAAATGATCTTGGTTCTAGACTCCTAAGCCCAAATATAATCAAATGGCAAACTTTCAAAAAGTCATGTCACTAGACCAGTGTTGCTACAATGAAACAGTTTTTTGCTTCTCCTGAAAAGAAGTTAAAACCATTTACTACAGTTTTAAGATACACTGACAAATTCATGTGAAAAAAGCGGACAAAATTTTAACTACAGCTGTAATAATTGTCAATCATAATTATTTAAGCAATTTCCATAATCAACTTTAATAAATGTAGATATAAATAATACCACAGCACCTACAAATTGCCATGCTAATTTGAATTAATGATCTCTTTTTTTTCTCATCATATGTTTGCACAATTTGTGAGTGGATGGCCCAAAAAGAATGATGCAGTCAGTAGGTCAGTGCAGCTCTACAAGCCATGATATAATAAACATGAAATAATGCTTATTCATTATCTTTCTCATTGAAAACTAATCTAAAGAAGTGGTTTGAAGAAATTAACTTTAATTTAGCACATTTATATCTCAAATTCTCAAGAATACAACTTCGTCCCCACGATATGCATTTAAGACCAGCTCATTTGAATGTGCAGTTATGCAATTTAGTGCTGAATATACTCTTCCAAAATCTTGCAGATTCAGCCAATTCAGTAAATTTCACAACAGGTCCCAGCTTACCCAAGATCATGGTCATTAACATAGGATATCTTGATGGCATCCAGCAGTGTGTTTGCTGCAGATCTTGCCTGATACTTGCCCAGATATACCAGCATCTTCTGGACTTTGCCTGTTAAATAAGTGCCATAAAGTTAAATCATATTAAATAGGATGAACACCAAAATTGTGCTTTAAATGGATCGCATTACAAAAGTAGATCCCATTCCAAAAACATTGCATAAAGAAATGTGATTTCTGCTGCTTTAGTGTATTGTGTACATTTTAAGCTTTCAATAACTACCAGAACTAGACTTTCACTTCTTGGTGACTTTACTGTAGTGCAAACAGATACATGCATGATTTATCAGCTTGCAGTGTTAATCTTGTATTTTCAAATGGACTGTGATAAACAGATACTGGACACTGTAGTTTATTCGTATATGTCGTGTACAAAACATTCGTTCCAAATACTTCGTAACCCTCTAAAGTACTGATGTTCCAAACACAACAATATCCTCTTTATACAGAAAGGTTCTACACCCAAGTATAATGAATCAGTCTAGTCAAAAAGACCTTATTTTTTTCATGGCTTTGGGCTGAAAAGAGAATGGCATAACAAACGAAACAATTTCCCTTCCACTCTTCCAAATGTGGCCATTTTTTCATTCAGTGTCATGAACGATCTCAACACAGAAGTTTTACCGAAGTCCTTACATCTGTCCTGGTCAAAATGATTCTCCTTACCCATAATGAGAAGAATCTCAGCTTCAGTGGAAGATTCCCTTAATGCACTGACTTGAGAGATTTCCAGGGCTGTTGTCAAAACTCCTAGACAGTCCACCCACATCAGTAGTGGATCACCAGATGGACTGCTGCACAATTAAATTTATTTCACTGATAAGTGTGTATCAGACACATGACGAGCAACAACTGACAGACTTTAATTTTGATTGCAAACTAAAATTAACTTATTTTCACCAAATTTTTACTTCTTCTGTCAGGCTTTCTATATTGCTTCAGTCATGATCAAAAGAAGAAGACAGTGAAGCAAACAGTTTATAATTTTGCAGGATCTGAAATCCACCTCATGCTGACAAAGATATCTTGTTGGGATTTATCAATCTTTTCTGTGGATGCGAATAATCAAACTCCAGCAAATAGATGTTCAATATCTTACAGAAACACTGCATAAACTTTGTACAACTAGATGAGTCTTTATACATATGTACTCTATTAGGGAAACTCCTCCATGACATCTGTATACATGATACTGAAATTATCTTGTATGTTATCAGTTGTGAGGCACAAGGGTTCATCAGAGAAAAAAAAAAAGCAGCAAAGTAAGATCAGTCATTGAAAATGAAGAAAATCAGACAAAATGGTTATACATGTATATCATTATATGTATGCCTTCAGTTTATATAAGCATTTCACTATAGTAACAGCAACGGAACTCAGACACTGTCAGCTGTCCACTGGAGTAAAAAGAATTAATGGAGCCTCTAGTTTGCCTTAAAATGATCAGTCATTACTCACCAGCTTCTGATCATCTTGGCTGTGTTTCTGGCCTTCGCATGGCCAATTCTAAGTTTGATCTGGGCCAGTCTTTGTACATGTGGGAGGTAAACATTCTGCATGGGGCTCATAGGTGAGGACAGGTGATCTAGTCGACCATCAGAATAGTAGTGCTCTATCTTCTCTCCTAACAACTCCATCTGAATAAGAAAGCAATGTGTCTCCACAGTCTCTATACCAGAGTCTCTCACTACAACTTTGCAGGGGGCGTGGGCAATTTTTCATAGAAATCTTAATTTCACAGTGCATTTCAATTCAACTGTATAGATAAACTTCAGTTTGTTTATGTCATGTTGGCGGTTTCCTTGTTTAGCTCAGACTAAAACATCAAACTTAGCAATTGCACGACTTTAATGGTTATAAGTGAATAAAACTTGAAATAAATTTTTAATTAAAACTTCTTTTGAATGTAGATCTATAAACACTGAATATATAGGCCTAAATATTTGTGTAAGCTTTTTGTATATACTGTATACTGACTTTGTCCAATCATGATGGGACCCACATTTTGGGGGGAAAATTGAAGTAATAATAATAATAATAATGGATGGCATTTATATAGTGCATATTCATTTAAAATGCTCTATGCGCTTTACAGAAGCAACATGTCAACCACAGAGCAGAATGGAGCGCCTGCAAAGCACTCAACACACTACACTGCTTCTTTCTCTCTCCCTGTCTCACTCACTCACTCTCTCTCTCTCTACCTCTCTCTATCTCAGAGCAAATTGTAACGCAGCCTGTTAGGCGCAGTTCACAACTCACAACAGTTCACAACTCACAAAATATTTGAATATTTATTAATAATAATATATATTTAATAATGAATAATAAATTTTATTGTTGCTGGTGGGGGGATGATATGGATAAATTTTAATCTATTAATTTCAATTTTGCCCAGGCAGCAGCCTGTTCGGCCTGCTCTTTACGATTTCCAACTGCCAAGGTATCTTTAACGTGCGCAATGTGCACACGGGCCCTCCGAATTTTTCGTCCTCATCCAAGAAGACTAGGTACTCGATCCTACCCCTCCCTCCCCCCCCAATAGGATCAGGGACTTGAAAATATGAAAAAATCCCAATTTCCAACATGCCTGCACTACCCAGGTTTAGAACCCAAGACCCTTGGCATGAGAGGCGAGCACTTGCCCCTAGACCACCTTGTGGGACATGAGACAAAAAAGGAAAAATACTGTTCTAATGGGTGTATCTTTTCTTGTCTGACCACAACAATATCGTACCGCAGAAATGCTACTTTCCCAGAATATCAGGCATGACCCTTTCACTATCTTTACAATGCCAGTGGATGCTACTTTTTAATTAAACATGATTGTAGGCAGTTTCCTGTCAATTACATGGTTAGGCTTTCATTGTAAATTATACACTTTTCCATTCTGGTGACTAGACCTGGTCAGTGGAATACATGAAATACAATATAACCTTTACATGCTAGAATGCTCAAATTCGAACTTCCCCGTTTGCCTATTGTGCCAGATAATAATGATACAGTGGCAAAAGATTAAATGTTGACCTTATGGCAGAATTTTGGCTGAATTAAAAATGAAGAATGTGAAAGGCCCAGCTCCAGGTTTCCCAACTATTTTCAGTGAGCGCATTCTACTGAACACGGCTACAATTCCATACACCAACAATTAATCTTTGTGCATTACAAAACAGCTAGTTCAACATTTCTTGATGATATGATTGGTCACAGATGTTATACAATCATATATTTATTTAGTTATTAATTGTTCCCATGCCTACAGCCACAGTCCGATATATTTCATTTACGTCATGAAAATTGTAATTGATGTCCAGAGTATTCAGCCTTTCAAATGTTTCATTTACATCACTAAAAGTGTCATACAAACTGTCATGCAATACTGCTATTCTCAATATAAACAATGCAAAAATTCAGAAAAGTGTAGGATTGGCACTTAGATGTTGTTCTTACCTGATCAAGAACGATTTTCTGTGCATCTAAGAATGCCATTAGTGTTTTCTGGGTCAGGGCATCTGAATGAATATCTGACTTGGCTGCTGTGGCTTCAAGATCAGCTTTGAAGACAATGCATGAGGCTAAAAGTAATTCTCCAGAGACTGATCGCCGAGGAATGAGTTTCAGTAGTCGCACAGCATCCTAGAAGGGCAACATGAATTAGAGAAACAAAGCGCCTTTAACAAAGCCTGCCTTGCACAATAATGCCTGTTTCTGTCCATTTTAATCGACCAGACCATGAGCCATCCAACGACATTCAAATTCTGGGGCTCAAGTCTTGTCATGCAGGCGCTGGTGTACGCTTTGAAACCGAACAACGATTAATTTTCCAGCTCGGCACTATCACTCCCCATGGCATCAATGTCCAACATTGCCTTCGATAATTCCACTGTTGCTAATATCAATATATATATATTATATATAATTTTCTTTATTATTATTATTTTCTTTCATTTATTTATCTATTTGTTTATTTATTTATTTTTTTATTCTTATTTTTTTAATCTCTTTTTCTTTTTCTTTTCATTTACTGCGACTCCTGACATTGCGCACCATCCCTGTCTTGTGCTGTGAGGCACTATATGGCGCCTTCATCTTGGTTACTAACCAATTGCGTCACTTCCTGCTTCCATGCTTTTGGCGGACGGACGTGCTTTGGTGCTGCTAAAGAAGCAAGAACTCGCAGCTAAGTAAACTGTTTCACTTCGTTCCTGTTGAAGTCTTTTATTGTTCGTTTTTTTGTTTTTTTTCACTTGACAAAGGCGAAAGCCGAAAATTTATGCATTTTCTGTCTTCTCTTTAGTTTGCTTTGTACTGTTTGGGTTTTATTTCTCACGCGGGGCTTCGCAACATACAACCTTTTCTTTTTGCCCAATTTTGACTTTGCTTATAGCCCTGCTGCGACCCCACAGTTTTTCTGTGGTTTTTATGATATCTCCAAGATTTAGCGCACACTGGCACACATACATTAAGAGTATATGGAAAAGTAAAAGCACATTGCAGCCTTAGTTCTTGTTTGTTCTATCTCCATTCTCTGAAAAACCTGTGATCTTTCAGTATGTGGAAAGGGTACAACAAATACGTTGTGGCACTTATCAAGCTGTTTCACAGTTCCGATTTATTGTAATTCTTTATCATAATAACTACAGCCACAAGTGTTTAGCACTGAATTTCTCAGTAGTGCAAAAAGTGCAGTTGGAATAAGCATGAACGAAGGTCACCACAGCAAGACTTTATGCTCAGACAAAAGACATTTAAAGACAAGAAAAATTTTTGAAATCCAAAGTCAAAGTTTCCAGCCCTGAATGATATGCAGAAAAATTCTGGGTCTCAAAATAATGTCAAATATGAAAAAAATTAAGAACTTTTTTTTCAAAGAAAACTGAAGAAAACTTAACATTTCATGTGTATTATCCACAATTCTAACAAGTCGCATAAGTTCTTTAAAATTGATATATGTGTCTATATCTTAAAGAACAAAGATTACCTCCACCAAAGAAATAGTGTGTTCCAAACTTTTTCCTTCAATAATGTTTAGCTGAGCTCCCAGAGAAAAGAAATGGGCTTGCATTTCCAGATCCCCACAGACTTCAGCCTCTCCAAGCCCCTCCGCACAGTACTGTCTGCAGTCAGCAAGGTCTGACACCACCTTGTTGTCTTTGCCTAGATAATGATGAAATGTTCATTGCCATGCCATTCATTCCAACAAAGCACAGTACAGCCATTGTTCACCAAGGAAAGTAATTCAAATGTGTGAATTGAATAGCAGATCATTAATCATCACTGAATGTTTCTATCCACCTTAAGCTGTGTTTTTATGTGTATGGAAATGGAAACAGCAACAGAAATGTTAAAAATCCATCAAATAGTAAAAAGAAAGTGTCTACATGTATACGGAAACTTTCGATGTACACATGAAAACACAGCTTATGTCAGATTTTGGAGAAACACCATTTAGCCTATAAAAAGATTGTACATCACCACAGTTATGCTATATCAAAATAATATTAGACATCTTGAAGCATTGCATTTTCACTCAGTCTAATTCCTGAAATTTAAACATTTGCATTTGCTGTTTAGTGTCTCCTGTAAAAATTTCATGATCGGAGCTAGGTGGATGGAAACCTATAGTAATAATTGTTTTAGAACTCAAAGAAACAAAAAAAGATCAAGGGAAAAGAACAGGAATCCTTAGTGTTCAAATGTTGCGGAAGAAAGCACTTGAGAAAAACACTGGTAAGTGCACAGTCTGATACTCTTTGTTTATACTGGCATTTCACTTATAAATTATATCAGCAGGACACTACAGACAGCTTTCAACTATCTGATTCTTAAACTCACGCCTACTCCATAACAGTTTTCATTTCTACAATCAGCAGAAACTGGTATACTAGCAGTGTTGCTGGTCCTTAGAATTTTTCCAAGATCTAGGCATTTTGGGGGTTACTTCGGGATCTTGGCATTTTTTTAAAAACATCCTGGGATTTTTCAGGCTTTTGTGTATTTGCTCTTATTTCTCTGTAAAAAATAGAACACACAAAAACAATTTTGCCCTTCCACTCACAATACCATTTGCGGCGTAAAAGGTGAATAAAGCCAAACGGAATAAGGGGCAGTTTTAGACTGCCTATATGGGAGGATCTTTTGCATGATCTGCAATCTAATCACTGACATGGCTCAGTTTAAATTCAAGGCATAAAAAAAGTACATTTTAAATGTTTTTTGGGGGTTGGAAAATTAAAAAACCTTGGATTTTTTATAAAGGGATTCTTGGGATTTTTTAAAATCTTCATCGACAACATTGCATACTACTTACTAGTAAGTCCAACAGCTTCCACACCACAGAAAGGGTAGACAGTGATGAAGATAATGAAAAATCAAATTTAAATGGCTAAAATCATGACAAAAAAATCAAATAATTGGCTCATTACCTTTGATTTCTCCCATGCCTCGTATCTCCATCATCAGACTCTTGACCAATTCATATCTACACTGGAGCCACAGCCGAGCATCCAACCTAGACCTTGCCTGGAAATTTTGATACTGAAACTGAGCATTTGCTGGCTCTGCCAACCTGATGTCTGCTTGTTTTTTGGCATAGTTGGAGTGGCCGCCTTTCATAGATGAAGGTCTAAGAAAGATAAAATCACCTGCATGCATGTTACAATGAACACAGAACAGATTGTACATGATTAAAATTTTAGTTTTTCCAAAAAATCTCTGAAATCCATTGTGAGTACACTGTTAATGATAATTTTAAAAAGAGACATTAATCGTGTTGCCATAAGAATATAAGAATTGTTTACAAATTTTTAGTTTTGTAATGAGCACAGTAGCTAAATTCTTTAGAAAAAAAACGCTGTATATAAAAAAGCCGGTCCGGGTGATGTTATTTCACACGGCACTTATACTACACTGAAAATGTGATTGTATGTGTACAGCTTGTATAATAATAAATAATTAAAATACAGAAATCTCATTAGTAATACTCATATATTATATTGCACAAAGTAAATTGATAAAAATTTACTGAAGAAATATCTTCCATGCGAGAAACACAACAATGCTGAAATCATGAGTAGCAGGCATCATTACAGAAAAACTAAGGAATTTAATCTAAGGATTTGGAGAGTTATTTGGCGAAATAAAGAGAATCATGTGTTAAACAAAACAAAAAATGCTGAAAAACATTGGTGAGTGGATGAATACAATTAGCACTGTCAACTTCAACCTCTCTACATTAGATTTTAATACACAAACATTGATGGTTTTATTGTTGTGAACATACATGGAACTGTAGAATGTCTGTCTTTTCTGTTAGGAGTGAAACGGATAAAGGCTGGCGTAAGACCCAGACTGGTGGCTCACCACCATTAAGTTTTGCTTCACACTGCCCTGTGCCCACACAGCCACCCCGCTGGATGCAGCGGACACCTACATCAGCCTTGGTCTATTTCACCTAGGCGACCTTACTAACAGGCCAGGTAACCGAAATCTAGGTCAATTCATTGGAGGCCCAAGACACTGATGCCCTGTTACGTAACTTGATATGGCTGGCAATATCGAGTACGAGGATGCCAGATACCGTTTATTCACTGGTACCACAGTTTACTAGTGCCAAAGAGAATGGTATCGAGACAGGAATACTTAGGTACGCTACATTTACACATCCTGTCACCTTGTCATTACTGTTTTGCTGGGACTTTTAAATGTGGCTTAGAATGTGTTCTACCATTGTGTTTTGAATTTTGTTGGATTAACTGTTCATTTTGTGATCAGGAACAATCATAACATATATATAGTTCCAGACATTGTTTCATCACATCTTACTGGATTAGCATATATTTTTGGTGGCAGCAAACATGGTGAGGAAGTGTTCTGTTTTTGGATGTAAGACAGGGTACAGAAATCAACCTACCGACGAGAAAATTCCTGTGTACAGGTTTCCTAAGGATGCAGACAAACGTCGTGTCTGGATTAACAGCTTACCTAATCAACTCAAAACAGAAGAAGTTACTGACTACATGGGTGTTTGTGCACTGCACTGGCCAAAGGATACTCCAATGGTACGCCAGCATGGAAGATATCATGTTCCTGCACTTCCTCCCTCAATTTTTCCAAATGTACCCCCTTCGTGTGTTCCCAGTACATCAAAGAGTACTCCTCCTCCCACAAAAATGTCCACACAAAAGGCTCGTGTAGTTGATATAGATGAAATGCCACAATTTCAAGAACTGGATCTGTTCAAGACAGATACCTTTCATGACATGTTTTCTACAAAGTTGAATAGCCTAGATGCAGGGTTGCTGGCGCCAGATGTAGAATCAAAATTGTATATTTTCATTAGTCGTCAGAGGACTGGACCGATTCCAAAGTTTTCAATTTACTTTGAAGTTTGTCATGACTCCAATGTTCCATTTCTAAAATGTGAATACTATCATTGTCTAAGAAGAATCCATCATCCGTTCATTAAAGACATAAACTGCTGGAGCCAACTTGATGAACTGCTACGCTTTGTTATGGCCGAGAATGAACCAACAGATAAGAAAATGGACTTTCTCGTGCGACAAATGGCACTACATAATTGTCCCAAAAATGCACGTATATACTCAGTTGAGGATTTGCTTCTGGTGTTTTCCTGGTATGCAAGGTCCAGGTCTCTTTATTCACATATGAGAGATTACTTGCAGTTGCCATCGATTTCAACCCTTAAGAAGATCACCAGTATGGCAAAGAACACAACAGATGAAAGCTTGTTTGCCTCTTTTTTCAAAGGCAGTACTGAGAGAAGCAAATACTGCATCCTCATTATTGATGAAATATACATCAAAGCGTCCATTTCATACCGAGGTGGAACAATTTACGGCTATGCACTTGACTCTCCAGGGCAAAAGGCAACAACTCTCTTATGCATGATGGTGAAGTGCTTTTTTGGATCCAAAAGTTTTGTTGCTAAACTTCTTCCCTGTCGTGCTCTCAATGCACAGTTTCAGTTCGACCAAGTTACCAGTCTGATATTGAGCCTCGAAGCTTGTGGTGCGAAAGTCCTTCCTATTATCAACGAATGAATCAATCGTTTTTTAAAATGTTCCCGAAGACAGACCCTCAGACACCTTGGATCACAAAATCTCCATCAGACAGCTCCAATCCACTCTTTTTATTGTACGATCCTGTCCATCTTATAAAAAACATCCGTAACAACTGGGTAACGGAAAAAACCAAAACACTCGACTTTTACCCCACGGATTCAAGTGAGCCCAAATCAGCACGGTGGTCAGATCTCCAGGACCTTCATAATCACGAGGCTATGACACTTGTAAAACTCTCAAGCTTCACTTAACCCCAGCAATATTGAAAAACAAAAAGTGTCTCTTGTCCTAAACGTATTTTCTGAAAGAACCAGTTCTGCTCTGAAATCATCTAGTGTCGCATCATTATCATGGAAGGACACAGCATTATTCATTGATGAAGTGTTGCAGCTGTGGAAAGTTTTCAACACCAAAACTCCAGTTCAGAGCATACACTTAAGGGATCCAGACAGAGCTGTGGTTGATTTGTCTGAAGAAGGAAATCGACAACTGAAAACGCTCCATGTTTGGGCCAACCACGCATTACAAATGAAACCATCCACAAACCCAAGAATGAAATCCCTCACAACTGACACAGCAGATGCTATCTTCTGGACCTGCAAGTGCCTCACTGACATCTGTCAATTCTTGTTGACAACGGAATCAGATGTTCATCACCAATATGTACCAATTGGTTTCTTTCAACAAGACGACATTGAGAAGCATTTTGCTCATTTTCGTATGTCGGCAGGATCCAACTACTACATCACCGCTCAGGATGTTGCACACACCCATGCCATAGACAAAACCAAGTTGATGTTGGAGCATGACCCAGAGATTGACTACTCCAAGTCAAGTCACATGTGCAGTTTATGCGGCAATGAACTGACAGATGAGGAACTGTTGATCGTTGACGACATCCCAGTGGCAGCCAGTAGCCTGTCAGTTGATGAGAGGATGTCTCTCTTTTACATCGGGGGCTACATTGCTTCAAAACATAGCGAGTTGCGGGGAGATTTGGTATGTGTTCCCCAAGAAGTCAGATCTTTTACAGAATCACTTGACCGAGGGGGTCTGAGTTACCCATCAGAAAGTCTGTATCAACTCTTGATATATACCTATGTATTTTTTACTCAAAACTCGAAGGCCAGTTGTAGGGAAAGACTCAAGAATATTTTCAGTGAATTTCCCGCTTTGTTTCATCTGGACATCAGTATGTGTACCACCTCATTACACAGGATTGTGAACATTTTAATGAAACAGTTCTGCTGTCAAGAGGAGGCTGACAGTTCAGTGCAACAACAACGCAGAAAGGTCGCAAAATTGTCGTCGAAGTGAGTGAGCTCACCAGCAGCAATATCTTCAGCACTTGGTGAGTTGAAATATCTGAAGACAATAATATTATGCACCTTTTTGACTGAGCAAAAACATTTTAATGAACATCTGATCCTCTAATGCCAGTGCCCCCGACTTAATGTACAATTACATAATATATCATGTGTTCAACCAGGTGTAAAATAGTCATTTTGATATTTGTACTGTATTTTCTCTTAGGCATCCATAATAATTATTATGCTTTTTTTCTACCAACCTATCTAGATTTCTTCATCATAGAGATAACAAAATAAATATTATGGACTGTGAAATACAATCGTATCGCTCTCCAGCTTCTACTCCGCCTTTCTCTCTCACATCACGTCAGTGTTAATATTATGATCCATTAGGCCTCCGTCATTCATCCGCCTCTATGATGCAAAACAAAATGATAAGCAACAACTAGAACTCTGAAGTTTTGCAGTTGTGACAGAGAAGTGAAGATAAACATAAAGAAAATTATACTGAAATAGATTCACATTCCATAATATGAACAATCTTTCGTTCTAGACCCACGCACACCGTAGCATTTTGGTAACTGAGAAGTCACTAGGCTGGGCCTCCAATGAACCTGGCCTACTTTCCGGCTGGCTGGCCTGTATATCAGGCCGTCTAGATTTCACCCATTAGATGCATGAATCGGGTCATGATGACCTCAATGGAGAAGGGGATAAGGTTTATAAAGATGAAATTCAAAGAAATTGTATTTTAATTAATTACATGTGTACAGCAGCAGTATTTCCCATCAATCACGCAATGCACCTCAATCTTACCTAAAAGCAGCATCACACACCTTATAGATTCTTCCCACAACCAGCATTTGGGTAAAACCCTTTATAGGCACAGTCATAAAAAACTGTTTACCACCAATTACTAGAAATACGTTTGCAATATCTGCTTTGCACCCTTTTTAATCTTATGTGCACATTTTAATCGGATCATGTGTGAGAAGATCTGACAAAACTGGGCTTAAGATGAAAGACCAAATATATGAGAAAACCCAACCAAAGGGGGGAAAAATCATTTTCTCCGGAAACTGAGATCACCTTATAATATGAAAGATTAGCCATTTTTCTGCATTTAGTTAAAACATGTAACTCTTTCTTTATTCTTTGTGCAAAGAAAACAGCTTCAATTATAAGTACAATCCATTAAATTCAAAATGCAGTGGACAAAAGTAAGGAGGTAAGTAAAAAAAAAAAGGTGAATGTAAGTTCCCAGCTGGCAACCCCACGTAAATCCAACATAGATTTCCATAGAATTGCTAAGATTACCCTAGGGGCAGGTTTCCTACATCACTAAGATGGAAGCGCAATTTTACAACCAATGGATCTATGTAGGAACATTGTCATTCCTATGTGCAAATTTGACATCAATCCCACGCTTCGGATTTTCGTAGGGTTGTTGGCTGGGTTAGGTATGGCACTGTGGTTAGAATATGCGATAACAAAATATTTCAAAAGAAAGTGTGGGAATGATGTTAAGAAAAAAAAATTTTTAAAACAAGGTATAAGTAATGTTAAGTTCATTTTTGTGAATGGCAAAGAAGAAACAAAATCATAAAGAATATTAAGAAATAGGAATTTCAGGTGAGTATATGGTGCACAGGTGATCTCTTTTTACATTCTTGTTGTTTAAATTTCACACCTTTAAGTTTGTGTGTACATGGTGAGGAAAGGGCACACTAAACCGTATTAGTTATGAATAAATCAGTCAGTATTACATTAGTTGGAGTTGAATTAGTTATGTTACCTTTCATACATGCTCATATCTTCCCTGTAAATGTGATTGTCAAAAAGGTGCTGGTGATCATGCATATACATAATGACAGATTTCAGAGTATATGAGATGTTTCAACTGATTAATTAAATATGAAACCAAAATATTCCTTTTTCTTATTTCTTTGCATGAAATAAAACTATTTCTGTTCTCCTTTTAGACCAGTGTTTCTCAAGGTGGGGCATATGTCCCACCGGTGGGGGGCATTGCATGGTGTGGGACTTCAGAATGGGGTGCAAGGATTTTTCATAAAAATCTTATGTATTTTAACTTAATTGTTGTAAACTGTTGTTTGTTTATGCCATGTTGGTGGTTTCCGTGTTTAGCTCAGATTAAAACACTAAACTTAAAAGATGCACGGCTTTAATGGTCATGCACAGCCTAGCCAGTTATGTGTTCTTGGTTGCTCCATATAAGTGTTGAGGCAAGCTACCAATGATAACTCAGCACATCATACAGTGACAGTGCTCGTAACATCATAGCTTCTCTTCAATGTATGCATACTGAGTACATAAATATTTTAAAAATCTTTTTGTATGCACTGTATGTTAACTTTGTCTGATCATAGTAGGGCGCACATTTAAAAAAACAATTTAAGTGGGGCATGGGGCAAAAAAAGGTTGAGAAACAATGTTTTAGATCAAACTGAGAAAATGTTCATTTTTTCACACAAAAAAAGTACGTCATGTATGACTTTCATTTAGATGTCGGTCAATTTAGGAAAAAGCCTTAATTTTTCTCCAGTTTCACTTGTTCAATCCAGCGGCCATTTGAGTGTAAGCCTGTCAGCCTTTTTTCTCCAGTTGAATGTAGAACAGAATGTGTGGCTAACACTACTAAATCATCCCGGTATATTGTGGTTTCAAATACAGCATCTGATATAATGAAACACGACTTTTGCAATAAATCAAGAGTATGAAAATAGAAGGTCTCTCTGTAAAAGCAAGGGAAAAAACAGCTCAAACAAAAGGTAGATATGAAAGTACATACATAACTTTCTCATAGAAGTGATAGATTGTCGCTGCTCAACGATAATGGCATATGTCAGACTTATGCTAAAGACAACGCAACTGACGGTTCATCGGATTCCTGAGTGTGAGGGCCATTAGAAAATATTATAGAAAAAGAAATGTGCCAATAGCAAAATGTATTAATCCAATAGAATCACAATGGCACAAGTCACCAAATGACAGGAAAAAAAAGTTTTCTGCTAATATCTCAAAAGTGTCATAAATGACTTATGCCATTTGCATACAGCAGTGACAATGTGCGAAACAGTCACACTCAACCAACATATAGATAAAGTTGCATACATATTTATTAAACACAAAAATGTGCATATATATATATATATATATACAGTGACATAATAATGATATGATATTTACATGTCTCACAAGAGTGAGCATTAAGGCTCAGAAAGTAACTGCAAAGTGACCCATCTTATAACAATGAATGCTACTCCCGACTGTGCTCACACTGCAAAAATTACTTACACTGTTTTCATTTTCCTTCAAAAAACATATGAAGAGCAATTACGAGACAAGCACTTTATAAAACGAGTTTGTAATGCAAATGTAATGAAGATTAATAAGTTCATCCCTTTCATGAAAAGGAACAAGAGTAACTTGAAAAAACACTCAAAAATATAAGGCTCCAAACTATATCTCCAGGTTTAAACTTTGTTTTTGCTGTGTTTACTAGTAAGTTCTGATTCTATCTTCTGATCATGGCATGAACTGTGCAACCTTTTGGCGGACATGTTGCTCTACAGAAGTACCAACCATGACTCGCAGATAAGTTACAGTATTGATTTAATATTCTATATATATTACACTTTCTTCATTTTTTTATTGTTCAATTGCTTTATTTGTTCAATTTTCCATTTTGTTTTTCTGACGTTGTTGCTGTTGTTTTTTTCTTGATTTTTTCACCAAAATATTGAGATTTTTTTTGTCTCCCTTTTTTCTTTGCATTTCATTATATCGTTTGGATATTATTTCTTACTTGAGGATTTGCTACATACAACTTCTTTTTTTTTGCCAATTTTTGACTAACCAGATTTTATGTTAACTGATACAAAATCAAATGGAATATTGTCAGTCAGCTGTTGGAACCAAATTAAAACAAGCCTCAAATGTTGTTTTGGGGGATCATGGTCTCCCTACAAAGCCAAACAGAGAAAATACTGACTTGTGTTCACTGTTCAGTTATATCTTTCTGTGTAAAATATACAGTCCCGTAACGCCAACTTTGAGTTTAGTTTCAATGATGTTCCAACAGCCAACCGAGGGTATCATTCTCTTGATCTTTCCTGTGTGTATTTTATTGTAAACTATTGTAAGTAAGTGTATAAATTGTAGCAGGCAGCAAGGAGCGGAGAGAGTGAATGACCATGCGTTTTGTTTGTTCGTTTTTTTAACGTTTTCAAAGATTGTTTGCATTATTCTTCTGTGTATTTTTAATTGGCCATCAGGCCTACAATAAACTTGGAACTTGTTACAGTGAATTTCTCTTTCCAAAACCAGTCAACAACAAGACAATGAGAAGAACTATTACTTATTAAGCACCTGATTTCCAAGTTGTCATGGTAAAATTTTATGGAAAGTAAATTCCACTAGCCAGAATTAGCAGAAGGAATACCATTCCATGACATGACGGAAATCACTTTGATGCTGAAATGAAGATCTGCCTATTCGTGTAACCTACCTTGGTGGTGGAGGGCGTGGCTTGCGGTGTTTGAATATGTGGGCATTCTGGATGAGCTTTAGAGCTTCAAGAACTGTGCGAGCAGCCATGGGGGCATGGTGCTTCTGTTGGGCAATGCGGGCTTGCTCAAGTCGACACTGCACAACCAACTCTAACTCGGCCGCAGACATTCCTTCCAAACCTACAAAGAATCACATTTTATTTAATGCCTGTTGATTTACTCATTCTCTGCACTTCCACTCCATTTCTGGTTCTATTTCAGTTAGGGTGGAATGGATGGATGGATGGATGGATGATGGAATGATGGGTGGATGTATGGATGGATGGGTGGTGGATGGATGGATGGCTGGAAGAATGGACTGACGGATGGATGGATCAATGGGTCGATGGGCAGACGCACAGATGGATGGATGGATTCATAGATGGATGGATGAATGAATGGATTCATGGATGGATGGATGAGCCAACAGGCCTGACAAACTCAATGTGCGAGAGAATGGATGAATTGACTGTGAGCGCGTTGACAGAACAATTAATGGATAGATACCTTGTTTTTCATGAGATGCATTATCCACAATGACATCTACCATAGTTGTCACCATCTGATCTGCCACACGGAGAACAGTAGTTTTGATATCCTCAAGGCTTAAGGCTCGAGTTCCATCTGTGAAGTACGCTGGCGGTGGTAAAGTGCTCAAGTCCTCATTGTCTCCAGCTAGTTAAAGAAATCACAGATGCAGAAATCATGACAATAATAATGACATCTTCAGAACTGTTTCTTCGTTCTAGGTAAATCTGGCAAACCAACTCAGCTATTTAATAACAAATGAACAAATTTACCAAATATTTTCCATCAAATCCTGATGAGTTTTCGCCTACCTGACTGTTTCACATTCTCTAAAACTAAAGTCAAAATGTGGCAGAAGTTGTCTGTAGCAAAGCCTCACATAAGAAATAATACACCAACAATGTCACGAGCGAGTGAGCGAGGATCAGTAGTTACGAGAAGAGGGTTAGAATAAAGTTAACCCAGGGGCCACGGGGTAAGGAAAAGCGTGCATGTTGTGAGTGGTGGGGGTCTGAATGAGGCGAGAGCGCTGTATTACTATCACTGCACACTAAGACGTCCAAGAAAACGGACGCAGGAGAAAGCCCCAGAGGGCGAACATAAGGAGAGCAGTCGGAAGACTTGGGAGTAGTGTTTTTCCAGTGATGACTGGTGCCGGGGTCGGGCCGAAGAGCGCCGCCTACGGTGAGCACAGGGGATAGGCCAGCATAGGGCCGGAGGCCACACATAGGCCAGGAAGGAAGCTGTCGGTGCAGGACAGTAGAGGCACATGAGTCGTGGCAGTTTGGCCACCGACAGGGACGTATATATGATCGTGAATGTGCTATTGCCATGTTGATGTGCTATTGAAATGCTAATGTGCTATTGCCATGTTGATGTGCTATTGAAATGCTAATGTGCTATTGCCATGTTGATGTGCTATTGGAATGCTAGTGTGTTATGGCAATAGGAAGGGGCTATTGAGAGACTGCGGTGCCAGTGAAATATTAATGTGCTATTAAGACCCTGAGAGAAGAGGCTGAGGCCGAAGTGTCTTTAGAAAGTAACTACCGGGTTGTGGACCCAAGGAAGAGTGCATGTGGGAATAAGGCCGTTGGACGGTAGTAAATTCAATAATATAGTGTATGTAATTGCACTTTTATCTGTATCTTTATGTATAATAAATGTGTGAGTCTGATGGGTTGTTCTGTTAAGTGTTATACTTGTTCGTTCGTGATTGTTGTCTTGTTATAATTATTACATCTCCCAGTCTGGGATTTGTGACAAACAACACTAAAACTTTTTGTGTTCTTTTGATAATGAACTGTAGGAGAGATGTCAGAAGGAATAGTCGCTAGCGTCTCTGGTCATCATGATACATCAGGCAAAACAAAGTGACGGATATGAACACTTTTTGTGTGTTGTCACTGTGATGTTTCCACTTTCTCTCACTAACTTTCTTCTGACACCAGCCGTGATGGGCACGGCACAAACACACTAAATAATCGACTATCTCTCTTCTATAAGTTATAACAAACGATATCTGTATTGCTTACATATATACAATAATTATTAATTCATTCAATAATAATAGGAACATAGGTCATACAATTTCATGTGAATTTCGATGGAATGACGTTGATGCAAATCAGTACATGCTAATTAAATGGCTTCGTAATATTCAATCTCTAGCACATTTTATAAAACACATGGGAACATTCAGCATAAGGAAACCTCTCCTTTAGGGGTGTATGGCGCTATCTGGGCACTGGTTCTTCCTCTCTACCCTGGCTTGACTGCGCAGTTAGATCAACAGGTATCGGCAGGTACCAATAGGTCGGGAAGCCAAGAAGCCACGATGTCGTTAATCAAAGTACAAGAAGTTGAGAAGCCAAGAAGGTGTTGTTCTTCCTCCTCTGTAGAAAAACAATCGTAACTTCCTAATCTACTGTTGGAAGGCATGACTTCCATACTTACTCCATGACGGATATTCAACATTAATACTTTTAACCGCTGACACTGTTATAAGACAGGCTGCAGCTCCTATACTCCATAGACTCCCATATAGGCAATAGAATAAACGATCAACACAGTTTTAATGATATTTACACGTTCCCCACGAAGAATAACGCTCTCTCTAACAGACCCCATCCCCTAAGGTTTCGTAACACATATGTAACGGCGTTTCCGTGACTCTCTCAGAGGCAGTAGTTATACCAAAGTAAACCCACTAGATTTAGGTTCTGCAATCATGAACATTAAGTAAAATACACACACATCGTACAATTAACTTACCACTTAGCAACAGCTCAAATGCCGACAAGATACCAAAGATACCACGCTCTGACAAAGGATGTTTGCGGGTTCCCTGACCCTCCCCACTCACAAGACTAGTACAAAGTTACAGTTGCAGTTGTGGTCTCCTCTTCGGCACGAAGCTGGTGAGTGCTCTCAGCGGTCTGAAGTTGGAAGGAGCGTTCGGGGATTTATACCCAGTCAGGTAGCGTCCCAAGACGCCCACCGAGTGTGCATTAGTTATCCTAATAGCCACCCCCGTCGGCTCCACGTCAAATACTATTGAAACAGCTCTACCCCCCCAAGCAATTCCCAGGTGATCTGATCGACAAGTACGGCGGTCAAGTAAACACTACCCTTTTCGGGTGTCAAAGCGCTTCAGTTGCATCCCATACTTTCCCCCTCTGGCCTACAATGACTCTGTCTCCCCGCCGTTAACTATCTTCCCACGCTAGTTATAGGCACAATATTATTATAACTACTAGTTATACCTTGCCAATCTATCGCCCTGTTACAATCGCCCCCACTTAAGTCGATTTTCCCTGGCAAAATCGGCTAATAAAATTATTAATCTACTGGTAATCTAGATAGAGTGTCGGCCCATAGAGCGTCTCGCCCCCTGATGTTGCTGACTCGAAAGTTATATGGTTGCAGCGCCAGGTTCCATCTAGTTACCCTCGCGTTCTTCTGGTCTTTAGTTCGCATCCAAGTTAGAGGTCGGTGGTCCGTCTCTAACACGAAGTTTCTCCCATACAGATACGCCTGCAACTTACTAACGGCGAAAACTATGGCCAGGCATTCCTTTTCAATTGTTGAGTAGTTCTTCTCCGCGGGTTTCAACTTTCTGCTAACATATACAACTGGATACTTCGTACCCTCGTCTTCTTGAAGTAGGCAGCCACTCACTCCAAGGTTAGATGCGTCTGTCTGGAGAATCAGTTCCTTGTTCCAGTCTGGCATCCGTAGTATCGGCTCGGAACTCAAACAAATTTTTAGGGCATTGAACGCGTTCTCCTGCGCGTGTCCCCACGCGAACTTTGTGCCCTGGGACTTCTTTGTGAGGTCTGACAACGGCGCCGAGATTGCACTGTAATTTGGTACAAACTTCCGATAGTACCCCGTTAGCCCCAGGAAACTCCTCACTTGTGTCTTGGTCGTCGGTCGGTCACAGTCGACAATGGCTCGCACCTTACTCTCCTGCGGTCTTACAGTCCCCTGTCCCAGCTTATGGCCTAAGTACTCGACTTCTGTCATCCCTATTAGCGTCTTGGTAGGTCTAGCTTTTAAATTTGCCCGTCTCAGTCGCTCGAAGACATTCCGACAACGTTCCAAGTGGTCAGGCCAATTTGCACTGTGTATAAGACAGTCGTCTACAAATGCATCTACCCCTTCGCCAGCATCTTTTAATACTTTCCTCATGAGCCTGTTAAATGTGGCGGGGGATCCCTTCAACCCGAACGGCCTGACCCTGTACTGGCATAGCCCAAACGGTGTGGCGAACGCCGTCAGGTGTTTATCTTCCTCGGCCATCGGAACTTGATAAAAGCCCTTTGTCAAGTCCAGCTTGGTGAAATATTTTGCCTCCGCTAGATTGGAAATAATGGCTTCTACCTCAGGCATCGGTTCGGCGTCATCGGCAGTCACAACATTTAGCCGCCTGTAGTCGTTGCAGAAACGATGTTGACCATCGGGCTTCTTAACTAATACAATTGGACTATTGTACGGGGACTCGGACGGTTCGATGATTCTGGCCGCAAGCATCTTGCCTACCTCAGCATTGACAGCTTCTCTAGTTGAGTACGGTAGTTGGTAGGGTCTTACCTTCACAGGTTTTTGATCTAGCAATGGGATTTTGTGCTTGATCAGGTCAGTGAGCCCCGGTACATCGGTAAATATATCTTTGTATTCTTCCATGAGCTCTTGCATCTGTTCTCTCTGATCCTGATCTAGCGTGTCCCCTAACTGTACATCCCTGTAGGTTTCGGTCTGTTCTAGCTTAGGCATGACTGTCTCCAGAGGCATCGAAGTCGCTTCCTCTCCTTCATCGGTCTCGTCAATTATAGCTGCAGCTATTGCCTCTGTGTTTTCCTGTTCGTCTTCCCTCTCAATATACTTCTTCAGCATATTCGCGTGATACAGTCGTCTCTTCCCCTTGACGTTCACCATGTAGTTCACTGACCCTCTCTGCTCTTCTACTTTGTAAGGCCCTTTCCAAGTCATCTGTAGTTTCGATCCGTCACTTGGGAGAAGTATGAGGACGGAATCGCCCACTTGGAATTTCCTCTGTTTGGCCCCCCTATCGTAGTATTTCTTCTGCCTGTGTTTTTCGACGCTGCTGTTCTCGGCTACGACTTTCATGGCATCCTCCAATCGTTCCCTCATATCTACCACGTATTCGTACGATGACCTCGTTTCTGACTCCGCTTCCCCAGTCCACAGATTCTTCAGTATTGCAAGTGGTCCTCTCACAGGGTGACCGAACACTAGTTCAAACGGCGAAAAACCTGTACTGGCCTGTGGGGTTTCGCGATACGCGAACAGCAGTGGACACAACATTCTGTCCCAGTCCTTGGGTCTGTCATGAGCTACTCGGCGAAGCATATTCTTCAGCACTCCGTTAAATCTTTCACACAGACCATTGGCCATCGCGTGGTAGGGCGAGCAGAATATCTGTTTCGTTTTGAGAAGTGCACTGACCTCTCTCATCAGCTCACCGGTAAACTGTGATCCCCTATCTGAAACTATTTCCTTTGGTATGCCTAACCGAGAAAATATTTCCATTAACGCTTCACTGACCTGCTCAGCTGATATCCCCTTAAGGCTACGGCATCCGGGAAACGCGTGGCATAATCTACTAGCGTCAAAATATAACGCGATCTCCCATGTTCCGTACGCGGAAGTGGACCAACCAAATCTATGGCGACGCGCGAAAAGGGCGTGTCGATCAGGGGTGTCGGCACTAGGGGTACCTTTGTCACCCTACCTTTATTGGATGTCCTTTGACACGCGTCACACGATCGACAGAAACGACCTACGTCCGCACCTATCCCAGGCCAAAAGAACGACTGCATTATTCTGTCCTGTGTGCGCGAAATTCCTAAGTGTCCCCCGAACACTCCTTCGTGAGCTATCTTCATCAGCTCACTTCGGTACTGCTTAGGTACCAACAACTGCTCCACATCAGCACGTCCAGCCCCGGCCTTCTTTACCCGATAGTAAATTCCCTTACTCTCCTTTATGTGAGTACCTACCTCAACCGATTGCTCCAACGTGGCTCTCTCCCTTAAAACTCTCAAAGTTTCGTCCTCTCTCTGGGCCCGGGCTATCTCACCTGGTGTGAGTTCCCCTATCTTGGCCCCTACCCTTACCTCCTCCGTTGAGTTGCCCTTGGCCTCCTCATTATCTGTGGTCTGACTCACTTTCGCACTCGCATTCTCACGCTCATGCTCTTCCTTGTCAATCTCCACCTTGCGAGATCGCGTGAGTACCACACTTATCTTCTCAAGAGACGCCCCCTTTATGTTTCCTATAATCAAATCGGCCACTGGGTCTTCCACTACTAGCGCTTTGAGAAGCCCAGTATAAAATGGGGTTTCTACCCACATTTCCGCGACAGGAGCAGACCTTCTCGTCCCGTCCATCAGGACATAACTCCTGTTCTTCCCAGTTAAGCTGTTAGGAGGCAGTTTGTCCCTTTTTATAATCGCACACGTGCATCCCGTGTCACGAAGGATAGTAATCTCTTTATCCCCTATCCTCCCCTTCTCCAAAAATGGAGCGGATAAATCATTCTCCGGAACATCGTCTTCGGGCTCATGTTCTGTCGAACCTTCTAACTCAATACTCTTACCTTCCGTCTCCCAAGAAATGAAGGTCTGTGGCCCAACACTCTGCTCAGCCCCTGGTTGAGTATTCGCCCTGCCCGATGACTCCCACTGACTGTCATCGGCTTCCTCATCGCTGGTTAGTACGACTGCGGTCGTCTCTTTCTGTCTCTTCCTACAGAATCTCGCAATATGGAGAAGTGACCCACACACAAAACAACCACGCCCACTCTCACGCTGGGACTTACCTCGGTTGTCCTCGACAGTGGCAGCAGCACCCTTCTTCGTCCTGCCCTGGTCACACTGCCTACTCAGGTGATTGGGAGAGCCACAGTTGAAGCATACCGGTTTACTCACTCCTAAACCCTTACTTCTGCTCTCCTCAACCCTCTTACCTGACTTCTGCTGTTGCTCCAGCCCTCGCTTCGACTGATGAGCCTCACTATACAAGTCCGCCATCTCAACTAACTCATGCACGGACTTGGGGTCCCTCTCTTTCAAATATATGGAAAGATTACAGTCGACAATCTTCAACATCTGCTCCCTGACTAACAGATCCGTAATCCCTTCCATAGTTCTCTCTGCCTCTGAGAGGTCTACCCACCTCTCAAAATATCTCTGCAATCTCACGGACAGCTGCGTATAAGTTTCGTCCTTATCTAGACGACTCTCCCTAAACTTACGCCTATAACCCTCTGCCGTGAGGTGATACTTCTTGAACAACACCTTCTTTACCTTCTCGTAATCCCTACTGTCTTCATCGCTGAGACCGGAATAAACATCTAACGCCCTGCCAGTTAACAATGCCCCTAACATGTCTGCCCAGGTGTCTTCTTCCCAATCATTTGCCTGCGCGAGCCTTTCAAATCTTTTCAAATACGAGTCGAGATCCTCGCGCGAGTCATCAAAAATGGCAATTTTAGGTACCTTCGGGGCAGCAGATTTTCCATTCCCTTTACCATTGTGACACCCGTTTTTGGCTAGTTCCCGTTCGCATTCCATTCTCTCCCTTTCAAATTGTCTTTCCTTCTCCTTTTCTTCTCGTTCGCGCTCCTTTTCTTCTCGTTCGCGCTCCTTTTCTTCTCGTTCGATAGCCCTTTGTTCTCGGTTTTGGGCTTTCTCTTCGTCCCACCTAATTTTGAATTCCTCATCACTAATGCCTTCTTGTCTGGCAAGCTTCAGTGCGCCCAGATAGTCCATCAGCAATTGACCTGTAAACAAAGCTAACAATAAAGCGTGGATCGTAACTGTGAAGTTAACAACAATATTCCTGCAATAGCAAACAACAATTCTCTCTGTGACAAAAGACAAAATTGAACAGTCAATGCACAGGTAAAATCAGAGCATGTCGCAGGCACTAAATGTCAATCTCTCTCACTCGCCTCAGGGCAGATGACCTGTCCACACAATCACACAATAGCCCCTTGACACGACCCAGATCAAAATTAAATGTTATTTACTAGCAGGATCCCACTTCTGACACCATTGTGATGTTTCCACTTTCTCTCACTAACTTTCTTCTGACACCAGCCGTGATGGGCACGGCACAAACACACTAAATAATCGACTATCTCTCTTCTATAAGTTATAACAAACGATATCTGTATTGCTTACATATATACAATAATTATTAATTCATTCAATAATAATAGGAACATAGGTCATACAATTTCATGTGAATTTCGATGGAATGACGTTGATGCAAATCAGTACATGCTAATTAAATGGCTTCGTAATATTCAATCTCTAGCACATTTTATAAAACACATGGGAACATTCAGCATAAGGAAACCTCTCCTTTAGGGGTGTATGGCGCTATCTAGGCACTGGTTCTTCCTCTCTACCCTGGCTTGACTGCGCAGTTAGATCAACAGGTATCGGCAGGTACCAATAGGTCGGGAAGCCAAGAAGCCACGATGTCGTTAATCAAAGTACAAGAAGTTGAGAAGCCAAGAAGGTGTTGTTCTTCCTCCTCTGTAGAAAAACAATCGTAACTTCCTAATCTACTGTTGGAAGGCATGACTTCCATACTTACTCCATGACGGATATTCAACATTAATACTTTTAACCGCTGACACTGTTATAAGACAGGCTGCAGCTCCTATACTCCATAGACTCCCATATAGGCAATAGAATAAACGATCAACACAGTTTTAATGATATTTACACGTTCCCCACGAAGAATAACGCTCTCTCTAACAGACCCCATCCCCTAAGGTTTCGTAACACATATGTAACGGCGTTTCCGTGACTCTCTCAGAGGCAGTAGTTATACCAAAGTAAACCCACTAGATTTAGGTTCTGCAATCATGAACATTAAGTAAAATACACACACATCGTACAATTAACTTACCACTCAGCAACAGCTCAAATGCCGACAAGATACCAAAGATACCACGCTCTGACAAAGGATGTTTGCGGGTTCCCTGACCCTCCCCACTCACAAGACTCGTACAAAGTTACAGTTGCAGTTGTGGTCTCCTCTTCGGCACGAAGCTGGTGAGTGCTCTCAGCGGTCTGAAGTTGGAAGGAGCGTTCGGGGATTTATACCCAGTCAGGTAGCGTCCCAAGACGCCCACCGAGTGTGCATTAGTTATCCTAATAGCCACCCCCGTCGGCTCCACGTCAAATACTATTGAAACAGCTCTACCCCCCCAAGCAATTCCCAGGTGATCTGATCGACAAGTACGGCGGTCAAGTAAACACTACCCTTTTCGGGTGTCAAAGCGCTTCAGTTGCATCCCATACTTTCCCCCTCTGGCCTACAATGACTCTGTCTCCCCGCCGTTAACTATCTTCCCACGCTAGTTATAGGCACAATATTATTATAACTACTAGTTATACCTTGCCAATCTATCACCCTGTTACAGTCACACTAGGGTACTGGTAAGTCTGGTTATTCTTTGATCTGTGGTGCTCACTAGTACTAGCTGAGAGTCCAAGGGGGCTGGGGGGAATTATTTGTTTGATTTAAGGCGGCGAGACAGATGCTTCATTACAGGCCGAGGATCCAATCCTGATTTTCTTAACTGGTGTAAAATTTTGATCATGATCCAGATATCCAGATATTTTTAACTGCTTGATCCAAAAATCCACATCACTCAAAAGCAAGTCTCTGCACAGCAGTAATGCTCACTGGAACTTACAAATGTGTTTTGAGAGGGGTGCTGAGGGAGCTTTTGAGTCATTCTTAGCTCCAGATGATGCAATAGTAGAAAGACCAGGTCCCTTGCCTCCTACTCCCTTGGATGTGCTGCTGACACCCATCTGGCCTCGTCCTCCGCCAGAGCTGAAAGAAAAAAAAGATAGAAATGAAGATGGGTAGGTCGAGTGGTGGACTAAGGGAAGAATAACATGAAAGATGAAGGTGTAGCAATCAGTTAGGTGAGTGATTAAGTGAATGAAAGTCAGAATTTCTGTGATGAACAAAGGCTTAAATAGTGCAGAACCAAGAAATGATAATGATTATACAGTGTTAAGATGGATGGATGGATGGACATATGGATGATGGATGGATGGATGGATGGATGGATGATGGATGGATGGATGAATGAATGAATGGATGGATGGATGGATGGATGGACAGACAGATGGATGGATGGAGGGAGGGATGGATGGAGGGAGGGAGGGATGGATGGAGGGAAGGAGGGAGGGATGGATGGATGGACAGATGGATAAAGGGATTTGTGGATGGATGAATTGATGGGATGGATGGATGGATGAATGGAAGGATGATGGATGGATGGATGAATGGAAGGATGATGGATGGATGGATGGACGGACAGATGGATGAATGGATGGATGGACAGACAGACATGCAGATGGATAGGCAGACATACAGATGGATAGGCAGACAAGCAAATGGACGGACAGACGGATGGATGGATGGATAGATAGACACAACAAAGAGACTTACAAAAAATCCTCTGCCTTTGGCAATACAGGTATGGTACTAGCCAGGCTGATGAACAAGTGCGCCTGCACTAGAGTCAGGTGGCAGGTCATGTGAGGCCCAAACAGGGTGCCCAAACTGGAGGAAAGCCTCTTTTCCAGAAGATTCTCTATAACCTGGTCAGATAATGATACTTCTCAACATTTTGCAACCAAATAGAACACAAATATACAAGCAGATGGCTTGTGAGTCCATACTGTTGTTTCTAGTGCAGAATCTCTTAACGGTCTGTGCTTTTATATTTTCCCATCCAGATGGCATATAAAACTTTAAGACGTCAGTTAATTAAATTGATCATGCTTAGGACAGAAATGACAGCACATTATGGCACTGGAACAGCTAACAGAAGCTGTCAAGAAAGTTAGAAGTGTTATAAAGGAGAAAAAAAAACCTAAGTATTCAAAATACTAATTTACACAGGAAAGTAGAATTATCTTGGGAAAATTATGGTATTACAATGACCCAGTGTTTATAATGTAGCCCACATTCTTCCACTTTTAGAATTAAAATTGAAATCTGCCTGAAATATATCAGATAGTAAGCAGGACATTTTCTAACACTGTGAATGTTCATGCTGCCTTTGTCTTTGTTTGTAACAAGATTGTTTTGTTTAAATTTTGCTATATATTTTAAACTACTATCCCATGAACAGTGTTGTAATATTGAAAAAAACTTTTCATAAACGTTCATGTTAAGCGACCGCAGTCTAATTACAAAGCTGAATAGATAAAATACTGAACTGTGTTCACTGTGCAACTACAGCTTACTATGTACAATGCAAGGCTCTATTGAAACAGTTCACTCCAATTAAAATGTAATATAATATCTTCTTCTTTAACTCTTTGTGTGCCATGAATTTTTCCACGTTTGCCAAAACAGGAAGAAAATAGTGGGGGAGATGACTGAAGACTAACTACATCTGCTCTGTGGTTGACATGTTGTTTCTGTAAAGCGCATAGAGCATTTTAAATGGATATGCGCTATATAAATGCTATACATTATTATTATTATTACAGCAACTTTTATGAACAGAAAGTCGACTTTCTTTCTTCCCAAAACAAAATAGCCTAGCATTCTTGTGCACCGATACATCGATGATTAGCGCAAATGTGACCAGCAGAAGAACCAATTCATCGGCCATTGGCACACAAAGAGTTAAGAACGGAAGATTTTTGCAAATACTCTTGGAATGGTGAACACCCAGTCTATTTGTCAAATCCCCTATACTAATTTAAAGAAAATTCAAATTCATGATATTTTCATTATCCTGTAAAGAATTTAGCAACATATTAACAGTGCGCAAACTTCTCAATACTGTCAACAATTTTTTTCAATAAAGTTGATAAACACATTGGTGAAAGCAAGCAACTTGCTGGTGAACATTAAAGAATAGAAAAATATAATATAAATTTGATGGAACTGAAACAGAAAATGGTGAGCTTAGAACAACACAACTAAGAACAGTTCATGCAAGTCTACCAAATAGTTGATTCTATTCCAAACTCCTCTTCGATTATCAAACCACTGTTGCTTTGTGAGCTGTTGTGCTGGAGGGGGGTTTGGTGGAGTTGTATCTTGGGCTGCAGGTTTTCCCCCCTTGACAGAATTGGTATTTTCAGTTGACAAAATAAGATAGGTAAGATAAGATAAGAATCACTTTATTATCCCAAGAAGGAAATTCTCTATCATAGAGCTTTTAAGAGCACATACGTGGTCCGTGCATCTTATGCATCATTACATAAACTATATCATAACTCAATAATAGGCATATTTACATTAAGTAAGATGATAAGGAAACTTAGTGAAATATGGCAAACGTCTAATGATAATGTCTTTTTGAGGCGAATCGTGAAGGGCAAAACAATTTTCTGTATCTTTGTCATTTGCTTTCATGTGTGTTATTCTATTGCTCCTGGACGATCAAGAAATCTGATGAATGTTAAGAAACTTTGCATTTAAAAGCATTCTTGAAAATGTTATAACTGTCACAGCTTTTGACTCTGTATTTCTCATCTACAGTACAGACCACTTTCTTTTTTCCTTTACATATATGCAGATGAGTAAACACAGATGTACATCAGCTTATCGATTCTACATATTGTAATAATTATGGTGTTCTATGATAGCAAAAATGTGTTTTTTAAGTCTATGTTTGACAGAGAATCTTTACTCAAAGTATTTGTATCATTAACAAACTCATTATTAACTATCTCCAATTTCCCAAGATCAGTAGCGAGATTCTATGACCAGTCATCTCTTGTGTGAATTTTTGTAGGTAATAAATAGGTTTGCCAAAGATTCCGGTTCTGTACCATCTTCTCATAACTGAAAAACTTTTCAGGTTCTGCTGTAAAGAGCTTCATAGAAAACTTTGTTGGTATGTAAGCATGATGTGGATGGTGGAATATCGTCACTGCGCTATGCAAATGGCATATCATAATTTACACTTTTGAGATATTAAGAACAAACTGGGGGTTTTTCCTGTCATTTGGTGTCTCATGCCTTATGATTCAACTGAATTATTACATTTTCCTATTAAAAAACTTCTTTTTCTCGAATATTATCTAATAACCCTCATGCTCAGGAATGCAATGAAATGTCAAGTGCCTTTTTGGCATATGTCTGATATATGCCATTACCATAGAGCAGTCACAATATATAGCCTACAGTTCACTGACCAGGTAGCCAAATTCAGATTTTGCATTTGCAAAGAACATATAGTGGAACTCTGGGCCAGTAGCAAAGTGCTTTCCAAGTTCTCAGCCTAACAACCTTTGCTCTCAATTTACCTTGAGATTCTGCTGATCCAAGACTGGTTTGGCTGTACTAAACTTCAGGGAACTACTTCGTCGCTCCATCTGGCGGAAGTTGCTGTCTCCTGTGTGGGGCAAGCGTTCCCCATTCAGCAAGTGTTCTAAGACCATCAAAGCCTCTGAGTACAGACCCAGGTCTGTGAGGATTCTCACTTTGAGGATCCTGCCGTCCACAGCTCTCTGAACGTCTCTACATACGAATGTGGTGAAGTATTGGTACAAGGTCAGCAGGGGTAGAACCTGTGGAGAGTATCAGTAATTGTATTAAAATCAGTGTAACATCCACTGTTCGATGAAAAGCAAGAAAGAAATCCAAGAAAATCTGTGTATGTGAAAAAATTTCATTTGCCAATATGATAATAGGGCTTGTGTATTGACAGACATAGGGATGATGAAAACACTCATCATACATAACATAGAGGAAGTTTTCTTACCATGTGTTGTTGATTTTTACACTACAAAAGTGAAGCTTTCATATCAGATTTTCCTTATACAAACTCCATTTCAATTAATCAGTGACCAGCATGTTTCTCAATTAAATAATTCCTCAAAATATATGAAATCTTATGGTAGCTGACACATTGTTGCCTGACAGCACTGAGAAAATAAATAGTATAATATTTAGCAACAAGTTACAAAAGCCTACTTTAGAACTGAGGCACAATTTCTGTTGTGTATATTATGTCATCACTGTTCCCTAAAACTGCAATAAATGGTTTCAACCCCTTTGCAGAAGCAAGAAACTGCTGTTTTTGTTAGTACCACTAGGCAGGTGGCGATGTCTTTTTGAAAGTTTGCTATTCGATTATTTTTTGGTTTAGGAATCTAGAACCAACATCATTCAAAGCGGCTTTGAATGCAGTTAAGCATATATAAAAATCGATTTTTAGAATTTTTGAGTTACTACAGTCTTAGGGAACAAAGTGACAATGCAGGGTGTATGTTGATTAGTTTTCAGTGACACAAGTAATAATATCATACTGAAAAAATGGCTATTGTTACATTTCTTCCATTCAACATGATTAACCACAATATTATATATGTGGCACTACATATTTACAAAAAAATCTCAGTTTTCATGAAAAAACATACCGATACTTCGATGGTCAAATGTGAAAATTTCTACTTACAAAAAGATTATGCTGAGCCCGAGACAGTTCTTCTGTGACCCAACGAAGTGCTGCAACAAGCTGACGACCATCACAGCGGAATCTGTCTGACATGAAGTCAATGCCAGGCACAAGGTTGGTCACCTCACAGCCTTCACCTACATCATACAGTGCATAATCTCTGTCAGCTGTTGGATGGGGAAGGGAAGATCGGAACACGGCCTGTGGAATAGACAAATAAAAGTGAAGTAAAGTGAGCACAGATATCTTAAAATTTGATAATGGTCAAGCTAGAACCAAACTGAAAAGCCACAGTCATTATCATCAATCTATTACAGTTCACACTCTTCAGTAATGAGAAAAAAATACCATCCTATCTTTTGTGAGTCATTCACAAAAAACACATGGTATTCTGAACACCAGAAACTTCTTTTGTGTTCCATACATTTTCCAGTCTAAGAAATGTGTGACTGACAATTATATTTTACAATAATTCAGAAACCAAAAGAAAACAACCTTTTATTATCAAAGAAACAAATTTTTCTCAATAACATTATGTCAATGCTGAAAGCATCTGAATTGCCTTATAATGCATTCTATTTATATAAGCAAGTTTCATTTAAATCTCTGCATCATTATTCATGATCAGGTATTCAATGCATTACCTTAAACAAGTAGCCAGATAAGAAGCAACTCTCCATTCTCAGGCCAATGTCTCCTGTCAAGATATACCTGAGAATGAATGCAAGAATTTGCAGTTATAAGGATATCATAGCATAGAAGAACTGAGAAACTTTGAATGATTTTTGTTTACCTCTGAGAGCCAAACCCATGAAGTCAGAATGAGCAACACAAATATTCTGAGAAACATATTTAAGTTTAAAATTTAAACATTTCTGACTCCTTTTTTCATGAAAAGTTTTCTAACAAATCTGAGTATTTCTATTTAACAATATGAAAAAGTTAAAGTATAAGCACTGAAATCACACAAGGTAAAGTAGCTGAATAAAATTTTTGGTCAGGACACTGCCACATTGAAAGGTGCTATTTTCAAAAATGCAAAAGGTCATATTTCTAACATGCTTAGGAATGAGGGAGATGAGAAATGTGTGTATATATTTTGACACCAAACTTTCATAAATTATTTGATAGGAACAGAACAACACATAAACTGATGACTGACACACAAAATGCAAGATTTGAGAAAAGATTCACCATGTGAAGGAAATTTTGAGAAGTTCCTTTAAATAAGTAGCAAATTGCACAGTGCGTAACTTACTGAGCTATATTGGAAGCAAGAACACCAGCTAGGAGGCAGCCCCAAAGACCACATCTCTCCAACAAAGCTGCACTGATATCACTTGTGTCATGCATGTTTTTATACCATGTGTGCAGAGCATCATCCATGTTGAGCACAATATCAAGGGACCGGCACCACCATTTAAAAGCGGCTCTGATTAGAAATCCATCAAATAAAAGGATGAAAGTAACTGCCATAGATATTTTTGTTATTTAGCATGAAAAGTTTGATATAAATCAATTTATCAGAACAAAAACTGAGAACAGTTCGTGACCCTAGTTCTTGTTTGTGCCAACTCCACTTTTTGCACAACTGAGAAATTTGATGTTAAATGTTTGCGGCCTTAGTTATTGTGATAAGGATTTACAATAAACCAGAACTGTGAAACAGCTTGATAGGTGCCACCATGCATTAACTGTTCATTTGTTATACTTCTTCTACAAACTAAAAGATCTCTAGGCTTTCAGAAAATGGAGACAGAACAAACAAGAACTAAGGTTGTGAGTTGTCGAATGTGAAGAAAACTGTATGTTTTCACTGTTTGAATGAGAATTTGTAATGTTGGTCTTCTTCATAATTTTCTGCACAATTTTATCTAATTTTTAACTCAAGACAACTGTAAGGAAGGAGTGTAATAGTATACTGACAGAACTTAACACTGGTGGCTAGCTGGCAAAGATGTACTCTCCTAAAGACACAGGTTTAAAGATTTTTGGGTTATACATCCTCAGGGATAGGGCAGTGCTAATTTACATCTTGAACATAACAGCAATATATATGGTAGCTTGCTGTGGTATAAACTTTCATGACAAATACATCTGCTTTTCTTGTTCAAATCTTGGAAAACATCAACTCGTCACCATTCCCTGGGACTGTAAGAACCCAAAAATTCAGAAAATTGATTTTTACATATATTCAATTACATTCAACGCCTCATTGAATGATATTGGTTATAGACTCCTGAGCCTAAATATAACTGAATAGCAAACTTTCAAAATTTCATCATAACCAGACTTGTTGCGCTAAAAAGATAAAACAGTTTTTCGCTTCTCCTGCAAAGTAGCCAAGACCGATTTCTATGGTATTTGGGAATAGTGACAATTTAACTTAGATAATTCTAAGCCAGTCAGACTGTTTGTACCTTGAGTTCTTGGCATGGAAGAAAATGTTTCCCAATTCATGCATGGCCTGAGCAGCCAAACCCTTCTGGTTCTTGCCATACAACAGGTCTGAAATACAATAAGAAGAGTCAATATAGACAAATTTGTGAAAAGCCAGTCCCACTGAGGGCTAATACAGCCCTTTTGAGAGCTCTGAGAGCCAGCCAGAAAGAAACATGATGGACAAGAGCAAATAAAAGAAAACAACAACAAGTAAAAATAGAGGTACAATGCCCAAGGCAGAGAGCCTCTTTAAAGAAAGCTCTACACAAATTTGTGAAACCACTGAACTTTCAAACTTCACAAGAAACACATAACAAAAGCATGAACACAGTCTAGGATTTTGCTGGCTCTGTCGTGAAACCACATAAGCGTGTGACAACAGTTTTTTTGGCAAAATATTCTACGTACTTCTTGAAAGAAGTTTTCTTTTTTTTTTTTCTGCTGATTAACAGGGAGTTCAATGGGCCTGTTTCACATGTTTATAGCTAAAATGTATTTTAGATAAGGAATGCATTTCAAGAAAAAAAATGTTTTTCTCGTCTCCTGTAAAATAATGTCCTTTGCAGTCATCTTTTTATGACAAGGCCAATGTTATGATAAACGTCCATACCTACATGTGTGAATTACTGTTTGCATAGATGAAAGATGGCAAAAAACAAAATAAAACACTGTAGTGACAACACCCTACTGGCGTGGACAGACAGTCACAAGAAGATGTTAAAAATAGAACATATCTAAAAAAAAAAAAAAGGAACAAAATTACTAAATGAGGTCCAGCATTATAGAGTCAGAGGTCCCTGTTTGCAGTTCGTTGGAATTGTAAATTTTGTTGAGTAACTAGCTGTAACATATAATGATTTGTCTTATGGTAAATTGCCTTGATTGCGACTGCCAAGCAGAATTTACACAGATACAAAATTTCAACTGTACCTATTGTCTTTTCATAAGAACTAATAACTGTGCCAAGCTGTGACTGAGGGATGGGGGATAACTGGACTGTGTCCACACTAGCAAAGTTGGCAGTCATCTTGTTTGGTGGCATGGTGGGCTGTGGTTGACCAGTGGCCATTTTGAAGTCCACGTGGGTTGTTTCATGTTCCAACTCACCCTCTTGCACTGAAAATTGCAACAACATTTTAATCAATACATGAAGTGTGGCTGTCACAAATTATTTTTAAAATAATGAAAACTTGTTGCAACCATACCTGGATTTCCTGTAGTGACTTCAAATTAGTGATGATTATGAGTAAGTGACAATTGAATATACTAGCTAACCCAAGCAAGATACATTATGCAAATTCTTTGTTTTAAGTGTAAAGCGAGGGCTTTTCGATTGTACCCAGCTAAAAATGTGCGTCTCTTTTGCGGTTCAAAAGGGCAAAAAAACTGTAAATAAATATTATAAAAGACTGGATTTTGCCCCAAAATGGATGTGCCCATGTAACTTATCATCAAAAATTGAGGCAGTCCACAAAGTCTCATAATTTTTGGTCATGTAGTCACAAAGTTTTAGGTGTTTACATGTTTACCCTATAGCTCCATTATAGTTGGATATGACAAATGACATATGCATAATTAATATGACAAAAGGGTAATTCATTGGTAGTACCCATCAAGTATTAATAATAATATTGTATAAAGCTTTGGTATACAAGCGATTTCAAGTAGCAGACTACCAAAAGACATTTTTAATGTACACAGTCACACTGCAAAATACCCAGGGAACCTAAGATTATTTAGCTTATCAGAACTTTCAAGTCATTTTAAAAAGAAACAAAATGAACATTCCATAAACTGCAACCAGCCAGCAAACTTACAGAAATACAACACATAGGATTGATGTCAAGTTTGCACATAAAAATGACATCGTTTCTACACAGATCTGCTGGTCACAACATTGCACTCAAGTCAGTATGATGCATGGAACCTGTTCATATGATAACCATACCAATCATCCTGAAATTCTATACAGGTCTTTTTTGGACTGATGCCGAGATGCTCCCTGGGTAAATTTCTTACAAAGAGGTGACTCACAAGCTCTGCTTAGTTTCCTCTGATAATAATGATAAGCACTTTGATAAACTATCATAACTGCATCACCTTGACTAGAATCTCTTAGATCTGGGTCATTTTAACTTTCTTTTACTCAAATTTTGTTAGGCGCAGAGCACAAATTTGATAGTAAATCTACATATCGTGACCTTAGTTCTAGTTTGTTCTGTCGCCATGTTCTGAAAAACTGGAGATTTTTTAGTATGTAGAAGGTGAATAATAAATGCACACGTAAGCACTTGTTTAAAATATGGTGTGGCACTTAACCAGGTGTTTCACAGTTCCAATTGATTCTAACTCCTTATCACAATACTAAAGCCACAAATGTCTAATTCTAACTCCTTATCATAATTCTAAAGCCACAAATGTCTAATGTCAAATTTCTCAGTTGTGCAAAAAGTGGAGTTGGAACAAACAAGAACTAAGGCCGTGATATATATGGGCTCTTACCATTCTGTTGGCCAGCTAGATACAGACACAGAAGTTTGCGGCTGTGCTGCAGAGCTCTTCCTGTATAATGTGCTTGGTCCAGAGTCTCTCGCAGTGCAGCCAAGCTGACCCCAGTGTCCACAGGAACAGCAGATAAGCGGAAGGCATCTTCCACTGTGACAGTGAATGATTTAATCCCAATCAATGATAAAAAAATTACAAGTTCAGAATGTACTAAATAGACCCTTCTCACATTTGCTTCTCAGTGAGCTTGAGTACATGGTGGATACTTCCTTTGCAAATCGAGGGTTGTCAGCCAGAATGTTTTTTGCCCAAAATAATCAAATTGAGAAAAACAAGTTTGAACTTTGTAACCTCAATGAAAATTCAAATAATCACAATAACTTCAACATGGTCACACGAGTAGTTTGATCAGGTTAAGAAATACAGTCAGACACCTTGTGTCTTAGATATCTACAGGCATTTAAAAGCAATTAATAAAATTGGACATAACAAATTTTGGTTGCTAACCCTCAAAATCTTTTATTTTATTTTTCTTCTTTTTCCTGTAAATCTAACCTTTCTACACCTGGACTGTTAGTTGAAAAGATATGAGAAATACGCATTGACAATTACGCCTACATATTGAGAAAAACACATTGAGAAATATGTATATACTATTATTCAGCCACCACAAATGATCTGGACAAATACATATTGAGAAATATGTATCTATTACTGTTCAGCCAGCACTAATGATCTGGACAAATACACATGGAGAAAAAACATATTGAGAAATATGTATATACTAATGTTCAGACAGCACGAATGATTTGGACATACTTGAGTAGGTCCCATGTCCCATTGGGTCGATCTGTGCTCCAGGCTGGATGGCAGACAGCAAATCCTGGCCTATCTGGACCTGAAGTTGGGCCTTCAGGTAATCCTTGGCACGAACAACTTTGCCCAGTTCCTCAGCCAGGACTCTGAAGTGTGGTTGTGGAGGCGATGGTCCTTCCACCATTTCAATTCTTCTCTGTATAGCTTTTTGTGCCCGAACCATCAAAGGGATGACTTGCTCTGCATAGCGGTTACTTTAAGGATAGAAATGGCATTACTAAACTTGTTCAGCACAAAGTCACCTATTAATCCAGGAAGATATAGGTAAAAAAAAATATATAATGAAGAATGTCTGTGTAGCATATGCTGCCCCAGATATGCCACGACTGTCATAAATTTGACAGTTTTATCTTAGAAATCTTGAATCAAACCAAACTATTTTGAGGAGGGGGTGTGGAGTGAAGATAATGTTTTTGGTCATCTCACACAGCATTTCTATTTGTGAGGCGATGGCATGGAATCAGTAATATGTCCCAACAACCCAAGTTGAGAAAATCTAGCAAAATATGGTTGGGACAAAAATTTACCATTCATGTTCATAGAAAATGATAACCAGCATAATATCCCAGCCAGCAACCATATGGAAATCCAACGCACAGGACTGACGTCAAGTTTGCACATAGTAATGACATCTTTCTCACGTAGATCCACTGGTTACAACATTGTGTCAATGTTCAGTTTGATTCAAGGAATCCACCCCTTGCGTAATCCTATCAACCCTATGGAAATTAACATCAAATTGACATAGGGACACTAGCTGGGAAATCAAAAACTCTGAGCCTCAACTACCATTTTGCTTGATTTTTTCAACTTGTGTAGCAGTGACATATTTACCAGTTCTGTGCCGTCATCTCACATTTTGAGTTCTTTATCCTCTCAAACCTGCATCTCCCAGAGGGTAACTTGGAATACTGTCAATGTACTGGATATGGTTCTCGGTTTCCAAGGAAGGTAAAAATTAATTCCTATTCCAACAACTGCCTGGCCTCTTATCTATCGGGTATGTAACATCATCATGACACTGAGTCTAAAACCCACATGAACAAGCCAACAAAACCATCAAAGTATGATATCAAAACAAAAATAAAGAGGTCAGAGATTTTTCTTTCAAGCAGCTGGTCAACCATAAACATACAATATTTCATTTGAAACCACGTTGTAAAGAGTTGTATGATAGTGATTTTTTTTTTTCTTTTGAACAGGCAACAAATGTGGGAATTAGACAATCACAGTTTAGATCAATTCTTATACAAATTGACAACTGGATCATGGACTGCTATGGTAACCAGTAATTCTTTAATTTAAAGACATTATTTTTATCTAGTGGAAGCTTTTATTAAAGAAACAATTTATTCTTTCAGACTCACTTTGTGAGGGCACTAAATCTCAGGGCAATGTCCACCAGTTTTTCCCACTTCTGTTCAAAGTACAACATCTCCAAAGTCCGCAGCACCATTCTGCGTATCCACCGAGCATCAATGATGTTGGTATCATCCAGGAGAGTGTCAAATTTTAGCCCTGCCCCTCCTTGCTCAGACTGGATGTTTCCCATCCAAGATTCAAAATAACCACCAATGGTTTTTCCTTTGTTTTTGGCCTGCAAAATTTAGTATGAGACAGAAAGAAATGTTAATTTTGTGGACATCCAAGGGTGCAGAGAAACAGGACTAAGAATTTTACTAAAACCACAGAATGAATGTTTTCTATAAGGACATACATGTAAATCATTTATAACCTGAAAACAAAGACAACTGGCATTAGTGTTGAAGATCTTTATTCATGGTGGACGTTCAGCTCTCTGCTATTAGATCCTTTTCAAGGAAGATTGCAGTTATCTCATGCTGGGTAATTCGCTATGACAACATGACTCCCAAAAGGAAAAAAGGGTCTTATATAACAACATCAGTTGCCGCCAATCTCCAGGAAAAAATAAAAATTAGCATGCTAGGTTTGGCATCAGTTAAATAAATGTAGATGTTCTGTCCACAATTTTGATATGTTTTTCTTGTGTCCTCATGCTTTAGAATATATTCAGGAAATTACGATATCAGATAATTATATAAGTTTCAGCCTGAGCAGTCATGAAAGTCAGTAACGGCAAACTTAAACAATTTGCCACTTTGGTATATCTTGAATCTGAGGTCCTTTTCACTTTTTAAATTGCCTGTTCAGTTTCACTGTTTGCTAACTAGACTGCATTTTTATGCAATAACAAACAGGTTTAGTCAACACTGAATCCATGTTGATTCCAGAAAGACCCAATTCTGATCCTCTCAGATTTACTATCAGAACAAAAGCTGAACAATGTTGATAATAATGTTGGTAACAGAGGTGGTTGAATTCTGAAAAAAAACTTGTTGTCCTGGTCAGAAACAACAATTAACCTTTTCAGCCCCCGATGCACAGTCTCATGTTCCAAATGAGAAGTTTTTTCACCACTATTTAAATATAATTATGTGTGGAAAAATATTGCTCCACCAACTATCTTTACACTAGTACCCATATTGGAAAATCCACAAAGAGTTAATAGTTCTGTGATTTAAAAATAAAAGCTCATATAATAATGGTACAGATGCAGGGAGCAGCCACCGTGCAAAAAAAGAGGTGTAAATGCCAAGAGCAGTGATCTTCCAAGACAAAGACCTCAACTGCCTGGGAGCAGCCAGCGTTTCGGCACACGGGAAGCATAAAATGCAATATAATCACAGTCTGAAAGGGTCAACATGGTTTATTTCTTAAATGTCTGACTCCACAGGTTCGGCACCTTTTGCTTGTCTTTCTTTTGAGGCCATCTCTTACCCTGTTAGCCTGTTTCTCCAGAGAATCCTGCAGGACAACCATCATATCCAACAAGCAGTCAGCAGTGATGTAGAAAGGGTGCCACACCAGTGATCTCAGCATGTCAATGGTGAGCAAACCTGGATCTCCTCCCTCCTGATCAGCTGTGAAAGCTCTCAGTAAGGCTGTGTGTGCACAGTTCCACATTGCTCGACCAGCATTTTGCAGGAGAGTCCAGTGCTGACCTCTGTGTGCCAAAACCTGTAACAACCATGCATGTATTGTGAATCATACCAAAAAAAAAATGACAAGATCACTTTTCAGGTAAATTATTAAGGCAGGTTCTTGGATTCTTAAAAGTCTAAGCCTGTGTACCTCATTTGCTACGGTAGGCCGAATATTCTGCTAGCGGATTTTTGCTTCGCTACGGTAAGCCGAATATTCAGCTCGAGTGGACACTGGGTTTCCATCACAAATATTTAAGCCAACTTCTCAAAATATTGAATCCCATCCTGGTGCATTGATTTTCCTTTACTTTATGTCTGGTGTTCATACTGAGTGAAAGAAAAAATATTTTTGACCTACGTCTAAATTTCAAACTGGATAGTGTTGCGAGTTCCCGTCCACTCTCACAAAAGTTACCGTAGGGAATGAGTTAAAGCTACAATACAAAACATCATTATTCAGGAATTTAAATTGTCACAAAAGGAACAAATTTTTTTTTGGGGGGGGGGGAGTGTTTAGTCATGAGATGCAAACCATAAACAAATGTTAAATGAGAGTTTTTATTATTCCCAAATTCTGAAATGCACAATTGGGAGTTAGGTTTCAAAGACTTAACGGCATTGGAAAAAACCTCTGTTTACATGACTAATTTTGTGTATAGATGAAACAGTCTGTCTGTATATGAAAGTCAGGCATATTTCAAAGAGTGAAGAAAGCAGTTCCAGCCTGTATGATGATATGAGGAAGAACCTTGGTTTAATCAAAATCCTGTAAGTTGTGCACAAAAACATCTCAATCCCTCAAATTTAAAAACCGATATTCATTCAGTGGATGAAAGGAAAGACCACTCAGATTTCCAAAGCCCACTATCCCCATGTCTGGTGTCAATATCAATAATTTGTAATATAGATGCACTTCTGGAGAACTATTTCTCAGTTTCAAGAGTTTCATAATCTTATAGTTTACTCAGTGTCCAGACCCAACTGTTTTAACTCAGACAGTGTCAGTCACCTATATATAGACAATATGGGTTGTCAGGGCGGTGCCGATCATCAGTAAGTAGACAATATCATTGTTTCATAGCTCAGGGCTCAGGTTCTGCTAGTCATACTCTCAAAGTTTCTCTATGAATGGTAATATATCAGCAGAGTATAAGTCATTTTTCAATAGCATTCCCCCAACTGATATAATATTCTGAGAAGGCCTGGGCGCAAACCACTGAAATCCCCTTGGCACAGAATAAGTTAAACAAATAATTAATCATGAATTCCTAATGTAATATGACCTACCACAGCTCTTTTCAAGGAAGTGAACGTTTTCTGAAGAGCATCTACAGTGGTGGCTGTGGTCAAGGGAGATGACTCCTCCTGAACTTTACTGCTCTGTTCTGCAACAGAGGCCTGTGTTTCAGACACGTAGGTGCGAGGTGTATCGTCTTCACCCTGTTGTGGTGCATATACTTGAGGGGGAGGCGCACCTGTAGTAATCAAATGTAGGTCTCCAGTATATGATCTGTTATTGGTTGCAATTATTTGAAGTAAAAATGACACGGTTCATTCTAAATCATAACTAAGTCCACCTGGACTCCAAATTAAACAGTATAGACAAATGAGTATGCCGTCTTCTGTGCAAAACTCATTAATCCAGGACTGCTGTTATTATCAGAGTCAGGCACCATGAAAAAGCTGAAGTTTCCAGAATAATACTATGCACAAAAAACACTTAATGCTCAAAATCTGTTTTAGTTTTTTGTGACTTAAACACAACACAGAACTAGATCCTTCAAATTATGATCTCAGGTCTCAAAAAAAGGGGAAAAAAAACAATCCTACAAAAATCTACATCGGATTGACTTAATGATACTGGCTGGGTATCTAGAAGGTTGAACTTCTCATTTTCTAAATTCAAATTCTTCCATTAATAATCTCAGCACCACCATCAAACTTTGTCAGGTGATGATATACATAATCCTTTGAATTTTTTTGAAACATCACTGTTTCATTTTCAGAAAACACATAATTTCACAAGAGGGTCATGTTCAGAGTTCATTAAATAAACTGTCCAGGGCATGTACTGCTTGAAGTTTAACCGAAATATTATACAAACCTCGGAAAATCTGTGGGGTCACAGCAAGCCTTGAAACAATGTCCAAACATAGCAAAAAGAAAAAATGGTATTCAGCAAAGCCTCATGTAAGAAATAATACAGAAACAACACAATAAAATGCAAAGAAAAAGGGAAGACAAATCGAGTTTTCAGTACATTACCCTTTATCAGAAGAAAAAATGTGACAGGATGGAAAACTGAACCAATAAAACAACTGAACAAATAAAAACATTTGTTGAATACGAGTATTTAGCTGCGAGTCCAGACTTCAATTTTCAGATCACAGCACGTCTATCAATGTACAAAGGCTTTGCTACATACAACTTTTTCTTTTCACCACATTTTGACTTTGTAAGTTTAATCAGTGTGCACAGGCTTGTTATGTTTATATACAGTAGTTTCAAAGCTTGACATTACCTGTGGCCACAGCTGCAGCAAATTCAATGCCTGTTGTTCTGGGTCTTTCAGCTGTGTTCAACGATGTCTTCAAGGAATCAAACTCAGATAAAGGAGCTCCACGTGAGAAGCCCATATCTCCCTTGTCCTGATTCTTGGTGGGTCCCCCTTGCCAGCCCACAATCATGACTCCAGCTGTCTCTAAGGTTAGCCATTCCTGGTCCAGAAAGTTGGTCCTGAAGTTTGAAAAAATGGAAATTTCATTGGTACAAAACAACCTAAAGACTTGGAAGAACAATGAAAATAATTTATGAAAAAAAATAGACATGAAGACTAAGGCTGTGATTTCAGTGCTTTTTTCTAATATTACAACACAATATGCATATTTCAAAAAAATAATTTTTTGTTTGGTTTCATTTCAAATTCTTTTGTGATTAATTGCAATGTTTCTCTATTCTTTATTTCTAATGCAGGCTTTTACAACATTCAACCTTTCCTTTTTCTCCTCCTCTTTGTTTTTTTTTGTCATTACTGTAATACAATACATGTGCAGGCCTTATGAATCATTTAATAATTTTCTGAGCGAACAGTGAAGCTGACATGAAATGATGCAATAACCCTTTCCATCCATCACATGTCAAATCAATAAAAACTTCAACTAAGATTGTTACATACAATATAATACGTGCTGGGATTATAAATTTCATTAATTAACAAATATGTGACTGATGCTAAAGCAGAATTATATGATGGAAAGTTTGCTAACACACACTGAGTCAAGTTTATAAAGCTATCTGTCACATTTCCGTTTTCCTCGAGTAATCAGAAAGGGAAAAAAAATTGTTTCCAAATGGCAGGAAAAAATCCATTGAATGCTTTGATTGTCTTCTTTAGGAAAGAAAAAGTCTCCTAAAATTATCATATTGGAATAAAAGAAAAAAAAATGTCGCCCTACATTCCCAAAACTGCAATTTCACTGATATTCCACACATGTGGGGAGATAATCAAAATGAACCTTCACAGTGCAATATGCAACCAAGTATTTGTAAGGAATAATAGAATTCATGACCATATATATGGCCAGTCAACAACAAAACAAAAATGGCCTAGTGCTTTGGTTACAAAAGGTCTCTGGGAAAAAGAAATAATTATGTTACATTATAATAAATATGTACATAAACTGTGGGCAAAGTTCAATAATGAGGTGGATACACTGGGCTCCACACAGAGAGAGGTCTAGAATTTACTGACCATAATTAAACAGGTGATGCAGAGAGAATGATGGAAAAACCACACAAACAGAAAATTGGGGAATCAGGGAAACAGATGGACAAACAAACAAAACGATGTAAAAGATGCTCAGATGAGAACTATAGGAGAGGGCCATTTGGAATTGTTCACAGCCACACAACAGGACACTAAAGAAGTTAACCCTCACCCCGCATTGCCGCCCATGTTTCCCAAGCCCTCACGCCGCACGGGCGGCAAAAGTCGGGAAGGTCAAGCTGTCTGCACCACGCGCAAGCTGTATTTTCACGCGTCGGGTCACTGACCTTTTTGAGACGTAAACAGCGTCTTATTGTTCACTGTATCTCTTCTAAATCAAAGGCATTGTGACATGGACATGGTAACCAGTGAACCACTGGTCAGAATCACAAAGACTAAGCTTTCAAAGGCTCTCCCCACACTTTCAAAAGATGTAACATCGACATGCGAACTGTTGCTCAACAAATTTGCAATATTATCTCATTTTCTCACAAGCTGACCACCATCTGGAGTTGTATGTATCTAAGAACCAATCAGAAACAAGCTCTGAAATAATCTTTGCCCCAAATGCCCACATTGGTTTATTAGTATGTGTCAATCAGGAAGAAACCATTTGTATAGGGCTTGGGAGGGCGTGGCTAGTTATCAAGCTTCATTCTCACGAAAACTACAGCTGTCAGTTTGGAATCAAAAGTCAGATCATCGGTTACAGACTGACAGACTAAGGTTTTGCTGGTTAATTCATTATCAAGCGTGATAAGGCATAGCAGCGAATGTTTTCATACCAATCAATAAAAACCGTACCACATGGACAGCGTATGTGGTCATCGTCTAGCGGCAAGGGTCAGTGACCCCAGATAAGATTCTCCGTGAGTAAGGTCACTGACCGGGCAGCGGGCTTTACAGGTAGCACGCAGGGTGAGCGTTAATAACAGCATACTGCTTCTAGAAGCTAGAATGAAATGATGACAGGCCACATAAAAATTTAAAACCTGAAAAAAAAAGCAAGGAGGGGCAGGGGGTTGCACAGCACTCTAATACTGGATATCAACTTACTGCTTTGAATGTGATTGGCTGCAATATGGTATTCCCAGGTTATAATAATGGATTCAACATACACAGGCCAAAACAGAAAACTGTTATATTTCTATCCAAAGCAGCTAACTTCCATTTGATAGATGATATAAATACCTCTGCTCCACCATCTTACTCTCCATGTGTGAGTGGATCTGGCAAAATTGGGCTTAAGGTGAAATTCTTACACCTACTTAAAAAATCAGGATATATCTAAGACCATTTAAGCAAAACATTTTAATGGAATGCAGAAAAATGGCCAATCTTTCAGTTTATAGCAAATCTCAATTTCCATAGAAAATTTTGTCCCCCTCTGGAGGGGTTTTCTCAAAAATTTGGTCTTTCACCTTAAGCCCGATTTTACCAGACTCATTCACATATATTCTCTAGCCCCATATCTTTATAATCATGAATATCTTTACAACAGAAATTGTGACAAAAATCCTTTTTTCTCTGGGGAAAAACCTGATGTAATCAGTTGTATGCAAATTCTGAAGCATAACGTGTCCTTGATCTGTATATTGTAAAGACTAAAGTTCTGCATGCTTAACAAATCTTTTGAAGGATTGTCTTTGTAGTACTTTACCTACTGCAGTTGGTTTTGTTAACTCCTGCAGTTTACAACCAAGCATTACCCAGCCAGCAACCCAACGTCAGTCCGAGAACATCAGATTGACCAGAAGTTTGCTCATAGGAACAACATTGTTTTGGCGCACAGGTCCGCTGGTAACGACATCAACTGCCATCAGTCTGATGTACAAAGTTCGCCCCTAGGGTAACCCTACCAAACCTATACAAATCCTATACAAATCAACGTTGGATTGACATACAGATTCTGGCTGGGTTATCTGTATCTTCAATGAACACAATTTACACTTGTGGTAACAACAGACAGTTACAACAAAGTTACCGGTTCACGGATGTCCCAACAGATCCCAACATTTTTTCTCTCTTCTCCAGCTTCTCAAGGAAGGTACTAAAATGGCTGAGGCCGTATATGATATTCAGCTGTGGAAATGAATTTTTTTTTTTTAAATTTATTTTCTTGAATGTGAAAATAATGCAAGAATTCAATGACTTCATTTGGCACAACTGTAGATACACTGCTATGTAATTTGGCCAGCAATTTTATTGTTGCCATGGTTAGCAATGTTTGAGCTGCTGGTGCTCATTGCCTTCACTTTTCACTACATTTCAAAAGATCTTTTTTTTTTTTCTTTTTTTTTTAACTCTGGACTGGATCATTTTACATCAATGTTTGAGCTGCTGGTGCTCATTGCCTTCACTTTTCGCTACATTTCCAAATATCTTTTTTTTATATTTTTTTTTTTTAACTCTGGACTGGATCATTTTACATCAATCATCATCTCCGTAAATATATTTATCATTCTTTTTGTTGTGAAAAATAGTGAGGCAACAACTAGCTTTGTGTAAGTAATTCCCATTAAATAATCTATGACACTGAACACAGGCACACCATAAACAACTTTCTTGAAATAAATTATCCGCACAAAAAAAGTGTTAACTGTGAACTGAGAAAGGACAGAATGTTTCATTAGACACACATCTCGGTCATTCATATGGACATTATACATACCATAACATCATAAGAATTAGAGAATCACTACAAACATCTTTAAATTTTGAATAGAAAAAGTGCAATTGCATATTACAATTCTGTATATACCTGGCTTCTCCATGGCATCTCATCAACTGTGATTTTCCTCAGTCGACGTTTTCTGTGTTTCATACGGAACATATCCACAAAAAAAAGTGTCATCACACCCAGAGACTGTGCACAGAGAAAAAAAAAACATGGCATTTCCTTTCAAGTGTATTATTCTTACACATGGAAGTGACCAAATATTTCTCAGATCTGAAGCAAAGCATTTCTGAGCAGAAATACAAATGTTAACCCCTTCCACCATCTCACACACTGCTTTTATTTTACTCAAGTGGAAAGGACCCCCTTGAATGTATTGGGTGTGGCTATGGTAAACAGCTTTTAACTGAATGAGTAGATTTCACTCATATCCAAAAAAGGCACTGTGGCTGCAGATCCATGAAGTAATTATTTTCTGACATGGAGCCCCAGCACATCTTGTCCTTTCTTAAGAAGGCTGAAATCTACAAGCTGATTTAAAGATTTTTAACACATTTACAAAAGTCCTTCTGGATCTAGACGAATCACATTTTGACAACTTTACAGACAAAACAACTGTATTAAGAAAACTTAAATTTTCATTGTGAAACTTTGACTTATGAAGCTCTGAGCATCAAACTCTAGGGAAGTACCCAAAAATTGTGAAAGGTGCAAAGTGACAATTATCTTATTCATGGAAGTAACCTAACATTTCTCAGATCTGGGTGTGATTTGTGTGGCTTCACGAAAGTATATTTACGACAGTATAAATCAAGGAAACAATACCTCTCCAAAAGTAACAATATATGAACTTCCAATTCAGATACTACAAATAAGCATGTACTTATGCAGGATGCATAGTAGTTATGCAAGTAAATACCCTGAGTTCAGCTTCCTCTTGTAACTGTCTGGATGTTTCACTCATACTCTCTGTGACTCCCAAAGGCTGAAGAAAATTGACGATTAAAATATATGAGATTTTAAAAGCATTTGAAAGCAATCACTTTAACACAGCGATCACAATAGTAGTATGATAGAAGCAAAATATCTTTGGTAAATGAAACTTATGATCAGGGGAAAATGGGAATATCTTTGGCAAATGAAACCTTTATTTTTTTTTTTCAGTACTGAAATTGACTTTAACAACGACAATACATAAAAATTACATATCAAATTGTGAATTAAATGCAAGAAATAACCAAAGTTTAAAAGGCCAAACGAAATATCAATTATCATCTCTTCAATCTGGAGCAATCAAGGACTAAGGTCATGATTTATCTCCATTGTATCAGGAACTGAGGCTTAAAAGTGAAAACGTGATAATGCAAATTTTCAAACATTTAAACAATTATAACCTAAAGTCAACATAAACTGTCAATGTATTCACATTAAATCCTTTCTGATCTTTTATCTTTCAAGAGTAAAAAGCATAAGATTAAAATAGAGTATGTAAATTAATATACACACCGACTTAAAAGTCCCACCCATAAAAAGCACTCTTGCAATAAAACCAATGGAAGAGCAAAGGCAAAACAAGCTCTTACTTTAAATTACATTTCCTAATGTGAGAGGATGAACGATTTTCTATTTTTAATATGTGCTTTCATGGTAACGCTAGTGCGTGAGTAAGGGACGGCCACTCATAGTAGTTTATGGACACTTGGCCGAGTACCATTAATTGGATTATTTCCCTTGTAATAGTAGCGCGGGACCCGTTATTCACATCACGGTGAAAAGCGCGCATTTTGATTGGTCAGTTGGAAATGTTGACCACCGGGCTTCCAACTCTTATACCATGGCTTTAAGTTTCTTACAACTCGCTCCTTCGTTGTTATCCACCGACAGAAAGACAACCCGAATTCATTGTTGAGAGTAGGCAATACCCTATCGGTACAAAATAGGTAGGCCTACCCATGATAACGTTTGGTATCAATGGAGATACGTGGTATTAATGGACGAAAGTATCCCGCACAAATTTGTCCAATGTTGTTAGTCCTGACACTTTGAAAATTTATATTAAAACTATTACCGGGTTTCTGGTATAAGTAGTCAGTTAGAATTTTAGCAGCAAGTTTCTACTTTATAATGGTACTAATTTCGTTGTACTTTGATGCACAGGTCCTATTGAAATAATTAATAAGAGGATCTCGGATTTAAAGTAAACCACGAGTTAGACGCATGTTATCCCCGATAAATCCAACCTGGGTCAAATTTATTCAATTATTGCTGGAGGGGACGTTAGAGTAATTTCTGCAGTTTACTGGGATACCTAATTGACTTTTGTGTGCACCCTTTTAACCGTACTGTAAATTCGATTGTGTTATGTTGTTCGGCTGGACTCAATGTCCGAGCCTTTCACTTGTCCAACACTGGACTACGTAATAGCCCTCTCGGACGTCCGCGCTGGCTCATAAAGATGATGCCAGTTCGAGTGGTCAGTAGACTCCATCAAAGACGCCGCAACAATAGGAAGCACAAGTGGACCTTGCAGTACAATAGACCGGCGGCGGCCTGCCGTGGCGCGCCTCGCCCAAAACATGGCCTAGTCCAGTTGCGCCAGTAGCAGAGAGACTTTGGGTAAGTTGGAGACTATAATTATTAGAAGTGACTTTAATTTGCGCACCCCCCCCCCCTTTTTTGGGGATGCCGCGTAGAGAATGCTGATCTACAGAGACTATTATGAGTCCGGCTCAACGGTAATTGCCATTGTCATTAGACGTGTAAGATGCGCGGTGCAGTGCAGTGTCTTGATATTGTGACTTTATTGTCAAAGTTAACTGTGAGAGGATGAACGACTTTTTATTTTTAATGTGCTTTCATGGTAGCTCTGGTGCGTGAGTGAGGGACGGCCACTCATAGTAGTTTATGGGCACTTGGCCGAGTACCATTAATTGGATTATTTCCCTTGTAATACTAGCGCGGGACCCGTTATTCACATCACGGTGAAAAGCGCGCATTTTGATTGGTCAGTTGGAAATGTACCGGGCTTCCAACTCTTATATCATGGCTTTGAGTTTCTTACAACTCGCTCACTCGTTGTTATCCACCGACAGAAAGACGGGAACCCGAATTCATTTTTGAGAGTAGACAATACCCTATCGGTACAAAATAGGTACTCATGATAACGTTTGTTATCAATGGAGATACGTCGTATTAATGGACGAAAGTATCCCGCACAAAATTGTCGAATGTTGTTAGTCCTGACACTTTGAAAATTTATATTAAAACTATTACCGGGTTTCTGGTAAAAGTAGTCCGTTAGAATTTTAGCAGCAAGTTTCCAATTTATAATGGTACCAATTTTGTTGTACTTTGATGCACATATCCTATTGAAATAATTAATAAGAGGGTCTCGGATTTAAAGCAAACTATGAGTTAGACGCATGTTATCCCCGATAAATCCAACCTGGGTCAAATTTATTCAATTATTGCTGGAGGGGTCGTTAGAGTAATTTCTGCAGTTTACTGGGATACCTAATTGACTTTTGTGTGCACCCTTTTAACCGTACTGTAAATTCGATTGTGTTAGGACCCTAACCGGTTATGTTGTCCTGCTGGACTCCATGTCCGAGCCTTTCACTTGTGCAACACGGGCTACGTAATAGCTCTCTCGGACGTCCGCGCGGGCTCATAAATAAGATGCGGTTCGAGTGGTCAACACACTCCATCATAGACGCAGGAGACAAGAGCCGACAGCACAGTGAACCCAGCCCAGCAACCCGGGCCCGTAGCAGCTCAGAGGCTTGCCGACGCTTGCCATCGCCACCCCGCCCCATAAGGCATGTAGCGGTAGCGCAGGACCCGGAGAGACTTTGGGTAAGTTGGAGACTATTATATTAGAAGTGACTTTAATTTGCGCACCCCCCCCCCCCTTTTCTTGGATGCCACGTAGAGAATGCTGATCTACAGAGACTATTATGAGTCCGGCTCAACGGTAATTGCCATTGTCATTGGACGTGTAGGATGCGCGATGCAGCGCAGTGTCTTGATGTTGTGACTTTATTGTCAAAGTTAACGTTTGCGGTGCTAGATGATAATGATGGCTCGCTAACCAAGCTATCAAGATTTGTTGTGTGCCTATATATAGTGTATGTGTAGCATTGCCTTGTTGTGGTGGGCAGTGAGGATTTCCTGACATGTTAATGTGGATGGCTTATGTTACAGCGAGCGGCACTATACGCTTGATTGTATTACGGGTATTTGTGTACCTTGCCAGTACCACTATGCTATAGAGAGCAGTGTGATTGTGATTGCGTGTTTAGTGTTCAAGATGTGTAATTAATTACATGTATTGGAGATGTATAATATTAGTTGGGCCTCACATGGGTGAGCCCCAGGATTGTTCTGTGTGCGGCGGTGGATGAACAATGTTTCAGTGAGTCTACACATGTTGCAATGAGTCTCGCCGACATATATATATATATCATGTGCATGTATTATGGTTATCCAGATGTATTATGCTTCTATGAGTTTCGTAAGTGTGTGAAGGACAGTTTCATTTTAAGGAATGTACACATTACTTTATGTATCTAGTGGTGTGTCATACACATGTTAGCCTGGCGGCATAGCTCCGCGGCTAAGGTCAAAGGGCATGACCCTTGAGTATCGATTGGGAAGGGAAGTAACCAATACAATAGCCCTGGGGCGGGTTAGTACTAATAATGGGAGTGGGCCTATGAGGATGGCCTGCATTGGGATGCAGCGTCTGTGTTATGGACGGTCAGTGGGCCATGTTGGCCACTGCGTTATTAAATGGAATGGCCACTCTGGATGTGTTGTACACCGGCTCAGTGGAGCGAAACTATTGTGTTCTTGCCCCTTCATTTGTTATGTCCTTCATACTTTGATGAGTACATTAATTAGTTTATGTTGCCAGTGTACTAGGAAACTCCTTGTGTATATGATATAGCCACTTGTAGTTGTTATTCATTAACCTTAGCGCTATTTTATTCCATGCATACATATGCAGTTGATTATTACTTAAATTCTATATTATATTGTTGTTGTTTGATTTAATACTTAATACTATTACTATGTATGTCCACCATTGATTGCCTGATTAATGTTGTCATTATATCCTAACCATATTTTTGTCTTTTTCTCTTGTTCCAGCTTATGGCTGGTTGGGCTTCTTTTTTTGGGCTTCTTCTTTTCTGGGTTTCTTTTTCCTTTTCTTGATAGGGTTTTCCCTATGCCTTTTGGTAGCGATACCTTTGTTAGGCTTTTGAATAAATAAGATTGCCAGCAGAACCCTGTGTTTGTTAATCCTGTGTATCCTTAAGGGAGTTACTATTGAACCCACGCAGTAACCACATTAGCCACTCGTAGTTCACCCAACATAACGTTTGCGGTGCTAGATGATAATGATGGCTCGCTAACCAAGCTATCACGATTTGCTTGTGTGCATATATATAGTGTATGTGTAGCATTGCCTTGTTGTGGCTTGGGGGCCAACAGCACTATGCTGAGGCCCCCGAGAAACAAAAGAACTCATCCGGCTTGCCTTGTTGTGGTAGGCAGTGAGGATTTCCTGACATGTTAATGTGGATGGCTTATGTTATAGCGAGCGGCACTATACACTTGATTGTATTACGGGTATTTGTGTACCTTGCCAGTGCCACTGTGCTATAGAGAGCGGTGTGATTGTGATTGCGTGTTTAGTGTTTAAGATGTGTAATTAATTACATGTATTGGAGATGTATAATATTAGTTGGGCCTCACATGGGTGAGCCCCAGGATTGTTCTATGTGCGGCGGTGGATGAACAATGTTTCAGTGAGTTTACACATGTTGCAATGAGTCTCGCCGACATATATTTATATATATCATGTGCATGTATTATAGTTATCCAGATGTATTATGCTTCTATGAGTTTCGTAAGTTGTGTAAAGGACATAGTTTTATAAGAATAATGTACACTTTATCTTATGTACTGGGTATAATAGTGTCATACGCCCGTTAGCCTGGCGGCTTGGCCCAGCGGCTAAAGTAAAAGGGCGTGACCCCCCAGTAGCAGACGGGAAGGGGGGCACAATAGCCACCGAGCGTCAGTGATAATGACCTGCACTGGTATGCAGTGTCTGTGTTATTGGCTGTCAGCTGGTCACTGTTGACGGCTGCTTTATGGAACGGCCACTCGGGATTTGTTGTGCTCGGCTCAGTGGAGTGAGACGGTTGTGATCTTGCCCTTTCCCTGATTATGTCCTTTCATACTTTGATTAGCATTTGCAAGCACTGTGCTAGGGAACTCCTTGTATATATAATTCTTACTTGTTGTTGTAGTTCATTAACCTTAGCATTATTTTTATTCCGTACATGTATGTATGTAATTAGTAATTGCTTAGATTCTATATCGTGTTGATGTTTTGATTTAATACTCAATCCTATGTATACACACCATTGATTGCATGATTGATGTTGTCATTATTCTACTCATATTTTTGTCCTTTTTTCTCTTGTTCCAGCTCATGGCTGGTTGGGCTTTTTGTTTGGTAGTGATACCTTTGTTAGGCTTTTTGAATAAATAAGATTGCCAGCAGAACCCTGTGTTTGTTAATCCTGTGTATCCTTAAGGGAGTTACTATTGAACCCACGCAGTAACCACATTAGCCACTCGTAGTTCATCCAACACTTCCTCAAACAAAATGAGTAAAACTTGCTCATAAATTTACTGTCGAAAGAAAATTCATTACTTTGTCAAGTCATCCCTCTCAAACAAAATTTCAGTATGGAATATGGCCACCACGGCTGCTGATGCAAGCTTGAATCCGTGGTTGCAATGAACGGAGGAGTCTTGAAATCATCTGCTGCTCCAGATTATTCCATTCCTAGCCAGCACAAGGGCATTTCTCAAATCATTCAAAGTCGGGATGTTTCAATTTGAATTAACTCATTAATGGAGTTCATCCCACAAATGCTCTATAGGGGATAAATCGGGAGAATATAGGGACCACAGCAGAATGTTGAATGGTTGGTTATTGAGGAAATTCGAACAAATTCTTGCTGTGTGCCATTGAGCATTGTCACACAACAGTCTGCATATTGCTCACCAGGACGATGACAGACTCTGATAGGCCCATTCATGTGACTCAGACAGAAGCAAGATTAGTCAGAAAGACAACGCCATCCTAATCAAGGCCAGTCCACCTGATATAGCGCTGGCCCCATTGCAGTCGGACATCTCAGTGGGCCCTTGTAAGCTCAGCTCTGACAAGGGGCCGGCGATTTGTAAGCCCTGCTGCATGAAGTCCTCTGTGAATAGTGTGTTCGTTTACACTCCCTCTTCTGCCTTGAATTTGCCTTGCAGTTTCTGCCGCGGTAAGAAAGCGATTGCGGAGATGCATTAGCACAATGCGATGATTTTCTGCTGGCATTGTAACTCTAGGCTGCCCGGACTGGGGGACGATCTTGTACCGTGCCAGAGAGATTGAACCGGTTTGAAAGTCTGTGATCATAACTGAATATGCGAGTAATCCTGCGCGTGACTACTAAGCAGCAAAAACTTGATTAAAGTAAAAAAAAAAAATTGATTTACTTGTGTAGGTCGCTCAGATGAGCAGCAAAGTAAAAACAGCATCAATTTACTCTGAACGGTTCAGAGGTTACGGCACAAAAGGTGATATTAACCGTTTTCTGATTGGGTAAGCTCAGTTTACAACAAACTTTGTGATACCAATGTGCAAGAGTATTTCTGGGTGAGCGCATTCTTTATCAATTAGGTCAGTGCATAAATGTTTACTATTGTTTTAATCAGTTTGAAAATGGGGACTTTCTAAAGTCAGTATGCATACTTCAATAAAATACTCCACTAAATTACATCCTCCCAACACAACTGTTAGTCTTTCTCCACATCAATGTGTTTTGAGAAAAATGTAAAGTTTAACAATTTAAACTTTACAAAGTGTTAGAAAAACTTTTTAATGCCTTTGACCCTCTTGCAGCCATCATATGTTGCGAAAGACAGCCACATGGACGATGTATCAGCCCTAAAGTTTCATGCTCTGCCGCGATGCCAAAATATCGCTGTTATTCCAGCATGTTTTGCATTCCTAATTTTATACTACTTGCTACTGTTCCACCCAATTAATCCATTATTCTGGTAGTCTAAAGGAAGGCTGGGTGTTTGGGTGTGGAAGCAAAAGGGTTAAAATCTACTCCCAGAGGTGAGGTACCTCACTATTTTCATAGAAATGATGGAATATACTTTGTTATACCATCTGAAGGCCTTATCTCAATTTATGTAAAGAGTGGAGATAAAATAAAATAGTAAAAGGACAAAGATCAACTAAATCTCCAGTTCCCCCACTGCTACTTTCTGTCGAGGAGTTATTTTTCATGATTTGTTCTCTAGAACCAACCAGGTGTTTCAATTCTCACTTGACACTAGTTTGAGTTTGGTGAAATTTTGCAATTAATTTTCATCTTCATAATTCTGTCTTCTTTTGATTCCCTTTCAATTTAGCGGGAAGGTTTTTTTTTAACATTTACACATACACAGCCCGCCCCCCTCCAAATATGTGTAAAAACTGAGTTATGACATATTCCGCACGCAACCCTCATCTTAATTGATGCATAGACTAAGTCAATTGAGTGTGCAACAAAAACAAAGCTACAGTAATAACACATTTTACCTTATACTTTGATTTCTTCCTCCCCCCTGCCTTGGTACCGGAGTCTTTCACACCAATTGCCTTGCCTGTTTCCTGCAATGGATACTGACAAATTTTACCTGCTGCTCATTAAATATAATACATGTACATTACCATTATCCATAGTTTTTTTTGACCTCGTATTCTGGATGATTGCTTCTGTTTTCTAATCACTAGGCTCAGATGATGTGCATAGATCTTGGCTGGTTTTACACCACACTCCCCATAATGCAGAATCATAATTATTTGGGAATTGGAAAATCTTCTCAGGGTGAAAACGGACCAAAACTACTCAACAGGCTTGGGCCTAGCTGTCAAGTTGCGCATGTCGTATTTTTATGACGACATGGTGAAATTCTAACATACATAGGCTGAGGGTGGATGAAAATCCCAATAGGGCTGGGATCAACCCACAGGAGGACAGTTCCCACCTATGAGAATTCTTCACTGTCCCTATCACATCAACTTTTCTAGATTTGACAAATAAATCATTAAATCAGTGCCACTATGTTACTCATTATAACAGAGCTAGCTATTCTCTGAACCATCCACAACATTTCCATGCAGGAAACATATTAACCATTGGGCACAGATATATATATATATACACTTATCGATTGTCTAAAACACAAACCATCCAGATTTACAAAGGTCAGCTTTACACAAGAAAGTAAAAACTGATTAAATTCAACACAAGTAAAATGACAGTAGAGCAGTAGACAGGAATATAATGTATTTTGTACGCCAAGATATGCTATACGGTGTGTAATGCGAAACTTGGTAATTTCAGAGTTGGAATGGCTCAGTATGAAAAGTTGGGTGAAAAGTCACTCAACTGTAGCGCGCAGCATATTGATCAGTTGTAAAGTGGGACACCCAGGTAATACACGAGGTGATGTGAAAAGAGTAAAGAAAAAAGCTTCCCGTTCAACCAAGATCACATGACAGGGCACTGTAGGAAACCTCACCTTATCTTTACTGTATTCCACCATGGCCGCAGCAAATTTCTTGGGGTCATCACCACTAACTGTTACCGCACCTGGCTGTTTATTGAAGGCGGCACGGCTTCCAATGATACTTTCATTACGCCTGGATAAGAAAATACTCCGTATATTTACAAAATGTGGGTGTATCTGGCAAGATCAGGCTTAAGGTGAAAGACCTAATTCCTGAGAAAAGCCCTTCAAGGTAGGGAAAGTTTTCTATGGAAATTGATATTTGCTTGTAATATGAAAGATTAGCCATTTTTCTGCCTTCAGTTATAATATTTTGTTTGAACTCATCTTACAAATATTTCATTTCGATTTTATAAGGAGGTATGAAAATTTCATTTTGAACCCGATTTCGCCATATCCACTAATATACGCCAGTCTATGATATATCATTATGAAGCCTATTTAGGTTAGAGAAATGTGTAGCCGCCCAACAAAATGAGGCATATTTCGGCATTACCTGATTCGAGAACATTGTTCAAGGGCATCAAATCGTCAATTTTATCGATTTTGCATTTCAGTATTTTTTAAAAGTTTAACCCCTTTGCTATTCCTTTTCCAAATGATAATCCTGTTTGAGAGTGGTAAATGCCTCAAAATTGACTCTGAATTGAGACGCCATCAATAATTTTGACTAAAAGCTGAAACTTTAAACACATTTTTCTCAAAACTGTGTTTCTGTCACTTCCTGTCTTTGATAGGCCATATCTTCTCTGCTAATTAAATTACAGCAATATTTTTTTTTACCAAAAGAATGGGCTTTGAATAACCTATTTGGTGATACATATATCTCCATACCACCAAAATGCACGTAGTGCCTCATTTTATCTGGTGCCTGCACAAATGGAAATATTATGTACTGGAACAGCAACAAGAAATGAACTGGATATTGTTTACCACATTGTGAAATATATAATTGAAGGTTAAAGGCATCTAGCTGTAAAAAAAATACAAATGAAAAACACATCAGCCTAGTTCATTTTAAGTAACCACAGAAAAATAATTCATGTCTCTTAAAAGTATGAATTTAGCACTTACGAGTACATTTCGATTTATCACTCTTCATTTAAACCACAGCCTAAATCGCTCATATAAGATACATATCCAACTCACTTTGCCAGCCAGCCAATTCCATCCTCACACCACTGGACAACCTGATCTGCCAGGCCTTCAGTCAAACCTTTCTGTGACACATGCACCAGAAACTCCAGGTATCTCTGTCTTCTCTTGAATTTGACAACTGGTGTAGAATAAGACAAAGAGAGAAATAATAATATTGAGGACAGGCAAATATTTGTATCTGTCCCGATATTTACCTGCCATTGATTTAAAAACACTTATCGGGGAGCCCAGTTAGTGACGTTAGGCAACAGAGATTGAGTCAAACGTCAATAGAAATTGTCAGCTCAATGTACCAGGGGAATAGAAAAAAATTAAAGCGTACCCTTACCAAACATGTAATATCGTCGCTATGCTGTAAGACTCTCATAACTAACATTATTGGCCAAATCACTTTGTTTATTCTTTGGGTCTGAAAATCAATGGCGCACTTGACGTCAAAAGCTCGTGGCTCCATTCCTATAAATAACATTATTGCAATAATCAAGTCCATTGTCTTTAGAATTTGCTGGCGGCAATAAGCCAAAGAAAATCAGTTTTTTTGGCTCTCCTGTAAAATTTTCGAAATGTTAGTTACGGGAGTCTTGCAGTGTAGCAACGATATGCAATATTTCACAACCTAGGAGAAACTACTATGCAAAATCCACGAGAAGAATAGGAAAAATGTAGGTGACTCTGAATCCTTCACGAAACATCTGTTGTGCAATATCCAACCTCCAAGAAATGACTATGCACATACTACAAGTAGATTGAGAAAAACACTAGTAAAAATGTCTTCTTACTTTCACAACACTTGTTGTGTGCATTACTTGACAACCTGAGAGAAATTACAATGCACAATCTACAAGTGCAATGGCAGATCTACTTTGAAACTAATGAAGCTTGAGCTTCAGGGCTCCTAATCCCGGAAGGGCCCCAAAGAAACTTTTTTCATGAACCTTATTAGATGTTTTCCTACTGTTGCTGGTTGCGAAGGGGCCCCAAAAAAAGTTCAAGCTTCAGGGGCCCAAGAATGTAGGTCCGCCATTGTACAAGTGGAATAGGCAAGCTGAAACCCCTCTGTGCTTCAGCAATACATGTTGTGTGCATTATTTTACAGCCTGGGTATCCCCAACCCCAATCCAATTCCCCCCTTTCAAGAAACACTGAGCTATACAAGGCAGTGGCAGGGTTAAGGAGTTGTGCATGCACTGACTGGTCAAAGATAAAATATACCTTCTTTAAATGCCACAGCACTTGGCAAGTAAGAGATGTAGGAATGGAGAACACTGGGATCTTCACTTCCACTCAGTTCATTCTCTGCAGTGGCTGGTGAGATTAGATAGAGCATTCAGACAAAATGATGAAAATCAATGGAAATTCTATTCCTGATCAATCCAGTGGCTGGATAAAAAATGTAAAATTTAAATGAGATAAATATGTTATCAATTTTTTTGTGTGTGTGCAAAATGATTCAATTAACATTTTCCAAACTGCTACAAACTATGATACAAACTGTTACCACTATTTGCATCTCAATTTTTATTATTGGTGGTTAAGAAATCAACATTTTCCATCCAATAATATTATATGCAGTATCTAGAATGTTTACTGTATGTACTCTTTTGGGTTGTTACAAGCACAGATTCTTTTTTATAATTCTACTGGATTCACCAGTTGTTAGGAATACCAGTCAATGTATACAAAGCACAACTGCTGAAAACCTGCAAATTCTTTGCCATACCAACATTCCAAAGGGCTAAGTTCAGATCGCTGCTGGTTAAAAAAAGTTAAAGTGTTATTCTGCTGGACTGATCATGAGTCAAACTGTGGCAAAAAGAAAGAGGTGTATGCTGCAAAGCCTCACACAAGAATTAATTAAAAAATGATAGAATAAAATGCAAAGAAAGATGACAGAGACATCAAGCTTTCGGTCAAGGTTGTTTAAGATATAGCATGGCTGTGGTGATGTACTGTCTGTTTGTAAGCTAAATACTGTTTCTACAAAATCCAAATTAGATGACTAGATACATTTATAACAATATATAAGAGTCTCAACTGCATATGCTCAGAGACATGTATCAATTACTGCTTCACCATTTACATGCTTATAGCACAGGGGTGTCCACTTGCTTACCCGATCTAGATATGCTAAGCATGTGTGCCTCCAATGCTTTCAATTCTTCATTGACAGGTCCTTCAAGTTCATCTTTATTGGCTGGTTTCTTACGTTGTACGGGAGGAGGAGGAGCTTTCTTCTTGCCACCAGTTTTGTCTGTAGTGATAAAACTCCATAATCATACAACAGGTAATGATAGACAAAGAGCTGATTTGCACAATCTGTGATATCAATTTCAATGCAGGAAATGAAATGACATATAAAAGTATTACCTGTCGCAATACTGGCTTCCTCTGGTGGAATATTGGCCTTGTCTTCTAGTAGTTTAGCGTCACTTTCACTTGAAAGCAAACGTCTCCCAGACTCCACAATGTTGTTTGCCAGAGATTTCTGTCCCCAGGTCCTTAGAGCCTGAACAAAGAGATAATGGATTAAATATGAAATATCTTGTGATCAGTAAGAAATGATCGTATGTGAAAGTAAAACAGCCTTTTACAAGCATTAAGTCTCGACACTAAGTTGAACTAGATTTCTTTGGAGATACATAGTCTGCTAATTATTTTTAAAAATTACAATCACATATCTTTGTACTTATCAAATCTAAAGCATAATCCAATGATACAGCACCACATGTACTACTAAAATTCTTGTCCCCTTAATATGTTTATACCCCAAAATACACAGCCATCTCTGCACCCATACTAACCAAGCCTTTTTTGCAGATTCCTTTACATCTGAAGTGGTGTATTTTGAACAATTGTTTAAATTAGGCCTCCACCAGCATGCCCTGGAATCTCTGCCCCTTGCCCCCACCTCAGACACAACCCTTGTTCTAAAATGAGCACAGTTTACCTTAGCCATGTGATAAGTGATACATGCAATCATGTGATTGAGACTATCTGCAATGGATCCCTGCCTCTTCTGAATCAATCCAGCTGGGATTTCTTGGAGGACTGCATGACAACGTTGCAGAATCTGGAATGCATGATTGAAAAAAAATTATGCCATTACCCCCAAAAAACAAATGGACAAAGCTTCAAAATCTGACATGCAATATAATGATGTCATTTTGATTTTGTTCAGAGATGAAAAAAAAAAAAAAAGAAGAGAAGGGAAAGGCAAGGGTAGGTTTAAATCTGGAGTCTGTTAGTTCCTTAACATTGAATTTTTGTTATAAACAAAGAAATTAACCTTGTAAATCCTTGAATGTCAAAATCTCTTGCTACAGTGAACGGCTGAGTAAATTTCTATGTTATGACTGTGATTGTAGGGTATTTCTAAAGTACCTGAACAACAGCAAGTGATGGGATTTTGTAGTATAGCATTGGTGCCAAAAGTCCGTAAATCTGAACGACAGCCTGCAGTGCCAGATTGGCCTCATTCAGCCAGCCAGCCAACTCCACAGCCACCAGCATGCATTCACACTGATGTAACCGTTGCATCTGTCGGTCATAGAGGGCGCCTTTGTCACACACAATGTCACAAAAAAGTTGGCCTTCCCTCACAGCGATGTCAGTGTTGATGAAGATGCTTGTGAGGAACTGTCGCAGGAGAACAGGGGAAGACAGGCACACAGCTCTCTGGTTTAGTCTGAAAATAGTTATGATGTCACATAAGTCTTTATTGTATTGACAAGCTGATAAGTCCACTGACTGCTTAATATCCTAAATGATCGACCTTTTGAACAAATGATAAATGATTTGATAAAGAGCTGTTGATTGAGATAAACATATGGGGAATGAAAAAAGAGTGCATGATGGAATGATGGACGGGTGAATGAAGGAATTCAAATGCATGACAATGATTGGACGAATGATGTGGGTGAGCAGATAGCTGAGCTGATAAATATAATTTCTCATCAGCTGATGAACCAAATCAGGGGTACCTAAAGTGGTTGATATTGACCTCTGAATGTCAATAAATTATCCAGGGGGTCGATCAGATGTCAGCTAGGCTTTTTGGGGCAGAAAGTCATAAAAAAAAAAAAATGAATGCATGCCACAACTTATTTTCACATTTGGGAAATATCACACTGCTTAATAAAATATATGTTTAACACCTTGTCCTGCATGAATGTAAGTTACTCTGACATTTTGAACAAAAAAAAAGGATTTTAATAATTTATTTATTTGTTTGCCGGTTGGTGGTGGATCGATATTTCAAAAGAGGTTGACACTTCACACAATTTGGGATCCCCTGAACTAAAAACTGATTACTGGTGTTACACCCGCATACCTCAGCAATGTCAGCTTAAAATCTTTCTTTGCCTCTGTGACATAGGTAGCACTTGCTGGAGGCTGAGGTCTGATGACAAAATGCTCCCACAATACTCCACATGCCTGACTGGCAAAATGGTAACAACCTACTTGATAAGCCATCTATCAGAGAAGACACAATACAAAAACATCCAGTGATGCCTTGGCATATGTGAGGACACAACACAGAGTCAATATATAATTCACAAATTCTCCACCTCTGAACGCAAAAGGCTTTTTTATTAGGTTAGGTCACCTAGAGTACCCAAATTTTGCATGTAAGTTTCAAATACCATGAAGCGTGCACCGACGTTTGGATTTTTTGACTAGCTTTATTTTTCAATTTTGTTTAGTTTACTTTGCGTCGCTGACTGCTCGCCTCCAATCCTTTTTTGTCACAAGCGCATGACCCCTGGAATGAACACTTCGTGTTGTATGTAGGTCGCTATTGTCAGCTGATTTAAACTTTTCGACGTGCTTACAGCTAAAATTAAACACAGAATATCCTGCAGGTTACTTTGAGAATTATTTTGGTTTGCTGAGACAGATGTAGAGATTGTAGACAGTGACAGGCAGGGCAGTGTTTTGGGGTTCCACTCGGAATGCAGCTTTTAAGCCTGTAAGTAATATGTCGGAACCACCCATGCAAAGACAACTGAGCAAAATGACAGATATGGCTCAAACACAGCTTTTCATTTTAGCCAGTTTAGACTATGATGTATGCTATCATTTTCTATTAAAAGAGTGGTCAATTTTTATTCCAGTCAGCAACTTGTGTGATTTTCTCAACTTGGTCAACTGCAGCATATTATTAATTCTGTGCCTTCCCCTCAACATATAACGATTCTTCACGTATGTTCATGAAAATGGCCAATGTACACTGAATGTACAACGGCCCACCAATTTGTGCATGACTGCTTGATTCAATTATCAGAAATTAGAATAAAGAGTTAGATAAAAATAATATTCCATGATTTGAAACTAAGCTTGATAACATCAATTGAATTGAATCAAACATTCAAAATTGGAAAGAGAATATGACCATGAGGGTCTGAAATATATCAAGATTGTAGAACCCATACACCTACAGTTTTGCAATGTTTCATAAACATGTAAAGTTTGAGAGTAAGGAAAAGGTAGGCTGTGAGAAATTTGCGAAGGGACTGTTTTCTTTTATCATCCTACCCTCTTGACCACCCGACCTTAAGACACCATCATTTTACAGTGTTCTTGTTTGATTTTGCAGTCAATGATAATTATTCAAAACAGTTAATAATTAATCATATTAAAACCGATATCCATATCATCGGCCAGCTGTTGAAACTTCATTAAAACTAAAACCAGGGGGAATTTGGTCTAATTACAAAGCCAAATAGAGAAGATACTAAGTTGTGTTCACGGCTCAGCTGTAGCTTTCTATGTAAAAATATTGTGATCCCCTAACAACAGCTTTTGAGTTTTATTTTAACTCTTTCTGTCCCAGGCCATTCATCACCAGATGCCCAAGGGACACAACACAGTGCAACTCTACTAAGGTGTACATTTTCAAATAGCAAAAAAACAAGAGTTAAACATACACAAAATTAATGGGAAATAGCAGAAGTTTTATATTATGTACAATTCAGTGTGATTTGGTGCGTTTGCTGCTATGTTTAGCCTCAAGTTAATAGAAGCAAGCAGAAGCTCGGGGGGAGGCAGAGCACTAAGATAACAATTAAGAGAAAGTAATTATTAGGCTGAGCACTAACTGGGTACTACAACCTTGATTCGCCTAATAATTATTTTCCCCTATGTTTAGCCTCAAGAAAGAGATGGTGGGGGAAAAAAAAGCGAAACATTCATGATAATCGGCGCATGGTGCGTTGGTCGAAAATCTAGGTGATCGGCGATCAACGCATCATGCCTTGATCGGGACAGAAAGAGTTAACAAAGTTCCAACAGCCGACCAATGATATTCAAATTTATCTGCCAACAATGTCTAGAGAAAGTGACAAAAGTCTTCAAATTGTCCTCAATAACCCATATTTTTACCATCTCTCACTAAAAACTGCATTCATATATATTTTGGTTCATTCCCAAAAAATAGAAATTTTCTTACCTGGCTGACATAAGCCCATGTCATGAGGACAGGGAGACAATGCGAGGCTAAAATGGGTTTGGTTGTCTCTCCTACTCCATCTCCAATCAGTTTGCCATCAGCTGTGTAAGCTGCTACAGCAAACACATAACGTTCGTTTGGCTCCAGATTAGTCACTTTCAGCTCACAGTGGAATGAAGGCACCTGCAAGATGCAATGGTGGAAGAAAAGGGTTAATAAATTTCAAATCTAGCATAATGTAATAAAAAAGACAACTCCAAACTGCTATACTGCATTGGGGTATCATTATTGCACTGATTTATTTGAACATATTAATACAGTTTGCTTTCAGCCTGAAGGTGGTTTTCAAAGTTTGACAGCCCATGTATTATCTACAAATTTTTAGAAACACAATTTTTCCCTTAATAATGTTTTCCAGTTGTCTATGTCTTTTAAAAAAATAGAGGCACATCAGAGATGTTTTTGACATGTTCAATTTGGTGCGATTTCCCTGTGAACAAGGAAAATCTATGTCAAAGGAAAATATGGACAGATCTGGCTTTGTAAAATGTATCTGAGAGAGACAGAGACAGAAAGAGAAAGGCAGAGTAACATGGAGAGCTAATGGTAACACAAGTATCCCAAACACTGACTCTATCCATAAACAGCCTCAAAATAACAAACCTCTTCTCCAGTTCCAGGAAAATGATAGTCGCTTAGTCTGGCTTTGACGTTTGCCCCACTCGCACATCTGGCAAAGATGCGGTACCAAGCGACCTGGCCAAGACAGTTCAAAATTCTTAGTCCTATGTTCCTGAACTAAACATTCTGATGAATTTTTCTGTTATGTGGTTATTCATTAGCACTTTATCATGAGTTCTTTGAAGCCATCTTCTACTATTGTGATTTAAGACACTGACACATTAACTTAATCTTTTCTGTTTAAAGCACTTAAGATTATTAAAGATTAAAAATGCTGGTTAGATCAATTAACATCTCAGTTTGAACATGTCACAACCACAGATTACTTTGTAAATGTACACAACAAATAACGTGATTTTTGCATAGTTTAAGTATCATATCACTTACTTATAATTTCCATTGCACAAAAGCGTGCTTTCAGAAGCCTGATAAATTAGAAGTCCATTCTTGTGCATGTCCTAAGTAAGAATATTTTATTTCTTCTTTTTCAGCCTTGTTGACGTTAATGAAATTAAGGCCTTAAATCCCATAATATCACAGAAGGAACCACTGTTTCAAATTCTACTGACATTCCCAAAAACCATTCTTTGAGAAAAAGTCCTACAAAAGAACTTCAGTAAAATTGCTCACTGTTTCTCCTGTAACTGGTTCAAAGGGAGCTGGCCTGAACACCATGAATGTGTCAGTGCGACACAGAAGTATAGGACGAGGTGGAACTTTGCTGCGTTGCACATTAAGCTCATCCACACTTGTGTTATCTGTGTAGATTTTCCTCTCTTCTGTCTGCACTCGCTGGATAAAGTTCACAGCATCCTAAAAGACAGCACAGTAAATTTAACATGTTAATTTTCAGTGCAATTTATTCTGTGGGGGTAAATTTATTACTTCACAAGCAAATTGATGTTAGAAGAACAAGAATGGACATTACGTAAATGGTAAATTTAATTGGCTGTCTGTTTATAAAAATTATACGGATGAGATATTCAACTTTATAATTGATCCAATCCAGCCATAAATGAGACCTAAAGAAATGGTTACAAGAAAATGGTATTCATGCTACGTCACAAAACAACGGCACAATATGGCACTCTTATGCATCATTTCCCAATCAAAATTTGTCATTTCTCAAACACAATTCAGTGTTGGTCTTCTAAGATTATCTCACAGGTGAAATAGCAATGAGACCGCTGTCATGCTATCAAAGATGAAAAGGGCAAGGGTTGTGTTCTGGTTATATGATAAATCAACAAACTCCACAAAATCCCTATTTCAAATTCCTTCAAATTTTTTTCAGGTTTTCTGTATTTTGTTGGTTTCTTTTTCTTAAGCTCAGTGTAGCTCCTAGTGACTGAGGTGACTGAAACATTGCATGTTTTTATATATATTTAATTCTTCTTTCAGAATTCATCGCATAGTTTTCTCATTATTTGTTGCTGACATAGTGTTTTACAAATTGCAGCTTATATTTCTTTATTTGGCCAGATTACAACAAACCTCAAGCAGTTTCCTCTGCTCTGATGTGGGTGTTTTATCTGTGCCCAACATGACAGCTCTCTGGGTGTACAGCAAAGCCTTGGATAAGTAGTTTTTGTTGCACCTGTTACACAGCTCATTGAAGTCTTCCACATAGTTCTCAGCCATGCCAGCTGCCTCCTGAGAAAGAAGGGAAAGACAGTATGTCACATGTTTTGGCAAATTCAATAGTGAGAGGTCCCACATTTAAGACATCAAAACAGTTATCAAATCCTTGACCAAAGACTAAATACTTTACCAAAGTCTAAGCATTATTAATAAATTTGGCAAGAGTAAGTATATTTGAATATCATCTGACATTTTGTAGCATTTCGAATCTTGTTTTGAATTCAGAATAAGCGTTATTTTTCTATACATCAATCATGACACCAACTGATTATAATGTCAAGATAAATGAAAATTGCTCTTTTGCATAATGAATGGACATGAAACAAAACAAAAATCCACCCGCATTAGTTTATGAGGACAGTTTTTTACAATTCACAGGTTCTCGACACATTAATTGATGTCCCTGTAAAATTTCATTTAGAAACCTACCCCATCCTTATTTGCTCTGCTCTGTCTTGTACTGGCTTTGGCTGATACTTGTGTTGGGTCTGTTCAAAATAGAAAAAAATACAGCATCTGAGTACATTGAAAATTTGGCCCCGGTAGAAGGAAATCTGATGTGCAACAGGACAGCTTACTTCACAACTGATACTTTTATCCTTCTTTAACTCTGATTTCACTTATAATACAAGCAGCATAATTACATCTTGACTTTGCACAATATAAATCTGCCTCCCCTCTTCTTCCCCCCCACCCCCCAACAACACCCCCATGTAGCCAAACAGTAAAATGCACCTCAGTCTTTTCTCTATTCGTCTTCACTTGCAAACTGTTCCAACTGAAGCACTTGCATCTCTATAATCTCACTTTAAAAAATACATTCATGCTTTCCCAAAACAGTCTCATGTTGCAATGTGCTTTCATAAATTAATGTCTTTCGCATAAGTCCATCACCATTCATCAAAGCCTGCCCCAAACATGGCACAGTTGAGCAGATTTTTGACGTCCAATTTTGACACATTTTGATTCGGCAACTTTGGAGATTATCCTGACTGGATACAAGGCCTTTATGACATCGCTCAGAAATATAAAATAGAAATAAATCCAATAGTTAGTGGCTACCAACCTGGACCAAGAGCTGCTAACTTCAGACAAACACGATGGTACATCAGAATCAGCTCGAGATGTAAGTCTTTTACTGTGTTCCATACAGCTGTGGCTGAACCTTTCATACTGTCAGGGATCAGCATATCTGGGTTGATACCTTCATCTCCACCTAGACCATCGGTCATCTCTTTGGAAAAGTCAGCAGCAAAGACATCTGGGTTGAGGTCCTGTGCCAACAAACCAATAGACATTCTGTGTAGTTAACAATCTGTAAATAGTTTTCTTTTTCTCCAGCATTCAGCTGAGATTTACGAAATGGCAAGCAAATGATATAAGATTTACTCATATAAATTAAATGTATTACAGAAAGTGTAAAACTTTCAATCTCTCCTAAATTCTTCGTTTAAAAATCTACAACAGTCTACGAAAGATGAAAACAATGACAATTACCATTGTGCCTTCAGCTGAAGTTATGAGGGTACAAATAAATGGACCCAATTGAATTTGATATCTTTTTGTTTGATTTCACTCAAAGCTTGAAATCAGTAATGGCCACATGAAATATATGCTGAAAGTGGAAAACATGCTCTTTTTAATTTTGATTTTATGAATCAACACTGTGCCTATGATGCTAGATCATTCTCTATGAGACATTAGTAATTCCCATAATTCGAGTTATTGATTAGGCTGTCAAGACAGTTCACGTTGCCTATTTACAGTTCTGAATAACTTTTCTCAATTAGTTCACACTGTTGAAGAAAATGTAAATTGTGTATCATCAAAAATGCACTGCAACATCAAATACTGTACCTGGAATGAGGATTCAACTACAGGATATGATGCAATTAGTCCACGATTTTGACCTGTTTGTTTATATTTTTGATTTACTTATTTGTATTTTACTGTATTTCTTACATCTGCATTTGCATGTAACTAAAAACAATTTTATTTAAAACCATATAACCACCTCATTACTACATGTTATTCCCCATGCTGAAAAAAATTCCTTAAGTGCATGAATTTACAAGTTACGTGGTTATAGTGGGACATACAGTGTAGGTTGACAGTGCATTAGCACTATCAATTTCAGGATGTACAGTGCATGTCCACAACACAGCCCATTCACACTATCTATCATTTGTCCACAGCAGAGTAAAGCAGTTAACAGTGTTACTAAATTGCCAAAACTACTATATCACTGCCTTGAAATAAAAAATCAATACACACATTTGAACATAAGAATGCTTTGCCAGTGTACTTTAATGTTTCTGATTGTGATATTGTGAATCACATTCAAACAGTGTTTAATCACACAAGTGCACTGCCTAATTTATTTGAAAAAAAAAACACCACTCAAAAACATTTTAAAAATAGCCGACTGGTGCATTTTGTTTCTTCATCAGCTTGTAAAAAAATCAAACTTACCCCAGAAACTGACTCAAACTCATGTCTCAAGTTCTGAATAAATTCAATAGAGCAACAAAATCAAGTTTCAGCTTCCTATTTTTAATTTACTTACATCGCCAGACAAAACGACTTAATGTAATGCTGCAGGTACTAAATATCAAAGAAGTGTAAAAACTGACACTGATTTTTTTCTTCTCTTCCTCCAAATTGCATATACACTCATATATCCAGGTTTCAGAGGATTTCCCAGCGGTTACAGCAGATAAAACAGTTCATGATAATATAGTCACTGAGCAATAAATTATTGTGAAAAACTCATTTCCTATTACTGATCCACTTGGCTACTGAAAGCTGTCCAATGAAATGATCATGATGAAGGAACAACCCTCTCCTCTCTCTCTTCTTGCAATCCAATAGAAAAGTTTCAAATTATAATAATTATTTTTTCATGTGAGAAATGGCAAACTGGTCCACACATACAACAAATACATCCCAGCCAGTGACCTTATGGAAATCCGACAAGTATGAATGTCTTCAAATTTGCTCATAGAAATGACATCGTTTCTATGTAAATCAGCTGGTTACGACATCATGCCAATGTCAATTTGATGGAGGCAACCCACATCTACAGTAATCCTACCAACCCTATATGAATCCGTTACAAATCTATGTTGGATTGGCATAGGCATGCGGACTGGGATGAGGTCAAGGCTACGCCTAAATCAGTATGCTCATGTTTAGTTCTTGCTACGAATTTTTCTTTATTCCAGTTCACAAGACTATTCTTTTCTTACCACTAACACTAGTACCTACCTTCACCCATGTAACATCCGCTATATTCCTGCCATCATTCAGTGCAACTGCTTGGCGTGCAAAGCTCACATTCTTTAAGCCAAGATCCAAAATTTCTCTTGCCTGACGAAAAATAGATAAAAAATATGATAAAGGGCCATCACGCAGGCACCAAGTAAGCTTCTCTGCCATCTGCACTTTACCAGTCCCAATTTAAATATCCCCTACCTCATCAGTCCTAAGTTGATTTAAGTTGCATACTATTTTTCCTGTTTCTCATTAAGTTTTCTCTCTCCAAAATCAAAGGTTATCAACCAGAATGTGTTGTGTCCAATTTTATTCACTGCCTTAACTCACTCGCTGCCGGGCATTTTTCAGCGGTATACGAAATTTTACCGAACCTCTTCGGGTCCGGCACTGAGTGAGTTAAATGCCTGTTGATATTCAAAGCACACGGCATGCGACTTTTTTTCATAACCCAATCAAACTATTCATGTGACAGTGTGGAAGTTATTGCAATTATTTGAATTTTCATTGAGGATACAAATTTCAAACTCGTTTTTCTCAATTTGACAATGTTGGACATAAAATGTTCTGGTTGCCAACCCTTGATATATTACAAAATTCATTCAGTGGTATTCATTATTTCCAAACTGATATGACATTTTCATAGCAAATTTTATACACAATCTTTTTCTTTAGATGAACCTTTATTTTATTTCAGTGGAAGCATGTATGTAATGTGTAATGAATCAAAGAAACCCATTTTTCCATTCACCTGAATCAACTGAACCCTGGCCGAAGTTTGAGCACCCAGAGACAATTGGCTGACACGACTTGCATTGGGATTACTTTCTGCGGGTGTTCCACCGTAGTCAGTCAGGGTGGTCTTGGATTCCTTTAGTGCTGACTTTGATTCTGAGATATATCAATATCATAACAGACAAATAAGTTTCACATATTATCTATGGACATGACAACTGAAAGCTCCAGTGGATAAAGAGTTTACCACCACATGAGAAAGGTAATAAAAAAATTATTTAAAAGGTTTTTTTAAAGATTATGTACCCACAATGTAGATATTTCAATATAGCCACAATTATTTTGAAAAACTAACATTCTTCTAATATTTTTATCTCGGAGACAATGAACATTTCTAACGTCCATTTCTTTCAGTTAGTAACAGTTTCACATTCAAATCTACAGTTCTTTCCATTCTATACTTTGTTATTTACATCGTTCAGAAATCTGAACAAATGAAGGCGAGTGGTCTGGGGTAAAAAGCTTGGAAATTACAAGGGTCTGCTTTACACACTATTAACCTTTGAAATGAAAGCACTTGAAAGTATGACATTAATTAAAGATACTTATTTTGACATGGGAAGGATTAGACGCAACTTGACATTTATGGTCTATACAATTAAATTATGTTTGTTATCTGTACCTGATATTCAAAGATTCTAGTGAAAGAAATGCTGATAAAGTCTACCATATCAATTCACTTACATGAAAAGTTCTAACACAACAGAATATATAAGGACATTCACATTTAAGAATTATGCACATCATGATGCTGGTCCTGTAAATGTGAGGGTAGCATAATACTAAAGAAAAACAAACTACGAAAACACTGGACATAATGTCCTGTTCAAACCAAGAACTAGAGGTGATGGAAAAAACACACATATACACACAGCAGTCAGACTTGACAAGTAATTCAGCATTACAAACTGCAAGCTGCTGTGTCAACAGTAAGAATGAAAAAAGATGTTGACTATTTCAGATGGCGTTCAACACTTATTTAATCTATTTTTCTCTAAGTGTGATACAACAGTATTTGTTCAATCACAATCTAATGGCCCCAATGAACTGTTAAATTCTGTCTCTCAATGTAGAAAATTTATGCAGTGGTGAATTAAAATGATAGGCCCGAAGGTTTCAGGAGACAAAGATGACTTTTAACTAAAGCTAGGTACGCATGCGACTTGATATCATGTGGCAGTCATGTCTTAATATCATGCTCCTATCGACTCTGCAAATGTGCTCATGTCTCTCATATGTGTGCGTTGCTGTTTATTTGCCTAGATTTCAAAAAATGAGATGCATCTGCAACACAACAAAGTCACATGTGCACACCTATCCTAAGTATGCACGCAGTGGTAATGGGGAGTTTGAATGACATATGAAATGATACATCACACCACTACACTAAGCTTTTGAAGAAATGAATGCATTTGCCAAACATGGTTTCAAGACATGCATCTTAGTGAAAATAACAGCAACCACTCAGGGATAGTGTGCTATAGTAATGCAGAAAACACTACTTTGGTAACTAAGATATCAGAAACAAACAAAAATGTTTCTTTTTAAATTATCCCTCATACAAGCTGTCAAATCTAAACCAAATGAAAAGCTACACATTACTAACAAATTTGTACAACATATCATGAAAGCTTCAGTAAGTTGGAGAATCAAAACTTGTACTTTGATTCAATCATGGTTTATTCTGACAAACCTCAAATTTCATATTAAAGATTGTTTCTCTCGTAGTCCTGTAAAAAATAGGGAATGTCACCTTGGTGCAGGAGGGTATATATTTAAAAATCATGCTTTGCTATCTTTACTATGATTATCGTTCACAAATTCCTAACCATTTAATCTACATTGCTGAGACAGATGGTCTTCGTTTGGCATACACAGCTAAACAAAATATTTTTTTTAAATCATAGAAAATGTGTTGGAGCTCAGCATCAAGAATTAAAGGCCCCTTTTCCTTGAGAAAGGACTTGTAAGACAAAGTGGCTGTTCCTTTGAATTTCTATTTTCAATTTTGTTATTCTGTTTCAATTGCACGCATTTCTTTGCACCAAGCAGGTCCTTCATGACCACCCTGCGTTTTTTGTTGTTTTTTTTTTGTTTCGTTTCTTCTTCTTTTTTTATTCATTGTAATTTTCTTTTTAATGTTTGTTTCTAACACGAGGCTTTGTATCTTTTTTTTGCCGTTGCCACATTTTAAGTTTCTACACAGCTACACAGCACATCCCTACACTAGTGGTCAATATTTGCATACATGCATGCTAACGCCTCAGCTCTCTCATACATCACAAGCATTAACATACATGTGAGAAAATGGGGGTTCAAATCACACAACGGTTAAGTCCACACTACAAAATTCAATCCTTTTCTAATCATGCCACCAAGTGCAAGCCACATACGGGTTCTACTGGTCATGTCTGTCATCTCGTTACCATGAGGGGTCTGACTGCGGGGGATACTTCTTGGAGTAATCGGATCATTTGTAGCAAACTGTTCAGCTCCTCTCCCTTACAAAATATGGGCATAAATATTTCAGATATGGGGCCGGACATCAACTGTGTATACTCAGAGGGAGGGAGAAGGGTTTGCTGCCAGCACATGAAAAGGACACATGGGGGGGAGTGGGTTTTCTGGTCAGTGGTAATAAATTGAAAATTTTGGTTTCATTTGCTTTTCCTTCAGGTCTATTCTTGCATTTCCATAAAATAACGTTTCTTATGAAACAGTCCATCCAAAATGCCAGTTAAAGTTTTTGAACATCAAGGTTTTATCATTGACATTTTACCATTCTAATGGCCGTATGCTCATATAAAAAGGTTGAGGCCAAGCATATGAATAGAGTACATGGGGAAGAGGGGATAAAAATTGCCAAAATTGAGCATATGTAGTTTAGGGGTGGCCCCCAGGGATATCTGAACAAACAAAATTTCAAACCTATGGACACTGAGCATTGAAAAGCACAGAACTTGAAAGAAAAGATGCATCACAATACATAAATGGAAAATATAACTTGGAAATAATGCAGCCATTATTTCCCTTGTTGCTATATATTATATGTATCCATTGATTTTTATATGCCAAACAAAGTTTAGGAAATTTTCATATGCGTTTAGTTATAGTATGCACGTAAATAGGCAATATCTTTTTATCTATAGTATCAAGCTTTCCATCCACTTTTGGAATGAGAGCAAAATCTAAAGTTACATAAGATTTTTCCTTTTTTTTCAAGCATGAATTTTACAATAAAAATAAATACCTAGATATAATAAAGAGAAATGTTTGGTACAGGTCCATTTCTATTATAACTGACATATTGAGGAGTGTCCTAAGAATGGACGAGGGCTGCTTTGACACCGGTTCTGTCCGTGTCTCTAAATGTATCTGCTATCACAAGTCAGCTGTTTATTTTGAGTCGCAGGTGATTAAATCTGTCAACATTATGAAATTACGATCTGAAACATTCTGAAGTTTTCAAATGTACAAGAGATGGCAAAATGGACTCTCAAAAAAGTCTTCCTTACCATCCATTGTCTCCAGCTGAGCACTGCTTTCATAGACCATAGCCAACCTCAGGACAACCTCAGCTGTCAGGGCTGGATCTACAGAACTGATGCCACACCAACCAAGGGCTTGATGGACTGTGTCCAAGAGGTACATCCACTGGTCAGATAAAGGAGAGCTAGTCAGTGTGTTATTATATCTAATCAGAGCAAACATGTCTTTTCTGTCATTGCAAACATGTCTTTCTGTCACTGCTGAATAAAGACATATTATGTCCATCTAGACCAGGGGTCACCAAACTTTTTTCACAGAGGGCCGCATAACTGACAGACTTACAAGTGCAGACCGCAAGAGCAACTGTCCATCCCGTAGCTCTAGATATCCCTGGTTTTATCAAACAAAATCAAATACCATGGCGGGCCGGATGAACTAACATCGCAGGCCAGATCCAGCCCGCGGGCTGTAGTTGGTGACCCCTGATCTAGACAAAAGCCTCTTGCAGCTATCACTTCACAGATTGACCATAGATAATTTTATGATAACTTCAGGTTATGAATCTGAATTCTCATTATCGCAGGCTTTTCTATTTTTAATTTCAACTTCAAAGAAACTTCTGTATCTACCAAAAAGATCAGTGATGTTTTAAACACTCAGCTTAAGCAAAGATTTGTACTGTTGCAAAACCTGTTCTGAACTCTATAAGAGCTTTCAATTTCTCAACGAGCAACATAACCAATCCACTTAGCAATACTAAATGTACTCATCTCCATAATATAGACAGCCTTTCTATTATGAACAATGAAGTGGTCAAAGCTTTTCTTGGTCACTAAAATGTATTCTTAACTCAAACAGATCAAGAATTTCAGTCCTAAAGACAGTCAAGTTATGTTGGTGGGGTTGCCTGAAGGGGTCAGATGCAATCACTTTAAAATATTTTATGAGTTTAAATACAAACAATTCAGGATAAACATGTGAAGTCCTGTGAAATCTAAGCATGAAACTAAAGAAGTGAAATTATGTCAACACAATAAGAAAAGGCATGAGAAACAGACAGTATGTAATTCATTCATTCCAAAATAAGTAAACTGTTCAATCCAAGAATTCGCAACTGTCCAAAATATCCAAGAATATGAAATGGTAGTTTTGTCGGGTGAAATTTAAGGCATAAACTTGAAGTTAGATTAAACAAAATCTTAATCATAATAGATTCATTATAATTTTAGGCTGGTGTCGACAGACATCAATTATTTATTCTACACATCAATTTCTGCTCAACATTTGACAGACACAGATCAAATGTAATAAACATAATGTTCCCTATTAACAATAAATACCAGGTTGAATGAAATTCAACACACCTGCCATTGAAACTCATCCTCCTGATACAAAGCATATACAAATGTTCTATAATGCAAAGGAAAAATGGGATCTAAACGCAGAGTGAATTTGGTGATATCCTTGAATAAACGAGATAAAAGAAATAACTTCAAAAAACTTTAAGATTTACTTGAGGGAGCCATTCCATCTCCATTTCACCTGCAATCTTTTCTTCCAAGTGTGTGGATGCAACAATATACACATGCAAAATTAGATTTTTTCAGTCAGCCATATGGCGTATATAACAAATTTTGGAGCCAGGTGAACACAAAAGATTTTGTTTCCAGCATTCCAACTCAGAAATAATCAAACAAAACTTAACATTTTCCAAACAAAAAACAAAAAAAAAAACTAAAGAACAAAATTAACATTTTTCTCAAGTGATTCAGGTGATTTCATGCAGAATGCACTGTTTTATCCTCACACCTTGCCATTCTGTGCCAATACATCCAATACAGTTCCAATGATAACTTCTGGTTCCTGCGAACAGCATTAAATGACAGATCTTTGCAATTTACCTGTGTACACCATTGTGTCAGTGATGAGTCTGAGCAAAGTTAATCTGCATGTATCACACTTGGTTTTCGTACAATGAATTTAATTGCACACCCTGCCAAGTCAGGTGCCTCAGAAGCTGTAAATCTTCCTCTCAAGACCTTTTTTGATTCATGCTAATATGTTCTAAATTAAAAATTATATCGTTGTACTTCAAACTTCAGAGCTGCATGTATATATTAAAGATGAAATTTTGGAGATGACATGACCACATTGCACAGGATAAACCAAAACCCAAAGTCTACAGATCTCAAAATAATATAATGTTACTCCAAAATGAACAGATATTTCATATTTCATTCACAATCCACTGCATTTGAATGGAACAGTTGACATGAAATATATAGCGCAAGTGACGAATAATGTAAAGAGTTTAGTATCTCACTACATTGTGGTGGTATCCAGTAAAGCACAGTGGTCTGCATATTATTAGGAAAGAACAGAAACAGTTTTGACAATTTGAAGTGGATGCTGGGATTCCCACAGTTAACTCACAAATGAATGTGCTGTTTCTGTTCACTGACCATCAAAAATCTCTGAAACATGTATTTGGTGATGGCATCAAAGTCTGACTCAGTTTGAAATTATTGAGGACAGATTTTTCTGACTTGTTCCATTAGGTTCCATACACATATTTACAACTCTCAACTCTACTACTTTTTCAAACTCTCCAAAGTGAAAGTATACTTACCCTAATTCCCAAGAAAACAGTATAAAAGAAATAGCACGAAGAGTCATACATCAAGATGACACCACTGAAGTGAAACCCTAAATAATCTGAGACAGTGATATCTCTTTATGTATTGTTTGGAGCACAGACAAGCAACAGACACCATGTATCCAAAGAGAAATTCAGAGCTAAAAAAAAAAAGCCTTTGTTTCCACAGTCATATTATGTCGCAGAGTTGTATAGATAGACTAGAGCGGGAAGTAGGTCGAGTCACTGTGCGCCCTATGGTGCCTCAAGGCAAGACAAAAAGGAGGACAAGGTTTCAACAAATAATGTTTGAAAAATGGTGCACACTTCTTGTGCACTATTAGTGTGGGCTGTAATTAATAGTTGCTTGCCCTCCTTTTGTCTGCAATGGTGCAGCACTAGGTAGCCACATGAATTGCTGCCATCTTTTCATGGATGGAAGAGGGGCGGCACAGCGGAGTGCCCTCTCTTGTCTATTGTATAGTTCTGTGTATTATGTACACAATATCATCGCGATAATAAAACACAGGTTCTTAAGGCTTACCTTGTTTGGGTTCTCCATTTTCTGAAGGAACCTAGGATTGTCCACAGAGCCTGTCTGATATTTCTGGAAGATCAACTTGCATTTGTTCCACAAGAACATAGTGGCATCTACGACCATATCAATCTCTATCTTGTTTTGCTGAAAATCAGAAAACCTAAATACAGCCTATTTATCTTCAAAAAACTTGTTGCAAATTCAAATTTCGGAGGCACTATAGTTTGTCTTTGACAATTGCTGAAATTTATTTTAACAAACATTTTTAACCAATCTTTTCAAGATACCTTTATCCAAAACACTTCTTACAGCCCCTGAATACATTCATGACATATAAATTACATGTAATCATGTCCTACATCTAAATTTTAGAATAAAAATTATCAAATGATAAATTAGCATGGTAATGATATGAAACAATCTATTTTCTACAAAATTAATGTGTATATAGTCCACAAACAATATAAGGGAATGAAACTAGTGGGGATTAATTCCAAAAATGTTTAAACCTCAGTGTTACGAAGCTGGGTGATAATAATATGTTAAGTGAAAAAATACATGCTAATTTCTTGCAAAAGATTATGCTTGGCATATTACCTGATAAGGTCCGGTGACAATACTCATCAACACATCAGCAACGTGGATTAAATCATCTCCCACATTGGACTTGGCTGACATACCTTTAGAACAGACACAGAAAAAGAAAAGTTTCACTTCATCTGTCTTGAGAAAATTTTCATGTGAAATGAAAAAATTCTGTCCCTCTTTCAAGAATCGTTTCGCTTAACCAGACCTGGGCAGCCTATGACCCATCAAGACAAACACCAAAAATTTACATTTGTGTTTCTTGACTCATCAAAGTTTTCTGGACTCACCAATGATATTTTCTGACTAAAAATAAATTTCTCAGTCCTTCACAGCACCCCTCATATCATTAGTTAAAATGTGGCAAAAAACGAAAACCCCAACAACAGAGAAAACAGTGTTTGTCACAAAGCCCAACATTAGAAAAAAAACGATAAACAAACTATAAAACAAATCCAAAAGAATTGAAAAGGGAAGACAAACAAAGTGTTTGGATCTTAAATCCTTCATCAGGTAAAAAAATTATGACCGGATTTGGCAAAATCCAGTTTAAGATGAAAGACCAAATTCCTGAGAAAACCCCTTCAAAGGGGGAAAAATTTCCTAATGGAAATTGAGATTTGTTTACAAAATCAGAGATTAGCCATTTTTCTGCATTCAGTTAAAATATCTTATTTTGATTTTTTAAAGCAGTATAAAAATTTCACCATGAGCCCAATTTTGCCAGATCCACTCACACCTGTTAGCAGGTAAAAGAATTTATGAAAATGAATATCCTTAGTCCTGCATCTACTCATTTTCTCTTCCAGTCTCCTCATTACCATTTTCATAGCCCATTGATGAATTCCATGAGGAAGCTATGAACCGACATTTTGGTATTATACGACACAGTAAACCTGCATAAATTAATTTTTTACACTGTCGGTAGGCTGTTGGAACCTCCATAAAACTGAACTCTATGGTTGTTGTTTGGGGACAATACTATTTTACATAGAAAGCTATAGCTGAGCAGTGAACACAACTCTGTATTTTCTCTATTTGGCTTTGTAAGTAGTCTACTGTCCCCTAGCAACAGCATTTGAAGCTAGTTTTAACAAGGTTCCAACAGCCAACCGATGACATGCTCTTTGTACTAATACAGCCCTCATACAGTAGAGTGTTTCATTTAATGTATGCTGGGAGTTCAGATCAGTTTTGAATTTTGACACAGTAGATGCTTCTCGCTATGATTTTAGCAGTGAGTTCCAGATGTTCGTGGCACAGTGTATAAATACTCTGGCTCCTGGTGTCTTTGACTTACACTTAAAAATCTTAATAAGGCCCTGATCGTTTGATCTTAAAGAACAAGGTGGCGAGTAGGGCTCTGCCAGAGTGGAAAGGTAAGGTGGTACAGTTTTGTTTATGCACTTGTAGCACAGAACTGCTATTTTGTACTGGATTCGCAACTTAACTGGTAACCTATGACCCATACAACCTAAAATAAGATATGCTCTAAAAAAATTGAGGCAAAGTTTCACCATATGCTGGCAGTCTATACTATATGTAGTTTAATTCTTTAACTATGGCAACACAATATCAAGCCAGGTGTGAAAAAAGACAATATCACAGAACCAAATTATGTATATAATTCGTTTCATAAAAAATTGCCCAGTTTATAGAATTTCTTGGAAAATGAAGCAATGGTAACAAAACGTCCAATTTCATTCAAGTCAGCCAAAGAGAAACAGGAGGGATTCTTCTGTACCTTTTAAAGCTTAATGCAATTATTGTATTGAAGTAGTCACTGAAGAATCCCTTAATGTAGGTAGAAACAGTAGCTCACTAGATGAGCTACCGGGCATTGCCCAGAACAAACAATCATGTGATCCCCTCCTCTCTCTCTCTAGTATAATAAAAGTAATAAACTAGTCTTGCTTCAGAACTCATGCGCACAAAAACATTACGCACCAAACTAAACGCTTGATACGGTTACTTTTTATGACGTGCACGGTACTATAATATATTACGAAACAAACATCCAAATATACAGCTGTTACATAGCAATAAACATTGTTATTTTTTTAAAATACACGCTTGAAGTAAACAACTTTTAATTATAGCCATCATCTTCCTTATTTCAACTGCCACCTTCCTGCCAAATTTAAGGCCTGAAGAGTGTATAGTTTGGTCAGTTAGTCATGCCAAAGGTTGTGAGTTACTGAAATATATAATAGATTATACTGAGAAAAAACATCCGCAAAACAAATGGAAGAAAACGGAACAAATTGAATCATGGGGAAGCTTTCTCATTTTTTCTCCATAAATGCTGCTTGGATTTTCTTTACAAACACAAAATATCTCACTGACCAAAAAAATTGGGTCAACTTTAAACCACAATAGTTTTACATACTCCTTCTCCATTTTCCAGATCTACGGGAAGTCGCTGGCCTCTGAGTTCCTTGAAAATGTACAGGAGTCATTTATGATTTAACCCCTTCACTGCTGGCTATGTAAATCCCCATATGCCGGGGAGATTTTGGTTATTTTGCTCTAGGGAGATAACCATGCATATAGCTCAGTTATTAGCAGAACTGCAGCAATGCAATTTTACAAGGTATTTTCTCGGGGTATAGGCGTACGGCAAGCATGCTGAAACCGATAAATTCTCGGGGCAAGGTAGTGAAGGGGTTAAAGCATGACATCGGCTAAGCACCAAATTCTCTCACAGATAGGTGATTCGTAATTTGTTAATCTTATTCATTACATTTAAAATTTTGAAGCAGTGAAAGGTTTAACCTTTATGTGCCGCGGGTATCAACTGTTGTTTGCCCTACTCCCCACCACCTCATGCTGCGACAATCAAATACCGCCCACAACTGTACTTTACCTCTCACTACACAAGATGGGCAACCCCTCTTATCCTTGTAAATGCATTTGATGTAATTGAAAGTTTATGCTAGTGTTAACACAGTAGACAGTTTAGTCTATTCTTTTCACTGATGCAGGTTGTGTTAAAAATGCTTTAGTCAAAAGAAAATTTCAAAAGCCATGATTTCCTTAACTCGTTCACTACAGTAAGCCAAATAATTAGCTCATGGATTTTCGCTTTGCCACAGAAAGCCGAATATATGTAGTTGAGCAGATGCCGAGTTTCCAACATAAATATCTAATCTAACTTTTCAAAATATCGAATCCTATCCTGGTTTATTCGCTCCATGTATGAAGCAGGAAAGAGTGCCCAGGTTACAATGGAGATGAGGCGATACAAACTGCACATACTTGGAGTTAGCGAGACCCGCTGGATACAGTCCGGACTGAAACAACTTAATTCTGGGGAAAAGATTTTGTATTCTGGAAGGGAGGACAAAAAGCATACAGAAGGAGTAGCGATCATCTTGAGCAAGCACGCCCAGAGGTCACTGAGGGGATGGGAACCCTACGGAAGGAGAATTATATTGGCATCATTTACTACAAAGAACAAGAACATCAACATGAACATTGTGCAGATATACGCCCCAACAAATGAAGCAACCGATGAGGACAAGGACGATTTCTACAACCAGCTTCAGGAAATAGTTGACACATTGCCAAGAAAAGATGTGAACATTATAATGGGAGACGCCAATGCCAAGATAGGACAGGACAATACAGGGTATGAGGACATTATGGGGTGCAATGGTTTGGGACAAATGAATGAGAATGGAGAGCGGTTTGCAAGTTTCTGCGCATTTAACAGCTATGTGATTGGAGGTTCAGTATTCCCACACAAGAGGATCCATAAGGCCACTTGGATTTCACCGGATGGAGTAACTGAAAACCAGATTGACCACTTTTGCATCACCCGACGATTCAGACGCTCACTGGAGGATGTCATAGTACAGAGAGGAGCTGATGTTGGATCTGACCATCACATGCTGCTGGCAAGACTCAAACTCCGCCTCAAGAAACAAGGTACGAGAGCAGGAACAAAGAGGAGAAAGTTTCAAGTGAGCCTTCTGGATGGAGACAAGAAGGAAGAGTTCCAGCTGACACTGAGGAATAGATTCAAACCCCTTGTTGACCTCGAAGAGACAGTAGATTTGGAGACTCACTGGGCTAAGGTAAAAGGAGTATTTACATCGACATGCCAGGATGTTCTTGGGGAAAAGAAAGTGGAACACAAGGAATGGATCAGTCAAAAATCACTGGACTTGATAAGGATAAGAAGAGACCTAAAAGAACAGGTAAATGCAAGTCGTACAAGAAGCTCAAGAGTTGGTAACCAGGAAGAGTACCGAGCATCAGCTAAAGAGGTCAAAAAATCAATTAAAAAAGACAAAGAGGAGTTCATAGGAATGTTAGCAGAGAAAGCAGAGAAGGCAGCAACAGGAGGACACATGAGGATCCTCTACCAGACTACAAAGACTCTTGCTGGAAAATATGGAAAACCTGAAGTTCCTGTCAAGGATTACAACAGGAAGGCTATTTTTGGAAAGGAAGCTCAGGCAAAAAGATGGATAGAACATTTTAACAGCCTCTTGAACAGACCTCCACCAAGCAACCCACCCGACATTCTACCCGCAAGAAATGATTTACCGATCAGTTGCGACCCTCCGTCTAAAGCAGAGATTAATGATGCCATAAAGCAGTTAAATCGAGGCAAGGCAGCTGGACCAGATCAGATCCCACCAGAGGCGCTGAAGGCAGATGCTGCTGGGGCTGCAGAGGGTCTGCACTCACTATTCTCGAGGATTTGGATCGGAGGCAAGTTTCCAAAGGACTGGAAGGAAGGACACCTCGTGAAGCTTCCAAAAAAAGGGGACCTCAGCAATTGTAGTAACTACAGAGGAATCACACTTCTCTCCATCCCAGGAAAGGTTTTCAACCGGATTATTCTCAAGCGAATACAGAATGCAACAGACCAAAAACTTCGTGAGGAGCAAGCTGGTTTCAGGAGTAATCGATCAACCACCGACCAGATCGCCACGCTGAGAATCATAGTAGAGCAGTCGCTAGAGTGGAACTCCCAACTGATAGTGAACTTCCTTGACTACGAGAAGGCCTTTGATAGCATCGATAGAGAAACACTGTGGAGAATATTGAGACATTATGGAATCCCAGAGAAGATGGTGAACCTTATCAAGAGCATGTACGAGGGGACAAGTTGCAGAGTCGTACACGATGGCGAGCTTACTGACAGCTTTGATATCAAGACTGGTGTTAGGCAGGGTTGTTTGCTGTCCCCATTTCTGTTTGTCCTGGTGATTGATTGGCTTATGAAAGAAACCACCAGTGGAGGAAGAAATGGCATACAATGGACCCCATGGACACAGCTGGACGATCTAGATTTTGCAGATGACTTGGCACTATTGTCGCACACACACGACCAGATGCAAGCAAAGACTACAGCTCTAAACAAAATTTCAGAATCTATTGGATTGAGGATACATCCTGCGAAGTCGAAGGTCCTAAAAATTGTTGCACCCCCAAGCGCACAAGTCAGAGTAGGAGATCAACCACTGGAAGATGTAGAGTCCTTCTGCTATCTTGGTAGTACCATTGACAATAAGGGAGGAACAGAGGCAGAAGTCAAAGCACGAATTGGAAAGGCACAGGCAGCTTTCACGTCCTTAAGCAAGATTTGGAGAACCAAGGATATATCTCTAAAAACAAAGCTGAGGATATTCAACTCGAACGTGAAGTCAGTCCTGTTGTATGGATGTGAGACTTGGAATGCGTCCCAGGCCTGCATAAAGAGAATCCAAGTTTTCATCAACAGATGTTTGAGGAAGCTACTTAAGATCAGATGGACAGACAAGGTCAGCAATGAAATTGTATGGAAAAGAACAAGACAGAGCCCAGACAGAGAGGAAATTGGTAGGAGGCGATGGAGATGGATCGGCCACACTCTCAGGAGGCCAGGAAACAGCATCACGAAGAAGGTATTGGATTGGAATCCCCAGGGCAAGAGATCAAGAGGAAGGCCGCGCGGAACGTGGAGAAGAGCCAGAGAAAATGATGTGCAATGAAGCGGAAAGACTTGGAATAATGTAAAGAGACTGGCCCATGATAGAGAGGGATGGAAAGTGTTTGTTGGTGGCCTATACCCTGATCCAGGGTGAGAAAGGCAATGATGATGATGATCCTGGTTTATTGAGTTTCCTTTACTTTGATATTTATGTTATGTCTTGTGTTTCGACTGAGTGAAAGAAAAAACATCTTTGAATCAGCCATGGATACTGTTGTGAGTCTCCACCCATACCCACAAAAGTCACTGTAGAGAATGTTAAAAAAACTAAAATCACACATATGCAGGGAATGCTGTCATGAATGCTGACAAAGTTATGAATATCTTTCTATAGAAGTGATAACAAGACAGAGATGAGGAGGGAAAGAAAATAGAATGACAGAAAGGAGTCTGATATACATAACATCAGAGTGGGAGAAGATACATCATTCCAAGAAACTTGGCCAATATAGAGGGTTAAGTATATCCTTACACATGCTTGTGTAAGTATGTGTGTGTCTTTTAGTCTTCCGTGAGCTCAACTGCAACAATTTTTCTTGATTTACATCACAGATTACCAGCCCATAAAATGATTTCAAATGAACTTTTCATGAAATTTTCTGTTACAAATATCACACATTTATCAAACCCTCACTTCATATACAATCATATCTCAGAAAATTCTGGACATGAAACAACCTTAGTTCTCATTTGTTGTATCTTCATTTTCTGTAAAACTGGAGATCTTTTATTATACAGAAGAGGTATAACAAATGCACATTTTGTCACCTGCTTAAAATGCATTGTGGCACTTACCAAGCTGTTTCACAGTTCCGATTTATTCTAATTCCTTATTATAATACTAAAGCCGCAAACGTTTAGCATCAAATTTCCCAGTTGTGCAAAAAGTGGAGTTGGAACAAACAAGAGCTAGGGTCGCGATGAGTTTAACAACTAAGATGGGATAAATGATTGTAATTTTCTCTCATGGATGAACCTTACTTGTAGGCACAACTGACTGAGCCGCCCTTTCCCCTTCGTCTTCCTCCACATTCGTGCCTTGCTTTTTCAAACGGCGGACACTGTTCATTTTCCCCATGGCAGACAAAAGTTCCAGAGCTTTTTCATCCCAACGGAATCTTTCATCTCCACTCATCTGCAAAATGATAGAACAAAAATGTGTATGACAATGCCATCCTTGGCTGGCCATAAAGGTTATCAGCAATGTTCTCTCTATGCTGCACGGATGTGCAGCTGTGCAGTTGTTGTATTTGTGCCGCACATATCAGAATGTTGCCTCTTATTTTAATTTGCAAAATAGGATTGTTTTAAAATATTTTCGTTCAAAGGATAAAAAGTTTCGCTCAATTGTTTGGAAGAATTAGAGGGAATGCTGGTTACCAGGGCCAAGCTTAGGAGCTGCTGCAGTGCAGGGCATTTGGAATATAATCATCATTATTCTTGTAAAATTTGCGATGAAGTATTGGGTGTTTGTTGCAATGTGTTTTTGTGTGTACCTGACAAATCTAGGTTACCCTAGCAAAAAGTCCTGTTAGGCACAAGGCCCATCTAGGAGCAACTGATCCAACTGGCTTTACAGCTTGCCTGCCACATAGATTTCCACTCATATGCCAATTGCCAAAGGAGACAAGACAAGCAAATCTAAAATTATACATGCTTTCATGCTTTCAAAATATACGTAAATGATGCAAGTAAGTAGGGAACCACCAAAGGAAATACAAAACAATCATAATTCGGGAACTCAAGAAATGCATATGAACTAGGCCCAGTACAGTTCCAGGCACATGGCAGTATAGTGAGATTAGACAGCCTGGAACAGTTCCAGGCAAGCAGGGAAGGGGTCAAGGCCAACCCCGAATATAACTCATTGTAACAGTCACTGATTTCCATTTTGCCTATCAGTCATGTTAACTCAGTTAAGGATGATTATAAATTACTGGAAACATGTCAAATTTTTATACATCAATACCTTTGAATTTTTATATTAACTTACCTTTATCTGTGTAAGGACGGGTTCTAACATCCCCTCAAACACATCCCAGTGCTCATAATTGTAGGCGAGTTTCAAGAGCCTAATCACTGAGTCTAATGGGACAGTCTCTTCCCCTGAAAATCAACATGTGAAAATGCGTGTATCAGTCTGCATTCCCATTTCTAACCTCTCTATTGAGATGAATCTTCTCTCCATCATCCAGGTACATTACTGATTAGTTATTATTCCAAATTTAATCACTGCGCATCAAAGAGAATCAGCTGAACTGTAAAACACTAACACTCTCAGAATTAGCATAGAGAGTTAAGAGACAGAGGAATGCAGCATACATGTTGATACAGTGGAGATTACTGTTATCATTAGAAAGTATAATGAACTTTAATTGGAGCAAACTGTAGCTCTGTCTTCAAGCTTCAGGCAAGGATCATCTTCTTTGAATCTTCAATGTAGAGATGGCCAAATTTGATGACTGTCCTTTCATGACAAGTTTTACATAATTATAATTTTTTTCCCCAACATCAAAGATACAATAAGATGAGACAGCTAGCATGATTAGCATGCACAGATTTTGCACTGTCACCTAACAGCAAATGCACGGAAGTCATGAACAAAGCCAACATACTGAAAATATTGAGTTTTGTTCACTGTAAAGCCATCGCTGTAGGCCTTCAACGAAGTCACTTATTTTGTAACTATAATTTCAATCGCTGGAGGAAAATTGTGTTGAATTTTTTTTTGTAGTCACAGTAGCACTGTAAAAAATCCACAATATTAACCCATACCCCGCGCGCTATCCGTAAAGCCCGCTCCCCCGTCAGTGACCTTACTCACGGAGAATCTTATCTGGGGTCACTGACCCATGCCGCTAGACGATGACCACATACGCTGTCCACGTGGTTCGGTTTTTATTGATCGGTATGAAAACATTCGCTGCTATGCCTTATCACGCTTGATAATGAATTAACCAGCAAAACCTTAGTCTGTCAGTCTCTAACCAATGATCTGACTTATGATTCCAAACTGACAGCTGTAGTTTTCGTGAGAACGAAGCATGATAACTAGCCACGCCCTCCCAAGCCCTACACAAATGGTTTCATCCTGATTGACACATACTAATATACCAATGTGGGCATTTGGGGCAAAGATTATTTCAGAGCTTGTTTCTGATTGGTTCTTAGATACAGACAACTCCAGATGGTGGTCAGCTTGTGAGAAAATGAGATAATATTGCAAATTTGTTGAGCAACAGTTCGCATGTAGATGTTACATCTTTTGAAAGTGTGGGGAGAGCCTTTGAAAGCTTAGTCTTTGTGATTCCAACCAGTGGTTCACTGGTTAACATGTCCATGTCACAATGCCTTTGATTTAGAAGAGATACAGTGAACAATAACACGGTGGTTACGTCTCAAAAAGGTCAGTGACCCGACGCCTGAAAATAGGGCTTGCGCGTGGCGCGGTCAGCTTGACATGGGCGACTTTTGCCACCCGTGCGGCGTGAGCGCTTGCAAGTCAATACCGACTATTGCCGCCCTGTGCAGGGTGAGGGTTAACGCTCACCCTGCGCGCTACCCGTAAAGCCCGCTGCCCGGACAGTGACCTTACTCACGGAGAATCTTATCTGGGGTCACTGACCCATGCCGCTAGACGATGACCACATACGCTATCCACGTGGTTCGGTTTTTATTGATCGGTATGAAAACATTCGCTGCTATGCCTTATCACGCTTGATGATGAACTAACCAGCAAAACCTTAGTCTGTCAGTCTCTAACCAATGATCTGACTTATGATTCCAAACTGACAGCTGTAGTTTTCGTGAGAACGAAGCATGATAACTAGCCACGCCCTCCCACCCCCTACACAAATGGTTTCATCGTGATTGACACATACTAATAAACCAATGTGGGCATTTAGGGCAAAGATTATTTCAGAGCTTGTTTCTGATTGGTTCTTAGATACAGACAACTCCAGATGGTGGTCAGCTTGTGAGAAAATGAGATAATATTGCAAATTTGTTGAGCAACAGTTCGCATGTCGATGTTACATCTTTTGAAAGTGTGGGGAGAGATTTTGAAAGCTTAGACTTTGTGATTCCGACCAGTGGTTCACTGGTTAACATGTCCATGTCACAATGCCTTTGATTTAGAAGAGATATAGTGAAAAATAAGACGGTTACGTCTCAAAAAGGTCAGTGACCTGATGCATGAAAATAGGGCTTGCGCATGGCGCGGTCAGCTTGACCTGGGCGACTTTTGCCGCCCGTGCGTGAGCGCTTGCGAGTCAATACCAACAATTGCCGCCCCTCACAGGGTGAGGGTTAATTTCTCACAATATCAAGCATTCTTTTCATGCAATGGGCCATGGGCCTTGCCCACGATCAGCTTGCAAAGTAGGTGCATGATTTTTTTAGAGGCGCAAAGAATGAAGTGTCACATCTTATTATATGCAGTATCTTTGACAACACCTAGTTAATACTGTCATGTATCTTGATTGTAGCAGATTTATCATGCACACTGACCTCGGGTTGCCATGTCAATCAAAGAACCTTTAGCCACAACCTGGCTCAAAGGTGGAGCCCCTATCATCATCTGAGCCTTGGGGCCTTGGGTTCGATTCCCTGCCCCTCCTGCCAGAATTTCTTGGGCCGCCATCATCAGTTCACAAAATACATCAAGAATCTCTGGCTCGTTGTCTGGGGCTGGTGGGGATGGTTGCAGAATGCGGCGGTTGCTGTTATTCAGTGACTCCATGATGGCTAAAAACTGGGCTGAGCCTCCATCAAACATGTCCGCTAAGATCTTTTCTGTGGGTGTCCGAGGCCAGGGCAGCTAAACAAATTATTGCAAAAAAGCACCTTTCTGAATGATGATCATTTTATTGCATAGATCACAAATCTTTCTTGTCAAATTTTGTTTCGATATGTCATTATTTGCCGTTAGCAGAACCAATAATAGAATTTCTCAGACACTGCCATTTAAATTTATCTGAAATTTTGCACAGGCTCATATTTCACACTAAACCTTATGAAACTGATTATTTTATTTGTTAGACTGTAGCTTGAGTTTGGGTTTGCCTCTTTGCACTTTGTATACAGTACTAGGTAGATCAAATTTTAAAAAAACATTTCCACAGTACAAAACTGTGTGAAACAAAAAAGACGCACCATAACATCTCATGGAAAAATAATAGAAATGAAACTAACTTACATTTAGGGCATCCTTCAAATTTGCTCTGGTCTTCGGCCTAAGGATTCCCTTGGGCTTTCTTCTGGTTTCAAAAACAGTTCTTTTGAATACCATCACTGCCATCTGTGATTTTAAGACAATAATAGTGTTAAGAATTTTTGCAGGACCTGTATGGGGTAAATCTGTGCCAAACTACCTGGTAATTCATTTTAATTTTAGTGTTCTAAGACTAAATATAAGCAGACCTAATAATATACTGTTAAGAGCATTCTATTAAAATCCTCATCTTGGTAAAGACAGAACTATATATATTGAATTATATTGTTTTATGTTTCTAAGAATGAATAATATAAGATCATAAGATTTGGCATTAAATCATTCAGTCCAATATCTTTTATCAATTCTGTTGAGAATCAACAACTTTTTTGCAAATGGAAAATTTATATCTTAAAGGTAACCTTTGATACTATGGTCACATTTCATTATCTAATATCTCTACTACATTGCATGCCAATTACCAGATAATTTCATCACTAATCATTTGATCACAGAGCATGAGGCTTACCCGGACCGTAGCAGACCTGAAAGATGCCTCATTAGGTGCCGTGTCCTTATTGCTACTCATCTCAAGCTGACTGAGTTCACTAATTTTAGCCAAACCACGACGGGCAAATTTCTGTGGAATAATTTAAAGCATTTCCATTATTTCACATTTACAAAACAATGTCAAGAATTTGTTAAGAAAAGGATCTTTATATCAAATAAATTTTATTCATGCACGCAATAATTTAACAATCTTTACAGTTTTGAGACTGAAAAAAGGTGAAGTTACATTTGTAAACTGTGAAATAACACAAAGAAAAATGTATCTAAATTTTAATTCACAATAACACAAGAACCCAACTAGGCACTGGTATGATTCATTTTTCAAACAACATACTTAGTCATATGAACTGAAATGAAAATCATAGGAATGGTACAATAAAACTAAGTTTGAAATTTTTTTTTTGTTTTGTTTCTTTTTGTACTTCCAGAACTACACCCACCTCAGCTTCCTCACTTGCTTTGCAGTCATAGTAGCACTGACATACAGCTGTGTACAAGGTGGCTCTCCACGATAGGTATTTGACTGCTAGCAATGGCACTAACGTTTCCATACACATGGAGGCCCACAGCAAGTACTCCAGCACCTGAGATTCAAGTGTCAGATATAATAGGGAACTCATGTCAAACTTAACCCTTTGAACACTAGTCCCCCTGTCCTTATGAACCCCTGTCCCTGGTCCCCCAGCCCAAAATTTGCCATTTTCATAGATAGTAATATAATGATGGAAACACACAACAAACACAACATTGATGGATAGGGAGCAAATGTGAGTATTATAGAATGTTTTTCTTATCTTTTATCTCCAGTATTGGGCCTTGGTATGCCAGACGGTCCAGCACATTGAGTCCCGTTTGATACATAAAAAAACTTTGCATTCTGTGCATTCATCCTGAAAATTTCACAAAAAAACCTCTCCAAACTATGCGCCGGCTTCTAGTTTCTCTTTGTTTACAACTGGGAATAAAAAATGGCGGCCAAACGCAACTTTTGATGACATAAGAGCACAAATATGCGGTGTCACCCTTCTGACCGCTGTACAGGTCAATAGTGTAATATCGCCGTAGAATTTGACCGGTGTACAGGGTAATAGTGTTCAAAGGGTCAAGCAATTTCAGCTGCAATCAACAATTTACATGATCTTGAATCATCATCCTTATTCTGTTTTGGTATCTGCACTGGCTACCACAACTTTGGTCGGGAAAAAAAAAACATACACATATGCACATTATCAAGTTCAAGTACAGTCCATTTTCTTATGTAGTGATATTGCATACAGATCCAATTTGTTTGTAAAACTTTGGCAAATGCCTTGCAAACTAACCAAAATTAAGGACATGCAACAATGGTTGCTGACAGCCCAAAGGAGTTTGGCCCACAGTGCATTTATTATTATTTGTAGATACCTACTTTTATCAAATGATTTTCTTTTAAAATGTGAGTCTCTGCTGTTACAACAAAGAAACTCTGTGGTTTTACTTCCTATTCAGTGTAATACAACTCAAGATCTTTGCGTCTATTATTGTTATTACAAAGACCAATTATACAAACCCTGGTTGAGTGTCCCAATGACATCATGTGCCGAGAAATACTGTAAATATGAACTGTCCCTGAAATAGGATTTAAAAAAAACTTATTTCATCATTCCATAAGATAAACTTTATCACACAGGGTCAATCCTACACCCGAACCACTCATTTCCCTCATTTCCAATAAATACTTCTTCTAAGCAGTCTCAAACAGACTCCGAGTTACCCCTCTTCCTGCATTTTCCATAAAAAATCTAATTATCATTCTTTTCTCATTCTTATGTCAAGATGTCAAATGATCTCAGGACATTCCATATAATATACCTTAGCAATTTTCCTCTCAGGAAAATCATATTATATAATTATAAAAAACAACACAAGTCTAGCTTAACCATGTTATCATACAGGAGCATTTTGCATGTTAAAAGATTTATAAATGAGTTAAATTTCTTGTAAAATAGCTTCATCAGATATAAGTGGGTCCAGTTTAACTCTTTCCCTAAGGGCCAGCATTCCACATCTGGACAGAGCACTTCCTGGGGTTATATGCCATACTGTACTGTGCATTTGTAAACAAAGATCACCTCACTACAGCTCTCCAAACTTTACACTTATTGCACACGTGGTATCACAGGACACACTAGGTCAAAGGAAGCTTTACCAAGAATTCTATTTTTAATGTTCAATGTCATAGGATGTTAAAATTTTCCATTACAGTGGTCAAGGAATACCTTTACAACGTCACAGCGCAGGCTGTATTGTACTGTCTGCCGCCAGGGATGCGTGCGACGCAGTGTGCATTGTACCATAGGGAAAGAGTTAACACTGCTTAAACTAATAAGCTAGTGATAAAATAGTGAAACACACGTTCAGATACTACTTACCATTGTATACAAGCCAGCAAAGAGTTTCTTTTGGTAACACAACCTGGGTGACAATCCTCAGGAATGTCAGAATCTGAACACATTGCTCTATGGACTGTTTGTTCTGCAGCTTGGGATCATTCAGCTTCACCACTTGATACATGGAAATACTCTTGCCCATGAGTGCACGAAACTGATAAGAGGATGACACAATGGAAAATCTTACATTATTGGAATAACTTCTGATGAGTATCACCCACTGCTTGAGATGAAATGAATTATAGTCTTTGTCATTAACAGAAGTTGTATCACAATCATTCTCCCTGTTCCCTTGTCATATTCAAAGTACTATGTAATTGCTCACGAAATCTTGCAGTGGGACTCAGAAAATTAAGACATAAAGTGATGAAACTGGGACATGTCAAACTCTGGAGACTGGTAAAACTTCGCAGAAAATTAGATGATTTAAAACATAATTACCTAAAATTAGATATAAATCCAATATATTGATTACATGGGTCCCTGTGAAGTACTTCTCATTGATGATTGAAAAAATATGACTAAGTTACATTAATCTCATTCAACTATTCTGCTTTTTAAACATAAAGTCTCTCCCACTTTCTATTTCTTTCTCTGCCTTCCTCATTTTTTATCTTACTGTGAGCCCTGCATTTTCTGCCTGAAATCCATTGGGGAAAAAAGTCTCTCGAAATGTGTCCACATCTGAAATTTCTTCAACATTCACATCACCAAAGGTCAGCAGATATCGCTCATAACACTGCCACAATGCCAGATTGTACTCCTGCAGAAAGATAATATCATTTCTCTTTTCAATTGAATGAAACAATTCATTTCATATTATCCACCAATGCACAACATTTTAAAACAATAATACTCCAGTGAAATCACTGGTGAAGAATCAAACTACATTATTTAAAGAAGCTATAATGACTTATCTTCAAAACGATTTGTGAATTTTACCTTGATTGAAACCAGAAAGTCGCCAATTTCTAGAAGTTTTTCTTGATAGTACAGAGGTGGCAGGCGAGGCTCATATTTGTTCCACAACTCAAATAGAGTGTCAGCCCTGTAAGTAAATAAATCTGTGTATGTTAAACTAATTTGTACCAGTGTGTGTAGGTATTTAAGTGTGTGTGGGGGGGGGGGGGGGGGTTCACTGAGAAAGAATATCGGCTTGTGGAAACTGAAAGTTTGGAAAGAGTTCCATACATTCTGACAACTTTGATGGAACTCTTATGTACAATTGTTTACAGATGTTCTCTTTGTTTTCTGGTTGACAGGGTAAGAGATAAGAGGGGTATCATACTAAACCCGGAACATCACAGCCAGTTGCTGCCAGCAAAATGTAGGCCTACACCCAAGAAATAATGGCAGAAGCTGACTGTGTCTGACTGGGCTTAGTATATGATAAGGCTTCCTGGATTTATTAAGAAAAAATAGAAAATTACGGTGTGCACTTCTTGTCTGCCAGTGGCTGATGTGCCGTTCCAGGCCTAGTATGATACCCCTCTAAGGTTAGGAATATGGATAGGTCTCGGGATAAGGATAGGGTTTGGGTTGGGTTCATGGTCTGGGTAATCTTGATGGGTTGATCTCGTTGCATGGAATCTCTGGAAGCATAAATTGATAACTGATAAATTATATGATGGTTTATTTTGAAGATATAAATATATAATGCCGCTCTTTAACACCAACTCACGGTCTGGAATGTGGCTCATCTGCTGGTTTTGTGTATCCGGCGGATGCTCTCTTCTTCATATAACCAACGAACAATTTCAGCTCTTGGTCCAGGGCCTGGAGGACAGGGTTGGGACGATTGTCTCGAGCGTAATAGATGCTCGGCATGCCACGAGTCACAGCAGCAACTGCTGCATTCTTCAAAACAGAAGACATTTTGCAATGTTTTGGATAATCTGTGAGTGTCCGTTGTATGTGCCTCTTCACTATTATTATGACTGACCCGTCACAGCATCTTCGTGGTCGCCATTTTGTACCTTTGCTTTGAGGTTGCTAAGCAAATATGTAAGGAAGATAACTCTCTCATACATTGCCGTTGCTGTAAATGGTTATCTTCATTATGGACCTCGTTTTATTTATCCAAGTCCGTACTCTCAACCTATGACATAAACAAAACAAAACAAAAAAAGCTCTGCTTTTCCACATCTGACAGAAGACTAGGAAAATCAGACAGCCTCTGTAAGTAAGCCTAATTTCTAAATAGACCCCTGAAATTGACAAAACATAACCCAGTGGCAGAAGATATAATAATGTGCTTTAACAACAAACAAACAAAATTTGACAGAACTTGAAAAAATAGTTCAGACTTGGCTACTTACAGAGCTCTGACAGAGTCACTGATGTGACTGTGACGCGCTGCATCACTGAGCGTGCATTAAAACCGCATTCGGTCAAACTAAAATACAATATGGGCAGCCCTGTATACATGCTAGAAGATGGTTAGACCGAAAACAGTCTTAATCGATGTTTCGCGTATGTTAACAATGCATTATTGTAAATCAGCAATATTTTTCTTCTTGCCTATGTGCGCGTGTGTGTGAGAGAATGTGTGTGTGTGTGTTGCGGGATGTGCTGTCGCTATTGTTAAATTTTATTGTTGTTTGTATTTATTTATTTATGTATCATTTCTTTCGTATGTTTGTAATTTACATTCCTTTGTTGGTATATTTATCATTTTTATTGCTTCAAGTCTGCTGCTCTTACCGTTAGGTTCGCCTCTCTTAATATACTATGGGGGCCTTCATACCACCTTGTGTGCAAGACTACAGAATTAAAATTATGGAGTCATTAGATCCATGTTGCCAGATGATAATGTTTGCAAAAATATTATTGTTTTGAGATGAAAAAAAAAAATCAGCCATGTTATCATTTCATTGTCTTCACTACCAGTATTCTTCGCCAGCGACTTCTCGAGGGGGGGGGGGGTGAGTGTGGCCAGAATAATTATATTATTTTGTGTTTTAAATTGATTGCGTGTGCTGTCGTATGTAGACTATTCCACGCGGCACCCCGCGAGTATTCTTGACTCCAGCAAATACTCGGCCAGGCACGAGAAATGGTGCCGTACCTATTTATAATTTTCTTACACAGTTGACCCCTTGTCGTGTGTGCATGTGACTCACCAACCAATGCCCCAGGTGCGCTTTATCAGCGCGTGCTGCTATCTGCAGGTATATCACATAACCTATACGGTCTGAATAGATTGGTGAGCGGTGGGAATTGGTCTGGGAGCTAGGGACGTGTGAGCACGAGGTGGAAATCGTTCAGAAGAGGGGTGGGAAGGTGAGTAGTATCTTTGATGTAATGTGGTATTATCACTGGAGGTGGGAGAGGGGAGTATACGTAGGTTTATTAAATTCAATGGCGGGCGAAAAGTAAGACGGGGACAGATTCAAGTAGTCATGAATCGCCCACACACATGAAATGAAAATATTCACCTAAACCACACAAATTGCCATAACTCAACATTCGTTACGCAAATTGCGTAGAAAAGACAGATTTATGTTTGTGAGGCGGACACGAAAGTAATGTTTACGTTTCAAAAGTGCTTTCAATTCGACCTGCATCTCTCATGTGGAGGGAAAAACAAATGGCTATCAACAGAAAAACAGCAAAAAATACCACTTTGGGCAGTATGTTCTGACAAATACAACTATCTGCATGAGTTGGTAGCAGAGAAAACGCGTCTGCAGAAGGAGTTGGGTCGTTTTGCATTGGGTTCGTCCAAAACAATATCGTACGCAGGCCTACTTAAAATGGAGGGATCGTGGAAAGACAACAGCAGTTCGGTTTTCACTGCATGTAGGTTGTTGGTGGTGTTTTTGTAGCTGTTGGTGGTGGTGTGAAATTGTTTATTTAATTTCGTACAATTAACAATATCGTAGGTAGGCCTATTTAAAATGGAGGGATCGTGGAAAGACAACAGTAGTTCGGTTTTCACTGCATGTAGGTTGTTGATGGTGTTTTTGTAGCTGTTGTTGGTGGTGTGAAATTGTTTATTTAATTTCGTACAATTAACAATAATTATCGTAGGTAGGCCTACTTAAAATGGAGGGATCGTGGAAAGACAACAGTAGTTCGGTTTTCACTGCATGTAGGTTGTTGATGGTGTTTTTGTAGCTGTTGTTGGTGGTGGTGTGAAATTGTTTATTTAATTTCGGCCATGCTATCTGCATCCTTTTTTTTTCCTGTATAGCCATGGTTATTATCTCCCTTGCTCACGCCGGTCCAACCCAACCCGAAAGGTTCGTCTTACCTGCTCCTGGGTTTTTTTTTCTTGTTTTTTTTGCCCCTCTACCCCACTCCGTTCTTTCCTTCCTGTAAGCCTTACCTATTCGCCATTATACAGTGTTCTATCCGTATGAGTGAGGAACGATTTCTTTGTGCCGGAGAATGGAATGTAAACAGCCCGGAAAAAGGTAGGTGGATGAGTTAACTTTCAAACTTACACTGCGGAGGAGATGTGGCTGTTATTTTGCTGTCTTAAAGCACTATGTTGAAAAATCTAATCATATTAATATAGATTATAGTAATAAACATGCAGAGTGCAATTTATTAGTGTGTATGTGCAAGGATGGTTCAGCGAAGAGTCGGAGCTAACGCCTTTGATGTAGGATTCAAAATTGTTGTAAGGTGAGCACTGACTTCGCTATGCATCGCTGGCATGGTATGTAGACTACAATTATGTTGTCTCATAACATGGGGTGGTCGTTACTTCGGTGAGAGCCGAAAGGGATGAGGTTTTCTGCCCTTATTATTTTTTTTTTTTCAGATAAATACAAGTAGATTTCCTCGGGCGTCAAATCACTGGAAAGTTCATTGCGATACTTAAATGACTATTTATTTCAACTGGAATTAGGCCTATATAGATCTTTCTGTTGCCAGCCAGAAATGACCCGCATCATACACGTATTATCGTTGGGTATTTTCCAAATTGTTGTATGTGCATTTTTGCCTCTTCGAGAAAATGAGGAGTGAAAGTTTAACGAATTGTGTAAAATCAGATGTTTTTTTTTTTTTTGTAGGCTTTACAAGTGCCCACGCAAAATAGGCCTACACCCATATGATACTTACCTATATATAACTAGATGAGCTGCCGGGCATTGCCCAGAATAAACAATCCTGTGATTCCCCCCCCCCCCTCTCTAGTATAATAAAAGTAATAAACTACAGTCTTGCTTCGGAACTCATGCGCACCACAACATTACGCACCAAACTGAACGCTTGATACGGTTACTTTTTATGACATGCACGGTACTATATTGTCATATTACGAAACAAACATGCAAATATACAAATGTTACATAGCAATAAACATTGTTATTTTTTTAAAATACACGCTTGAAGTAAACAACTTTTAATTATAGCCATCATCTTCCTAATCTCAGTTGCCACCTTCCTGCCAAATTTAAGGCCTGAAGAGTGTATAGTTTGGTCAGTTAGTCATGCCAAAGTTTGCAAGTTACTGAAATATATAATAGATAAAATTCAGAGTGAGAGGACCACTTTCATGACAAAACCTCAAAATCGGCAAAATGTCGCATACAACAATATGGCAAATACCCCTATACGGCTTGGATTAGAAAAAAAAAGTTAGGGTTTGGCTTGTTCAGGTTTCCATGGCATTTTATTTGAAAGTCACAACGGAGTAAAATGTTTTAACTTCCGGGTCCCAAATCTCACCTTGATTGAAACTGCACATTTAATTGTAAGCTGTAAACAATCGAATTCAATTTCATTCATATCAAATTAAGGCAGTACACAAGCATCCATCTCCAGAAACAAGAGGAACTATTTGGAATATCCTACTGGTGTGTTTTCAGTGCATATCCAAAATAAAAACCATAGTTACTACATGTATTAATACTATGTTAAAAAAGAAAACAACGAAACTGATTTCTCGAAAATGATTCAACTTAAATATTATTACTCTTCGAATCCCTCGATATAACCCCCCCCCCCCCTTTCTGCCTTTACACGTCGATTCTAGTGGGTGTGAAAGCTTAGGAAATGCCGCTGAATCTCATCCTTTTGGATGCTGCAGGGGGCCTTTGATGATGCTTCTTGGATCTCCTAGATGTCGTGGAAGCGTTGCCCTTTCAGTAGCATTTTAAGCTTTGGCAGAAATACTCTCACAGGGTGCCATGTCAGGGGAATAGGGGAGGGTGAGGTATAACTGTCATTCTGTCTGAAGCAATGTGTCGCTGCACGCATAGAGCTTTATGAGCGGTTGCATTGACATGTTGGAGGAACCAGTCCTGTGACGCACGCCCATAGTTCCGGTCGCGTCCGACGCACTCGTTCTCCCAGTCGCCTTAAAACTTGGCTTCTTGGTTGACATTTTTACCCTGTGGCACATATATTCTTTCATAGTGGTACCTTTCCGTCAAAGAAAACTATGAGCATGCATTTCTTGCGGTTTCTTTGGTCGTGGGAAATGAGGACCTTTTCATTAAGGAGACTGCTGCTTTGTTTCAGGGTCATATGCATTAACCCAAGTTTGATCACCTGTTAGTGTTACAATCTTTTTGAAAGAAATCACTACCAGCAGCAACATAATTCATCAAACCTTGGCATTCCTCGATGCCATTCTTATTTTGTTCATGTGATGATAAACGGGGGGACAAACTTTGCTAGAGTCTTCTTCATTTCTCAGTGAGAATGCACTGACAAGACCCGGACTTAAAAACCCAACGATAATAACTAGTCTGCAAATGCTTTGCTTATGGTCTTCATGATTATCTACGCCGATTTTCTCCACATTATTTTTTTGATCTGGACGCCCCCGGCCGAGCTTATCACCGAACAAACTTTCACCTGTCTTAAACCTTGAAAACCACCCGAAGCATCGTGACCTGTTCATTGCGCCTGCCCCAATAGCAGTCCTCAGCATATCGAAAGTCTCAGTAGCAGTTTTCCCGAGGTTTGTGGCAAAATAAGATGCACACACATTGTTCTTTAGAAATTGTCATGATTCTACAAATCTTGGAGAAAAGGCAGTAAAACTCTTTTGTCAGCTAGTCAGAAAATATCATGTAACATATTTTAAAAAAACGTCGTCATGGCAACACAACAAGGCTTAACAAAATCACAAGTCAAATGAAAACGGTTAAAGTAAGACGTCTGCAAATTTCATGATAATCAATCAATGTTTTCCAGAAGTCATTGAACATGTATTCATTTAGTGTGTCCATTAGGTGCCATCACAGTGAGACCAGTCTCGTTATTTTAGTCTACTCAATACCAGTTACACGAAGTGAATGATGTTTGTGATAGGTCCTTGTCGTGGACAAGAAAGAATTCAGTTTTGGTCAGATCTGATATTTTTATCGAGGGCATTTTTGCCATATTGATGTATGGGACAGTTTGCCGATTTTGAGGTGTTGTCATGATAAATACTCCTAATTTTACTCATTACAAGTGCCATTCCAATCGGTTACAAAGTGTTCGAGATGTGCGTTTATCGTGTAATGTTGAATGCATTTTGGCCTTGATTTTACACAACTTTCAACCCTTTCTCAAAAAGGCAAAAACGCACATACAACAATATGGCAAACACCCGATAATATTCTCCTCAATGTTTGCCTTGTTTTGCCATAATAAAATTAATGCTAAAACTTAGTATAGCAAGATACCGCATTAGCTGACCTTATCCGAAGTCCGCCACATCATAAGTTCAAACTCAATGTTTGGGTTCATTAGTTCACCGTAATGTTACTTTATCGAATCCGTTTCACAACACCAATAAGATGGGCAACTACTGAGCATTCTTCAGAAATCTACCGTGCTATGAAAAAAAACTCTTTTTACCAATCTAGGTCAACTTTAGGTTTCAACATCAGTTTCTAGAATGACATGTGCCCTATCTTTCTACCGGGGTTATAAGTTTATGTGAGTAATAGTGTTTGGTCATCATAAAATGGAACTTTAGCAAATAGTAAAGTGGAACAAAATCCAAATGAAGACTCAGTCGGAAGAGCGACCATCGACCAATTTTAAAGATTTTTTTTGGTTATTTAAAAAAAATTATTACAATGCCTATTTTGTCCCAAATCCCAGTTTACTCTTCTTTCAGTAAAGCCTTCCTCTGATGAAACAGGTTGCTTTTCTTTATCTTCGTTAACAATGCACCTGGTGACTTTCAAAACTTTAAGAAAAAAGATAATTTTTTTTTCAGTTTCATGGATATGTGAATTTGGTCATTTTTCCATCTGGGTCTTCAAACGTTTTTGCGGCTCGTTAAAATTTTGATCTGGGCATATGCGATGTCTGTTTCAGTAACACGACAGAAAAAGGTCTGTGAACTGTGACGCACTATGGTGTCTCGTTGCTATTGTAAACAAATGATTTTATACTGTTGTACTATGCTGTCAAGTTTGACCGCATTTAAAATGTGCAATAAAGGAGTCGCTATTCGTTCAATATGCCTAAACCATTGTTCTGACCTAGCTGAGCTGATTACGGCATCGCGCCGGCGTCGGTTTAATGTTGGGAATCCGCCTCTACGACAATCCCCCCATTACAACGGAAATAGGCGATTGATTGATGTAGGGTTGCTGGCTTGGATCAACGTAGACTTGGTGGCTGGGTAATTCAAAGAATTTATAAGGTAGCCTCGCGACTTTGAAACTATGAAAAGGCTGACTACGTAAGAACAATGAAAACAGGCCAAGTTCCCTCTGACCAAATGTGAGCCTCCTCGGGGAAATGGTCCACATTGTCAATTTTTTTTTTTTTTTAATGGAGGTAAGGGTATACTGTTAAAGTACAAATTGCCCTGAGAAGAATGCACTTTATTTGATGTAAAAATATTGAAAATTGATCAAGTTGTGGACCATTTCAAGGTGGCAAGGTAAAAAAAAAGTCCCTTTTGAGAAAAACACGTTTGAAGTCTACGTACCCGATAAATTTAAAAGGATCATTAGACTGGATCACAAACAAATGAAGAAGAAAAAATATATAATATTTAAAGACTGAAGTCATTGATATCCCTGTGCCCAGGCATAAAGAAATGATTGAGGAATCTATTTATGCCGAAAACTGATGCAGGACCGGGAAGTCCCTATCCACTTATAATTTTTGGCTCTATCTCGAAAGTGCCGAGCGCGACCATGTGGACCATTTCCCTAGAGTGCCTCACAAATAGTAAAATAAGGAGCGTTATAATTGAGCATTTCAAAGAAAACAATATGAACGCCTCTGAAACTGGTCTCTCTCTTACCCACATTCAAAACATGGTTACTAATTTTTAAAAAAAAATAGATAAAACAAGACAGTTCAGACACATCATTATAATTAGTGTAATGATTTTTTTTTTTTTGTCTGAAAGGTAGAGTTGGGAGCAGAATAATGCTGCACAGTAATGTACCGCCAGTCACACATGCATGCTTGCAGGCTTATAAGAACAAAAAAAAAAGAACATAATTCTCTTTCATTCTGGAAAAAAAAAAAGAGGAAAAATTTGGGGAATGGATTTTTTTTTTTTAATATAGTAGTACTGATAATGATAAATAACATTATACAGCGCTAGATATATGGCCTTTAGCGTCTTTACAGACGGTCTTAGCAGCTAGAATATTCACTTTCACTTTGACTGACAGCTTCTCTCGTGGCTTATTCTACCAATGTTTGACCCGAGAGTGCGATGGCAGTGATTGCAGGTCAGTCTTTTGGGTTCACTTTGGCGAGTGTTTTCATTCCGCCTCTGTCGTTTTGTCAGGTATGTTTCTTTTGCCTTGAAGTCTATTGCGAGCGTGCCACTGCGCAATTTTTGTCTCCATCTGCTTCGATCATTTGCAAGGTTCTCCCATTCATTGGGGTCGATGTTGAATGCTTTCATCGTGACCTTGCAAGTGTCTTTGAATCGCAGATGTGGCCTACCTCTGGGTCGGTTGCCAGTAGCAAGTTCCCCGTAGAGAATTTGTCTGGGGATGCGATCATTTTCCATACGGTGGAGATGTCCAAGCCACCGCAGTCTTTTTTTGCCTAGGAGAGCCTGAGTTGATGGAATGTTGGCTCTGCTCAGAACTTCGATATTTGAGATCCTGTCTTGCCACTTGATCTTGAGAATTTTGCGTAGGCAGCGCAGGTGGAAGGAGTTGAGGGATCTTTCATGTTTGGAGTAGGTGGTCCATGTCTCTGAGCCATACAGCAGGGTGCTTAGGACGCAAGTTTGGTACACGAGTACCTTTGTTTTGATGGTCAGCTTGCTATTGTTCCACACCCTTTTTGAGAGTTTGCCAAAAGCTGTGGCCGCCTTTCCTATTCTGGCATTTATTTCAGTTGTTATGTCTGTGCTACCACTGATGGTTGAGCCTAGGTAGCAGAATTTTCCCACTTGCTCCAGAGGAGAGCCATTCAGCATGATTGGGTTGGGGTTTCTCAAGCCTTGTGTCAGAACTACAGTTTTTGAGACACTGATCTTTAGCATGAATTTGTCACAGGTTTTGGCAAGGCTATTGATGAGAGCCTGGAGCGTGGTTTCATCGTGGGCCACGATTGCAGCATCATCTGCGAAGAGGAGCTCTTGTAACATAATATGCTCTGTACGAGATTTTGCTTTTAGTCTGGCAACATTAAAAATGGAGCCGTCCACTCTGGTGTTAATAAGTACTCCACCTGAACATTGACCAAAGGCATTCTTGAGTAGGGCTGCAAAATATATACCAAATAAGGTAGGAGCAAGAACACATCCCTGCTTCACACCGCTGTTTACAGCAAATGAATTGGATGTGCAGCCCTCAAAGTTGACACATGCCCTCATGTCAGTGTGGAAGGATGCAATAAGTTTTAGCAATGTTGGTGGACAGCCTATGGATTTAAGGACTGCATACAGGCCAGATCGGCTTACGGTGTCGAAAGCCTTTGTTAGGTCCACAAAGCATGTTATAAGCGGCCTGTTTTGTTCTTTACATTTTTCTTGGATTTGCCGAAGTGCAAATATCATGTCAATAGTTGATCGTTTGCTTCGAAAGCCACATTGTGTTTCTGGTAAGACTTTTTCCGCCAGTTGTTGAAGGCGGCAGAGGATGACGCGAGCAAAAGCCTTTCCAGTAATGCTGAGGAGGGATATGCCTCGATAGTTGTTGCAGTCGCCTTTGTCTTCTTTGTTCTTGTAAAGTGTGACAATTTTGGCGTCTCTCATATCATGTGGTATCACGCCTTCTTTCCAACACTGCAGTAACAGATTATACAGGTGTGGTAATAGTGGGCCTTTTAGGTCTTTTAATACCTCTGCAGGAATGTTGTCACTTCCTGTGGCTTTTCCAGCAGACAGGTGGTCGATTGCATTGGAAAGCTCGACTAAGGAAGGTTCAGCGTCAAGTTCGGCCATTATTGGCAGTTTTTGGAGGTGTTCCTCAAAATCTGGTGGAATATTTTTCTCAGTTGAATACAACAGAGAGTAATGCTCTACCCACCTATTCAGTTGTTCATTTTTATCTGTGATGGGTTCACCATTTACAGACTTAAGTGGGGCGCTTTTGGTGATGATTGGCCCAAGAGCTACTTTCATCTGACTAAAGGCGGTTTTCATATCTCCCTTTTCATTTGCCTCTTGTATGCTGTTACACAAGTCTGTCCAGTATTTGTTGGCGCAACGTCTTACCTCCAGCTGAAGTTTAGCTTTTGCATTTTTCAAACAAGTTTTTGTACTCTGATTGCAATTTTTGTTATACTCATTGAAAGCAGATTTCTTTTGCTCAATGAGAGGTAGGAGAATTTCGCTGTTCTGGGCTACCCAGTCGTTGTTTGAAACTTTATGCTGTCCAAAAGACTTGATGGCACAGTCATGAATTTTTGAACTGAGAGTGTTCCATGTTTCATCTACCGAGTCACATTGGGTGACATTATCCATGCTTTCAGCAAATAACTTTTCAAATGACTTTCTATTTGATTCATCTCTGATTGCTGTTACATTGATCTTAGGGATTGAAGGGGCTTTTGATCTGTATTTTTTCTTGGCCGAAATTTTGATTTTGCTGACTACCAGTGCATGGTCGGTGTCACAGTCAGCACTGTGGAGGGAACGAGTTATTTTTATACAGCCCAAACTCTTCCTCCTTGAGAGAATATGATCTAATTGATGCCAATGGCCAGACCTGGGATGGCGCCATGATGTTCTTTGGCATCTCTTAAGGTCAAAGTACGTGTTTGTAACACATAATGAGTTTACGGAGCATAGCTCCAGAAGGCGCTGCCCGTTTTCGTTGATGTTGCCAATGCCGAAGTGCCCAATGCACTTTGGCCATGCGGAGTGATCTGCTCCCACTCGAGCGTTAAAGTCACCCAGAATTAGCAGGCCTTCGGTGAGAGGGATGTTGTGGAGAGTCCTCTGCAATGCCTCGTAGAAAATGTCTTTGGTTTCGTCAGAGGAGGTAAGTGTTGGGGCATAGACACAGATAATGTTGGTAAAACCAGACCGGGTGTTCAGTCTGAGTGTCATGATGCGTTCTGACACTCCAATTGGAGTTGCGATCGAATTGATAAGGGAGTTTTTTACGGCGAAGCCCACGCCGTGGATTCTCGGCTGTTCGCTGCTAAGGCCCTGCCAGAAGAAGGTGTAGTTTTCTTCTTTGACTGACCCGGAGTCGGGAAGTCGAGTTTCTTGAAGGGCAGCGATGTCGATGTTTAGTAGCTGAAGTTCTCGATCAATAATTTGGGATTTCCTGATGGAGTCAATATTAGTGAGATCTTGCTGTTGCAAGCCTGGGCGCATTGTTCTGACGTTCCAGGTACCAAGTTTTAGTATTTTTCTGTTTTTGCCAGGTGCACACTTTACGTCAGCTTTTTGACTTTTGGTCTAGCTCCAACCACCTTATGAAGCAGGCTGACGTGGCGGAACAACACCCAACTGCCTGGGGGCTGCCCAGGTTACGGCGGGCGGTAGTTGATCAATGCAGCTGAAAAGCCGCTCCCACCGACAGAGGGGACCCCTGGCGCTCATCCGTACGCCAAATGGATTGAGCTTATCACCGGTAACTGCCACCTCCCGTGTTGTGCCCATCCGTAACGGATGGCTGGAGTGTCCTCTCCAAATCGGAAATGGGTGGGCTTATAGAGGAGAGACAGACGCTTGCCAAGCCCGAGCAAACGCCTCCTCGTTTTGCTGCCTTGCCTGGGCTATTTTTAAGAGATGGTGCTTTGCCCAGAGGCACCACCCCTCTCTCTGCCATTCTAGTTAAACCCAAGGGAGAGACCAGGTCAATACATTTGGAACTAGTCCGGCTGCAGGAGATGCTGGAAGCCAGTTTGATGCAGTTCTCCCTGACAACCACCTTCGGGTCTCCACTCCTGATTTTCTGTCTGGGTTTACTCCCATAGCCTTTGCTATCATAGCAACGCACAAGGCAGTGTGGTATTTGTATTCAGGGTTACCTTCCCCTAGTCTTCCTCTCTCCCGAGATGACCCACAAGACAGTGGGGGTGACAGTAGCAGGCTGTATTGTGTACTGTCGTACAATAGCAGAAAACTCTGGCCTGACTTAGATAGCATGCAGGTATTACAAGCGCTAGATAGCATGCAGGTATTACAAGCTCTACGCGCTTCACTGTGATTCTACCACTCAACATTCAATCCATCAATTGAAGGAACATACTAAAACACGTGACAATGGTCAGAAACAGCCGTCCTTGCATTCCATCTTAATTAATGAAAGGATGTGTTTTAAGATGTTTCTTAAAAATTTCAGTATTTTGTACATCTCTTTTGCTTTGAGGCAGCGAATTCCAGGTTCTCGGGACAAAAAAAAAAAAAAAAAGATCGTTCACTGAGTGATCTAAGAGACAAAGTTAGAACTTCTAATCTTGTTATGTGAACCGCTGATCGTAATTAGCGTGATGGAACATACAGATTCAGTAATTCGATATAGTAGGATGGTACGTTGTTATAATAGGCTACACATCAGTTTACGGTGTTGGACCTATATTTTTGGGACCCTGAAGCTTGAACTGTTATGGGGCCCCTTCGCAACCAACAACAAAAGGGCAAAATCCAAAATTCACTCATTAACAAAACTTTCTTCATGGCTCTTCAAAGGATTAGAACATTAAAAGATAATAAGAGAAGAAAAAAAAAAGAGCCTCCTGTTGCCAATGTACAAGCACAATTCCCTCATTTTCTATCTGGTGGCGCACTGAATCAAGTCTCTTATGTCTCGGTTTCTTTGTGAGATGTGAAGTAAGGAGTTAAAAGGGACCCCACTCACTGGTGAGACTAAAACAAGTCTGTTTCAACTAGTTCAAGCGCGTCAAAGCTGTCACGAGTCAGCTGGCAGACAGAGAGAGAGAGAGACCTCGCACGTTGAGTCAAAAGAGCCACAAATCAGACTTGACCCAGTACGCCATTAGCTCCAGGTTCAGTGTCATATCATTACATCGTGACACAAACCTAACTGGCCAATCGGAAAAAAAAGAGGAAGAAGAAGTAGAAAATAATTATAAACCATGTGAAACTATAATATCGTCGGGTTTTTCCATATTGTATGTGCTTTTTTTTGTCCCTTCGAGAAAACGAGGATCGAAACTTTGAAAAGTTGTGTAGAATCACAGAAAAACATTACGTCACAAACACATACATCGAAAAGTTTTTAACCGATTGGAATGACACGTATACATAATGAAATTAAGAGAGAGAACCATTTCCATGACAAAACCTTAAAATCCCCAAAATGTCACATACAATAAATAACCCACGACATGACGAAGGAGGACATGGAACAGCTACTAAAAGGATCCACAATCTATAATCTCTTATCACAAAGTTTGTAGTAATTTCCTGAAGCACGTCCACAACTCACAGATGGTTGTCATAAATTTCAGTTACTTCCTGAAGCACGTCGACAGCGCGACAGTTTTATTATCAGTGGGCCAACAGATCGTCTAGGTTTTTTTGTTGCTTTTTAAATGTTTTGTCAGTTTCCAAGTAACACTCCCATTCAAGACGTGGACATACAAGTTCAAGTTTACTGTAGGCCTGACGACCAATTCTAAATATACACAAGAATCATGCAAACAAGTTTTGAAAAGACATAAAAACAAAGCAAAAAAAAAAAAAACGCACTCGGTCATTCACGTTCTCCGCTCCCTGCTGCCTAGTACAATTAAAAATGTATACATTTACTTGTAATAATACACATATCAAAATGTAACTTGGTTGCTAATTAATAAAAATACACGAAGAAACTGCACTGGTGATACCATCCTACAAGTAGTGCTAAATTACACACACAGCTGTCGCGCCCTTCCACTCACTAAGCAATGAAAATTATGTAAACAAAAAAAATCCAGGCTTATTTTACAAGGTATATTGATCCTTCGCTTATCGCAAGAGGCATTACATTTTGTGCTATGTGCTCTTTAGGCATTTTGAGTTCTGAGTTTGGGTTTAACTGCGCGTCGGCAGGATAACGGCCATTTTGCCGATATCACGGTTTTTTTTTTTTTTTCGTTATCTTACCCCGATGGAGTGCTCCCTGAGACACAGAATACCAAGACGGACCATTCATACTTTCACGATATGCCCACAACTTGCGCGCGTATAAAAACGGTGAGTACCACTCACAGAGCTCCGTGGTACTAGTCTTTTTCGTTTATTTATGAAGGGGTGTGGTGCATTGTTGCATTGTTAACACGGATGACACGCGCGCAAGTCGACGCACGGAATTTGGCGACTGGTACCGTCTCGGTATCATGTGTCTCGGATGCCAAAACACACGCCAAAACAGAATAATTTCATAAAACTAAATAATTAATATTCATTTTCCTACGAAGTCATGTGGTGAAATTGTATCTGTGAGACTTGCATCCTCTGATTTTGTATTAACAACAACTACAACAATGTCAGCAAAAACAACTACAACAACAAACGGCAGTGTTTCGCAAAGTATAAAATGCATTTTGTGAGGGGAAGGGGGGGGGGCGGGAGTGTTTCGCTAAAGAAGTAAAGAAATATTACAGTCATGACCAAAATAAACGGAATCGATGTTTCTCAAATGTCTTCGTAGCGCAACAACGACTCGCAAGCAATTTTTTTTTTGCACATAATTATTTGTTACCGGAGCTGAGACACACTTTTGTTTTCATTGAATTTCTTCCACAGACAATAATCTGTTCCTTGCTTTGTTCATTTCCTTACATTAATGCCTCGCAAACATTTTTTTTTAAAAGCAGCAAAATTATCGAATGTCTAAAGGCGTCTACCACCGGCAGCACGGAAGGCCAGAAGCAGGTGATTTTTGTTTCGTTTTGTTGTTTTGCTTTCGTTTTTTATTTGTTCGTTTGTGCGGTGTAGCAGAGAGGATAGATATATCTATAGATACTCTCTGGGTGTAGTTCGGTTAGAGATTGTTGCTTAGCAGTTCCAGCATTAAAATAAATGGGTATTGTGGGCTTAAATAGTTTTGGCCTGGTTACCGTTACTAATGCTGACAATAAAATTGAGGACTTTCGTACACAAGTTTGTATCATGGCGTAAATTTAATGAGGAAAGACTTTATAGGCAATGTGGCCAAAATAGCCAAAATAGGCTTCCTTTTTGTTATTGTGTGTGCCCAATTTGTGGCCAACTTCTCTTTACGTTAGTGCCACCATTTGGCCAACGAAAGGGCTCTTAAATTGTGGTTGTCCAGCAAAACGTATTCATTACTCCATCCGTTACGCTTTCCCAAAAAAATTCACTTAATGTGCAAAACCTAATGGCCCAGACAATCGCTCCTATATGATATAAACTTCTCAAAATCATTTACCACAATATGGGTTCTTCGAGGCGGGGCCTTATCATGAAATGGCGTGTTTTCAACCTTTGTAATCGGTCTCCCCATTCATGGTTTGTCCCCTGTGTCAGATTGTTTGAAGCCTAAATTGGCTGATAAGCCAGAACAGAAACAGATGTAGGGAAAATGTTTGGGGAAATACCCTCTAGGATTAATCAGAAAATGTTTGCCCAAGACAGATCAATAATAAAACAATTAACAAGCGAGAGTTGGAAGTAATATAACCTTGCTTGACGCACAAATTTAGTGGATGTGGAAAACAGACGAGGCATAGAGAATCATGCAGTCCGTCTCATCAGTAAAGCCTCGAAATGTAGCCACCTAGATTTTAAAACAACCGCACTGGCTACCAGTTAGAGCTAGATTAGAATGTAAAATAGCGGTTCTATCAAAGTTCAAAATTTTCCTCCGCACTATCACACATTTCAAATTTTGTTTCTATTCATAAAACAACGGGGGTGCTTAAGACCTAGTACCAGCAATAATCTCACAAAGCCAAATTGCTATGTGAAAGCATTCGATCGATTGCCGTTCGTTTTCCGTTTTTGGTCCTAGTATCTGGCAAGAGCTTCCATTGAACATCAAGGAACTGGAATACATCACCAGGTTTTAAAAAACTTTAAGAATCCATTTATTTAAAACGTATTTTGACTGTTAATGGAATTTCTGTGCCTTGTTTAGTAAATGGGTTGTGTGTTGCCTGTGTGTGTGTGTGTACACCCGTTCGAGCACGTGTGTAGTTGTTTTTGAATGCGTGTATGCATACAAGAATGGATTATTGTTTTTCTCCGTGTAAAGCGCCTCGGGCTGTCAGGAAAAGCGCGCGATATCGGTTTACTTTAATATTATTATTATTATTGTTATTGTTAATATTATTATTACGTGCAAAGGTATGACATGAAGTTTTTCAAATAACTAAATATTAAATTAAAATTAAATATTTATTTATGTGATTTTTTAATTTTTTTTTTAGATTCCGTGTTTTCTTGCTTTTCAAATACTAAAAACAAAAATCAGTAGACAGATTCCTTCACATTTGCTGTGCAAATAGCTGGGAACTTTCCATTCAATTAACCCAAATTGTATGAGTTCATGATATCATTATTGGTCGCTTGGGAATTTGCTTCCTCATTTAATGCATTTACACGATGCTTCAGCATGCGCGAACAATGGACAGAACGAGCCGTGCACGTCACCCCTGGGTTTGCAGAACAGCAAGGTCGGGGATGTGACCGACTCCCTTCCCCCTTGATAACGCCACCGTAATGGCGGCTGCAGTGCGTGCGGCAGGCCGGCAGCGACTGCTTTGATGTAGATCGATAACGGGTCTTCGTTGGTTGCAGTCCTTACGTGCCTGCGTGAGAAACACAGTCACACGCGCGCGCGCAAGACACAGTCGTGATAATACTCACACACACAGTCTGGTCAAAGCGTTGCTTCTTATTGTAGCGGGTGTGTTCTTCGTCCTGCCATGGACTGATGAAAGAAGTCACCCTGTGTAGCAAAGACGTGGGTAGGCCAATGTTTTCATTCTTACACATTATTTGTTACTGTGCTGTTAAGTAAACTGTTATTCTTTGTAACGAACACTTGTTATTCTACCATTTGCTACTCGGAAAAGAAACGCAGTCGTGATTTTCAGATTTCCGTTGGTCTATTTTTATTCAGGCCAATGCGTGTGTTCATCCCATGCAGTTCACAGGATTCTTTTATTCGGGATCTGCCATGAAGAAATACTTCGGAAATAATGATAAGTTCATCACACTCAATAAGGAGTCGCAGTGGCCCCGTGTGCAAACCAGTGAAGGTCTCTGTAGTTATAGAGAAATTCGGAATGATTCTGACGTGACTCCGATTGAAGAAGCCTATGAGGATTATAATTCCCTATCTGGAGCTGAAGGGGCTTATTATTTGACGTCATTACAATTTGCAAGACAAACCACAAGCCATGCTTTAAGTTTGATACTACATTATTTGATGTTTCGTTTACATGACTGTATTCATCACTAATACTTTTCTCAGCATGAATGTTGTACTTGTAGTTCATCTTTCAAATTCAAGGGAACTAGACCTACTAGTAGTATTGGCTTCCGTGAAGTGTGCCTGAAAAAATCATTCAGTAAATAAACATGACATACATGGCTGGTGTAATCAGATCTTGCTTCGCCATTTTTAGCCTATTTTTTATTTTTACGGTTGGTTCCCAATGGTTTTGTAGTTTGTAGTTATCTTTCTCGTAAACATGCGAGAAGGTTTCGACAGCATGAAGGTGTGTGTCATTTTTTTTAACATCGTTTGATCCACATGTGGATCGGACGAAATCGGGCTTGAGGTAAAAACCCAAGTTCTTGAGGGGAAACATTTTCTGTGGAAATTGAGATTTGCTTATAACATGAAAGATTGGCCATTTTTCTGCATAGTTAAAATATTTTGCTTGATATTGTCTTAGAAAATGTTATTTTCATTTTTTAAAGAGGTATAAAAATTTCACTTTTACCCGGTTTTGTCAGATCCACTCACGGGATAACGAGGTCATGGCTCTGCAGACATAAAAAGATTTAATGTGTTTGTTTCTTTAAGTTCTCTATTGTCTTCTACTTCTAGCTTTGATTGATATTATTATGGATTAATGAAAAACGAATTTTATCTCGAAATAGATTTTATAACTTGAAGTATTTTCAGTATCTTTGCCATCAATAGTTCTTTGCAATCCGTGCTTAGCTGTTCCAGTTACAGAATATCAATAACAAGTCGCCACTCTGTATCTCACCTGATCTTCGTCTGTGTTTTTCTTGTGTCAGTTCTCTTCCGTGAATGCCCCGTATTGGAAGGGTCTGTGAGGAAGTTCTTTCTTCATAAATGGGTTTGTTCTTAATTAGACCTCGTCCGTCCACTGCAGGATGTAGCCCTCCGCCAATGATCCTCATTGTTCTCTCTTTTTCAATCGTCTTGTCCATGCCTGTCTACGTGCCTGCACGCTATCAATCATCTCTCCATCGTCTCTCAGGGTGCCCACCCGCTCTCTTGTCTTCTCTAGGCCTCCATTCCATGCAGCGCCTTTATCCATCTGCTATCGATATGGCCAGCTCATTTCCAGTTTTGTCGTAATATAAATTTTGTAAATGGGCTTAGGGGAAAAAAGCAGCACTTTGAATCATTATTGTGGTCTTCATATCACGCCTCAAACCTCGATTTACTGGATGGAAAATGAAAAAGAATATTTTGTACAAACCTAATTCGGACCCCTGGTTTATTATTTAATTTAGTTCCGTTTCCTTGACGGGGGGGGGGGGGGGGGGCGTGATTTTTTTCCGTACGAGCTTTAGCAAATTCAGAAAGGCAGCAACACACCCCCCAAACACAGGACAGCTCCAACACATCCTAGAGATTTTAGGTGACGTTCAGAGACACATCAGGCATAGTCCAGAGATTGCAGCACCCATGGCAGTGTTCGATAGGACGAGAAATCCCTTAGCCGATGACCTGTGTTTGGGGGTCTGTTGCTGCCACGCTCCTGAATTTGCTAAAGCTCGTGCGGGAAAAAAATTACGCTGAAGGGGAGTGGTTGGTGGGAGCGTTTGGTGGGGTCTCCTTCTGTCCTTTCGTTCTGTTATAATTATTCAGTCTATTGTCTTGCTTTTTCTTAACACAATGTGACCCTCGTCGTGTCGACGCCTCTTCCCAAAACTCAGATCAATGTCCTTGAGAACATGTAAATTAATGCAGGAAGATTTTAGTTTAATAATTTTGGCCTTTTACAGTGAACTGATTCTGATCTGATATGAATAGGGTATCAACCGTAGTGTGTTGCTGTGTCATAAGCATTGTTCTTTTCTGTCGGCATGGAGGTCTTGAACAGGATGGAATCATTTCAACAAAATATTCTGAAAGAGAAATAATAATTATGGCTTGCTTTCAACAGATTCCAGGAAAATAGTGCATCCGAACAAATAGCAAAATCTCTCGGGATGTCTGTGTCGTTCAGTGCATGTCAGTGGGTCGTTCCATATTTTCCACTGATCAAAAGGCCAGACTTGTGTTTTTGTTTTTGTTTGTTTGTTTCGTGTTGTTGTTGTTGTTGTTGTTTTTTCACCATAAACAAAAGAAAAAAGCGTGGCGATTTCTCGTACCATAAACTCGTACAGAGTGTCACTGGAAAATGTCATGCTCAAGAATGGAATTCCCATTCTGTATTCTTGACCAGTTTTATTCTTTGTACTTTTTTTTTTTTTTTTTGTCTATCACCCTGATCATTATGGGCATCAGCATCATCATCATCAACGTCAGCATTATCCTGTAATAATCTTCTGTGAAGAACTGAACTTCCACGCGACGCAAAGTAATCACTTTCCGTGCTGTAAGTTTTGGTACCAATATCATTTGATGTTTTGTTTACATGACCAGTTTCATCAGTAATAGTTTTGTCAGTGTGAATGTTGTAGTTATACAACTTGCTCTTGTTGTTCATGGTTGTGGATTCAGCTTCAGACTAAAGGTTATCGATGTCTATGAGTTTTCTGTTCGTCGTTTTTTTTTGTTTTTTCTTCAAATGGGCTCAAAAGAACTTGCAACTTGACATGAAACTCTGGGAGTACCGCGTATTTACTACATCTTTCCTGGATAAATTTTTTTCTTCGGCTATTGTATTGGTTGGAGAGTCAAGTGGTGTGAAATGGGATGGGATCCCAACTCTGTAGTTTGCGGTCTTTGTCTTAGGAGGTTCGCTGCCCTGGGCTTTATGCACTTTGCTTTTCTTGTCGTTGTAACGTCTTTTCTTGTGTTTCTTCTATTTTTTTTCTTGTTTCTTGCCTTTCTTCTGCGACTAGTGCCTACCTAAGGGACAGTCTTGGCCATCAAAAGGGCTGTTTGGTCTAGTGCCTACCTAAGGGACAGTCTTGGCCATCAAAAGGGCTGTTTGGTCTAGTGCCTACCTAAGGGACAGTCTTGGCCATCAAAAGGGCTGTTTGGTCTAGTGCCTACCTAAGGGACAGTCTTGGCCATCAAAAGGGCTGTTTGGTCTAGTGCCTACCTAAGGGACAGTCTTGGCCATCAAAAGGGCTGTTTGGTCTAGTGCCTACCTAAGGGACAGTCTTGGCCATCAAAAGGGCTGTTTGGTCTAGTGCCTACCTAAGGGACAGTCTTGGCCATCAAAAGGGCTGTTTGGTCTAGTGCCTACCTAAGGGACAGTCTTGGCCATCAAAAGGGCTGTTTGGTCTAGTGCCTACCTAAGGGACAGTCTTGGCCATCAAAAGGGCTGTTTGGTCTAGTGCCTACCTAAGGGACAGTCTTGGCCATCAAAAGGGCTGTTTGGTCTAGTGCCTACCTAAGGGACAGTCTTGGCCATCAAAAGGGCTGTTTGGTCTAGTGCCTACCTAAGGGACAGTCTTGGCCATCAAAAGGGCTGTTTGGTCTAGTGCCTACCTAAGGGACAGCCATAGGACGAAAGGAGTGAGTTTCTACGTGGGTTGGTTGGGAGGGGCGTATAAGTTGATTTTTGTCTGTTCTTTAGCTTCTGAATTTATTTGAGTCTAATTATAGGGAATCTAATTATAGGAAGTGTACCGGCGAGTAAGAGAACCCTTACGTCACCGCCTGAAAATATGTTGGACAGGCAGAATGGTCCGATTACATACAACTTAACTGCCAGAAGCGTGTCAGTCATCATATTTCTGACATTTGGGTAGATCTGTAAGTAAACAGAGTAACAGTTGAGTTTCATCGTCTAAATACCGACAGAGATCCGGTGGAGAATATAACTAGTCAATGCTTCCTGAAGTCACAGTAAATATGTGATAAAAATTCAATGTTTTCTCCCTCGACTGAATCCTTTGTGCGGGAGTAATTATTGCTGTGGTTTCTCTATATTATGGTGTTATGTAAAAGTATAACAATTACAATGATCTTCCCAACTGAGTTTCATCGTGTTAAATACCCAGAGATCCAGTAGCGAATATAACTATAGTCAGTGCTTGCTGAAACCACAGTGAATGTGCGGGAAAAAATTCAATGCTTTTCCCTCCACTAAATACTTTGTACGGGAGTAATTATTGTTATGGTTTTTCTATGTGGCGTTACATGTAAAAGTATAACAATTACAATTATATTCCGAGCTGCATTTCATCGTCTAAACACCGACAGTGATCCAGTAGAGAATATAAATAGCCAGTGATTGCTGAAGCCGCGGTGAATATGTGGTAAAATATTCAATGTTTTCTCCCTCGCCTGAATTCTTTGTGCTGGAGTAATTATTGTTATAGTTTCTAGATGTGCTGTTACATGTAAAAGAATGGCAATTACAATTATCTTCTGCGCCACCACCACCACCATCACGTTACTCTGACAACAGTTTTAACCCATGGAGAAGACATTCCCTCTTCCGCGGCGTCTTTGAGTGAGGATAATTGCTGTGTGCATCCGTCTGCTCACAATTGCAGGTGGAAAAAATGATAAAACGTATAGTTATTTCGACGTTAACCATGTAGTCCTCACCGCGACAAAAAGCTGCGGCCAATGGCGTAAAGTAGACGCCGCAACAGTTTACAGCTACGAAGAAATCAATCCTGAAGACTTGTTCATCCCACGGGATCGATGGTTTTGCTCTCCTTTGTTATCGATTTCTTCGTCAGGTAATAGAGCCGATCGTGGAGGTGAGTGAGCTTCCCACCCTTCCGTAGGGGTGTTATGTGAGTATTCGGGGGAGAACTGAGATGTGTGTAGGGAGTTTTTTTTTGGGGGGGGGGGGGGAGTGTGGACTTTGTAGCCGGGGAATGCCAGAGTTTTCTTTTCTTATCTTTTCTTTACCAATCTCCCTCTTTTTTTTTTTTTATCTCAGGTCATAGAAATCAGCTTTCTTGGCGTTGTTAACCAAATAACTTGTTAGTGATGAATGCCAAAACAAAGGAAAAGGAACTAATAATCACTTAGGCTACTTGTTCACACAGGCATAGACGTATTAGACTTCCTCATTCCTGCACAAACCAGGTGTAGTTGGGGAAGGGCGGGCAGCATTTAAAAAAAAAATTCTTTGGAGCAGGAACAAAATCATTTTATTTTATTTTATTGGAATGCTTTCATTTTTGGGGACCCCATGACAAAATGAATTGTAACTTTGGTTAAGCTTGTTTAAACATGATAAGTTATTACACACCAGTGGTTACACTGTGTTAACAGTTTTTTTGTAGCGTCGAGCTCTCTGAAATATCTAAGAACGTCTGTCATTGCGTTCCAATATTATGTGTAGTTTTGAATAGAGCGAAGAAATTGAAAGGGTTAATCGTTACTTTTAAGGGGGCACATACGAAAACAACAATAAACAAAAAGTTGTATATGGCAAACGTCTGTGCCGGGGAACAAAATCGCGACCTTAATTCTTGTTTGTTCTGTCTCCATTTTCTGAAAAACTGGAGAACTTTTTTTGGTAAGTAGTAGAGATATCACAAATGCACACTTTGACGTTTGTTTAAATTGCGTTGTTTTGTGGCACTTTTTTCAAGCTTTTTCACAGTTCTAATTTATTCTAACTCGTTATCATAATACTAAAACCGCAAACGTTTAACGTCGAATTTTCTCAGCAGAGCAAAAAGTGGAGTTTGAACAAACAACAACTAAGGTCGTGAATAAATGACAAGAACAGTTCACAACAAATTCACGAAGAATGAAAATAAAAGAAACCACCCTGGCTTTCTTGCTTTGAGCTCGGGGACACAGTGGTCTAGAGGCAAGGTGCTCGCCTCTCATGCCGAAGGTACCGGGTTCGAATCCCGGTCGGTGCAGGTTTGTTGGAATTTGGGGATTTTTCTCATAGTTTTCCAGACCCTGATCCTATGGTATGTAGGATCGAGCACCTAGTCTTCTCGGATAAGGACGAAAAATTCGGAGGGCACGTATGCACGTTGTGCACGTTAAAAATACGTTGGCAGTTGAAAATCGTGAAGAGCAGGCAGTACAAGGCCCCTCCCCGGGCAAAATTCTAAAAAATGAATCCCTACCACAACAAGAAAAAGTGAGGTGTAAATGCCAAGGCAGCGAACCTCCTAAGATAAAGACCTAAACACTTCATGCTACAACAAAAGTTGAATCGGACCGGTCACGCGGGGAGGATGAATGACAATAGGTGGACAAAACGCCGCACTGAATGGCAGCCAAGAACAGGAAAAAGAACAAGAGGACGACCAGGAAGAAGATGGAAGGAAGACAGTACAAAGAGAGGAGGAACAACATGGATGAGGAAAACGAAAGACAGAAGAGAATGGAAAGCATTGTCGGAGGGAGGGGCTACATCCTGCAGTGAGTGGACAACGCCTAGAAGAAGAAGAAGAAGAAGAAGAAACAGTTCTTGCTCCGATCTCAGAACTCTTTTTTTTTTTAAATGTTGTAAGCTTGTTAGTTTGCCTGTTTGTCCCTGATCTATACCTTGAACTTTGTTGATGAGAAGGTTCTAAAAGAAAAATATTGATTGTTTTGGCTGACTTGAGCAGTTCAGTAATTTCCATAATAATTCTGCCCCCTGGGAATATTGACGAAACAGTTTTAGTTTGTGACAGGAAGAAGAAAAACGCCGTGCATGTTCAATTAGGTGTTGTGAGCTGCAGGGTAGATAATTTGTATAACTCTTTAATCCCATTTGGGAAATTTTGCCTTTGTGCCATTGCAGCCCAGTTATAACTGGAGCAGGCACGTCGTCGCCACAGTGCAGCGCCGGTCGGCGGTTTTTTTTTTTTTTTTTTGGGGGGGGGGGGGAGATGAGGGGGGAGGGGGAGGGACTGGTAGAGATGAATTTAATTTAATTTTGCCCGGGCAGCGGCCTGTTCGGCCTGCTCTTTACGATTTCCAACTGCCAAGGTATCTTTAACGTGCGCAACGTGCACACGGGCCCTCCGAATTTTTTCGTCCTTATCCGAGAAGACTAGGTACTCGATCCTACCCCTCAATAGAATCAGGGACACGAAAATATGAGAAAAATCCCAAACTTCCAACATGCCTGCACGGCCCGGGTTTCGAACCCGGGACCCTTGGCACGAGAGGCGAGCACCTTGCCTCTAGACCACCTTTTCGGGTAGATAATCATACATGGCAGACATGCGCCAAAAAAAAAAAGGGGGGGGGGGGAAGTGGAAACTTCATTATCGAAGTCTTTTGAAGGCAATGCAAAAATTCTGTGAAACTGTGTACAGATGTGGTAGAATTCCACGCTGTGCTTTCTTGAGCACTGTTGGGCCCTATATACCTGCCTCGGGATGATGGAATTGCAAGTGTGTGCGCAAAAGAGAGAGAGAGAGAGTTTGGGTTTTTACGGGGCGTCGGCACAATAATAATGACGAGAGAGAGAGAGAGAGAGAAAGAGAGAGAGAGAGAGGGAGAAGGAGATAGCGAGCGTCAAGTGAATAAAAGAACGAGAGAGAGAGAGAGAGAGTCAAGTGAATAAAAGTACTAGGTTTTTACTGCAGCTCCCAGATAAGCGTTCATTTTTGTTGATCCAAGATCAATATAATTTGTTTCACCTTTCTTTCTCATAAAGTATTTAATGCAAAGTTCAAAGCATATTATTGCCCATAACCTATGGAAATACCCAGAGATATTTGAATACATTTGCGATGACGAGGGCGTCGGGAATTGGCAGGGAAAACCAATAAATTTGCAATGCGTGTTTTGCCGTGTTATCTTCGTTAATCGGAAGTGGCATTGCTGTTCCTACAATAGGATCAGGGACGGGAAAATGTGCGGAAAATCCCAAAATTCCAACATGCCTGCACCGACCGGAAATCGAACCCGGTACCTTCGGCATGAGAGACGAACACTTCGCCTCTAGACCACCGTGCCCTCGGTTTAATGAATCAGTCGTAAAGATCTACATGTCCCTCTCACTGCACTGTCTGACTTGCCTTTCGTCTTTCCTCTTTGATCAGCTCAAGCGAAGACAACTCCGTTTTTTTTTTTCGTTTTCTCTCTTTCATTCATTGTAGATGGGGAGGCGGAATAGCCAACGCCTGTTCAATTTGGGTAAGGTTGAAGTAGAGGGATATTTCCGTCTTTCTATTTACTTACTTTAACTGACTGTTACCATATTTGTTATATTTACCTTTATTTGTTTGTTTGTTTTAACTGTATTCCTATTTATAGATGATAGAGATGATTTCAAAAGCGAATAAACAAGGAAGTGCATAGGTAGGGAAGATATTCCCTCCCTATGCACTTTGCATAGGTAGGGAAGATAGTGTACTACGTCATCACTAAACGTGTGGAATTATTATTGGTCTAAATTTAGTGCATTTGATTTGAATCGCGATATTAAATAGAATTAGTTGTCGGCAGCCAGTGGCGACAGGAGCCAATCGCGATTCGAGTCAGTCAACGATAGGAGGTTATATGAATCAAAATCATTCGAATCAGTCGGCGAGTCAGCAAAGACAAGAGACAGACGAACGGCCTAGACCGAGCTCAAAGCAAAACGTAGTGACAAAGGCTCGCCCACTCCGAGCAGAGAAGGTCAAGACGGAAGCCGACCTCGTGGTGCGGCAGCGTGGACTATAAACATAACCATGCGCTTATTGAACTTTTGTGTGTGGGGGGGGGGTGTATCAGTCGATTTCTTTATGCGCCAAAATTGAAAAACAAGCGAAAAAAATCTTCGTGGACAATACCGCACTGGCAAGATGCAAATATTAGCTTGAAATAGCTTCAAAATTTTTCTTTCTCCTTTGTCGTGTAATTTGTGGAGAATGAACTGAAATGTGGAAGGTTCGATCGTCGACCTACTGCGTACTCTAAGTTTCATCACTCCAGCCAGCAACCCTAAGGTGGTCCTCTGTATAGGATGTTTGCACAAAGCAATGGTATCGTTCCCTCGTAGATGCTCTGTTTACAGCATTGACCGACGTCTGTTTGATGTAGGAACCCCACCCCTACGGTAATCCTACCTACTCTACGGGGATATCCTACACAAATACTTCGGATTGGCGTAGGGGTGCTGGCTGGGAAATTCCCTGGAATGCTTGACCTGCAAGTGCCTCACCAAATTAAATGCCGGTGTTTTCTTCGTGTAGGTACATGTGCTTTACTATATGTTTTCCTGAGTAGGCAGGAGACAGCTAGTTCCCCTTGTTCCTCTCCCAATAGATCCACTCTGGACTTTTCATAGGTGCCATGCTCAATTACAATAATACATGTAATTACATTCTGCCCCCATGGGCTTAAAATTAAAGCCTTTCAAATTCATTGTCCCCTCGTACATGAAAGTAAACTGAGGAAGGTAAAAATAACAGAAAATCTATGGGGTCGCCTTTCTTCTTACAGCTTTTTCTTTTTGCCATATTTTGACAGAGGCAGGTTAGGTTTGCTGTCGCCAGTGGGTCGTAATGGGGATATCGCTGATTTCGCTCCATACCGCCGAATGATGAGTGTGATACATAATCATTACCTTTAATTATGTTTCATAGCTATCGCAAACAGAGCAGGCAAAGGACAGGTAGAAAGGACTATCTTCCCTGCCTGAGCAAAGTAGGCCTATTACACAAGAAATATCTTCCCTACCTAAAAATATGCAGAGACAAAAATATTTTCCTTGCCTAAGTTAAGTGAATAGTCAAGAAATATCTTCTCTGCATGCACTTTGCACATAGGGATTGCATAGTCTGGGGATATCTTCCTTACCTATGCAAAGTGAATAGGCAGAGGATATCTTCCCTACCTATGCAAAGTGTATAGGTGGGGGATATCTTCCCTACCTATGCAAGGTGAATAGGTAGGGGATGTCTTCCCTACCTATGCAAAGTGTATAGGTGGGGGATATCTTCCCTACCTATGCACTTCCAATAAACAATGTGAAATTATTTTTAAATGGCCTAAATGTATTTAATTATCAGTCCTCCCACCCCCGATTAAATGTGTTGCTATAAACTGTATAGCGAGAGACGTTGCATAAAAATAATAAATAACAAGTGTCCATATAGTAATGAGACAATAGGGATGTCTATGTCACAAGCCTGTCCTCCATTGTGATATTTTTTTTACCAAAGATGTGCACTAGAGTTGCTGTGGCAAAGCCAGAAAAGCCAGCAGGGGAAAAAATGGTGCCGCCGGGCAAGACAAACTGCATTACCAGGAATCGAACCTGTCACGAGGGATTTGATCACATGTACATGTAGTTCATTTTCTTTAAGTTCGGAGGCATTCACTGAGCAGCACAATAGTGGAATCGATATGATATAAACAAATGGACAAATTGATGTCTATCTATCTATCTGTCAATCTATCTATCTATCTATCTATCTATCTATCTATCTATCTATCTATCTATCTATCTATCTATCTATCTATCTATCTATCTACCTACCTGTCTATCTATCTATCTATCTATCTATCTATCTATCTATCTATCTATCTATCTATCTATCTATCTGTATTTCCATCTGTCTTGTCTGTCTGCCTGCCTGCCTGCCTGCCTGCCTGTCTGCCCGTCCGTCCGTCCATCCATCCATCAGTCCACAACCCACCCATTCGTCTGTCCGTTTGTTTGTCTATCTGTCTGTCTGTCTGTCTGTCTCTATCTATTGACAGAGGAGGGAGGGTTTGACTTGGGAGGAAATGTCACAAAAAGCATGTTTCGATTAAAAAAAACAACCTCGACTTTCGCTCATTTTCCGTCCATCTATCCATCCGTTGCATTCATATATACTTTAATCTGTCTACAACATCCGACTATGGGCATGCATTGTCAAACTGCCTTCAATAAGCAATTTCAGCAAACAGCATTGTTCTCGTGTTACTGTTTCTCTATCTAACTAGTCAGCCGTCTTTCATTGTTACATTAGCCAAATGACATTGGTTTGACGGTGGCCTCAGGACGTTTCTCTGGAACACGATCTCTTTTTGATGCTTGTGTAGTATCAAGCGCCTTTTTTTTTTCCTTTGTCCTATACAGTGGCGTGCAGAAAGGGGGACAGAGGGGGGCAACGGCCCAGGGCATCCATTTCAAGATCATCCATTTGGGACACCGAACTTGATTAACGTGACTTATTTATGTTTAATTTGAATAAAAAGTATATTTCATCTTGTTTTTACATATTTAAAATGTCTTTGATTTTTTACATGTCTCAGCACTCGGCCCTATACTTCAGTTTTGGGGCATAGGATCAAGGAATTGGCCCCCGCCATCGCCAAACCTCTGCACGCCACTGTTCCTACATAATATGTGAAATGAAAGCGGTCTCCGCTGGCGCCGTGTTTGTTTTCTATTCTGATATTATCATTATTTCTCACAGCGGCACGTTTCTCCTTGATATAACCCCGTTGCAAGAACAAAGGTGAGGAAGGGGCTTGCAGAAAATGAGGAAGGCCGGTTTGCATGCAGGGTTATCGTGAATCCCACCAACAAAGCCGCACTAATCATTGCTCACCTACAGCATTTATCACCCCAAGCCAAAACACACTCTTTTTGCAAAGCCTGCCACGATTAATTTTGTGCTGCTCCTTTCAACTGACTCTTTCGTGCACACTTCTCAACTACAGACGTTCACAAACACACACGCACGCGCGCACACACGTGCGTTCACACTCACACCAAGGGCATGTTACATTCGTGTTGCATGAATGTCGGAAAAGGAACAACCACGTGTACACCATCTGTTTATCTTTGACAAAGACTAATGGGAGGAGGGGGGGGGGGGGAGATATATATTACTGATAAAACACATGATCTCGTGCGATGTGTGATGTGGGTAACTGTAACCGTCAGCATCACAAAGAATGTTAATTTTCTTATTCTTCAGCCGTTACTCGAACTCGTGGCAAGTAAAAATATATAATAACAATATCTCCTCGGTTTTGTTGTTGTTGTTGTTTGCTAAAAGTCAAGGCCATCCCACGGTGATAGAACTGATACGATATTGTCCATACAGCACTTTCAAGTTCGAAACAGTCTCTTTCTTTCTCTCTCTCTCTCTCTCCCCCCCCCTCTCTCTCTCTCTCTCTCTCTCTCACACACACACACTCTCTCTCTCTCTCTCTCTCTCTCTCCTTCTCTTGCCGTCGCTCACACACACATATAATAATTATATGCAGTTTTATTATATTTATTTTATAATAATATGCAAAATATACTGTTGGTTGGTGGGTGTAACGGTGAAAATTTTGTGCCTATAATATGTGTGTGTGGTGCATGCGTATGACTGGGAGAGAGAAAAGGGGAGAGTGAGAGAGAGGTGGGGGAGAGAGAAAAGGGGGTGAGAAAGAGAGAGTGGGAGTGGGACAAAGAGAGAGAGAGAGAGGAAGAGAAGCTGCATGCAATGAATAGCAAAAGTCTCACTATAAGTTGTTTCAAAATATCGATGTTTGTATTTCACGCCATCCACAGTTAAGAGCGAAAGTGGAAACTGAATGCGTACAGTAAATATTTAAATATTTTCTTCACCATTAAATGATGTAAATGATTGATATAGAGAATGAAAACGCTTTTGCTGGGTAGAGGACCCATCGACGGTATTTTTCTTACCTTCGAACTACGTGTTTACTCACTATTGTGTGACTAAGTAGAAGCCTAGGTACTGCATGTGAGCAGTGTGCGCCGCTCAGTCTAGACTACTCCAGTCTTTAAACAAAATTAATGGTTTGTGTGCGCTTTGTTTACATTTCATAATTACACGTTCAAGAGAGATCGAAGGAGTGGCTTTCTGGGAGCCTGAGTTTAGAGGCTACGCATAGCGTACATACGCTCGGAGTTGGGGTTGGAGGAGGGGGAAAGGGGGAGGCTATACCCAGCGTACGAAAAGCGTCCACGGAGGGGAAAAGAGAGGGATGGGGTCTGTAAAGCGTAATACACTTTTCATGTAAAGTAGTGAATTAAAATTTTATTTTGTCCAACAAAATAAGATTTTGAATTATGTAAAAATAGGCCCCTAGTGTGAGATTGTATAAAAAATAATGTAGGATAATATAAAAATCAAATATAGGCTAGGTTTTTAATGAAACAGTCAAATGATCTGTGCCAAGTGCCATTTGAAGTTTCAGTATGTCAAGATATCATCATGGACATGCGCTCGATCGAAAAAGGGCTGGGGTGGGGAAAGCCTGAAGCCAAGCCTGTGAAAAGCGTGCCAGGGGGAGGAGAAGTAAATAATTAAAAACTGCCAAAATTACCCTCCCCTCTCCACCTACATCCCCCCCCCCCCAACCTCAGACAGAAAGACGCATAAACAAGGGGAACTTTAATAGTACACGTACGTTCGTCTTTTGATCATGTATGAGTTACATAGCACAGCTCAACTCACCGCTCTGGACATACTGTCTACATAAAAGAAAGATGCTCCGTGGGTAAGTCACCACTATGCTGAGGCCCCCGAGAAACAAAAGAACTCATCCCTGGGTAAGTCACGACACCTCAGAAGGACAAATTGCACTATTTTCTCACCATTGACGGTATGAATATCCCAGCTATCATGATAAATTCATTTCATGGGCAACAAAAACGCCCCTAACGACAGCAAGAAAGACCAGTCTAAAGGCGAGAGGAAAATGAGGTTCATTACTGGTTAATAGAGGAGGTGGGTGGAGATCGATCTCTCCTGGCTATACGGGTAATAAGACTTCCCTGTGACAGATGGTAACGTTTAAGATAGTAATTGGTCTCAGTAGTCGAGTGACGTCACCAGTTGGCCATCAATGTCAAAGCTAACGCATGGCCAAATCATTTCTCCATTTATATCCCCATATTATATAGTATTATTCGTACATATTATATATATTATATTATTATAATAGTGTCACCAAGAGACCAATAGATTCTGCATTATGTGTGAGAAGGGGAGAAATTTATTAATAACTAGCCGACCCGCGCAAGATATATCTTGCAAAATTTCCATGTACTAAGCGCAACCGTATATCTAGATCTAGGCTACATTAAAACGGCATTTGGATTCCATGCTATGACTAATAGAACTTACAGTTACACCACAATTTCACACAGAATTATTTTATTAATTACCCGTTTTAAGAATGGTTTCGTTTCTTGGTGAGGAACCAAACTCCCGCGTTCAGTCGGCGTGTCAAAATGGTATCATTCTTCCGGGTCACTGAAAATGGTGAATTAAAATAGAATGACCGAAAAAATCTATTTTGATAAATTCGGGGACAGGAGTTCTCGTATGTTCTATGTGACGAAAACCTGGGTATGTAGATACTGTCGACTTCTGTAAAATTTGAAGCGTGTGGACTAAGTATTAACAGGGGAGTAGGCTAACATAGCCTCCAAAATTAACTTTTATTATAATAGATACACTTTGTATGATTACGTTCTGAGGATGAAAATCGCGCACGCGGTTTGAGTTTGGGTTTTACGGCGCGTCGGCACGATAACAGCCACTCTGAGCCTTTCGCGGTCTATTAATGGTATTTTTTTTATGTTTCGTCATCAGAGCTTCAGCAATATAAATTTCACAGCTGGAATTAAAATAATAGTTCCGTATAAATTTTATTACATTGGTAAAATTCTCAAAAGTTGTTTTGTATGGATCTGAAATGAGTTTTGTGTACAAACGTGTTTAAATCAAGTTGTAGATGTTCGCCTCTTTCAGAAAGGACAAGACGAACTGTGGGTCCACGTCAGAAAATAATGCTTTCATGCAGTTCAAACTAGTTTTCTCAAGTTACTCTTGGGTTGTTATTTCTACAATCTTTGGTGTCAGCTGGGCATGGAACAAAGTTAATACGTGGCAGATAGAGAAGGGATAAGAGAGAGAGAGAGAGAGAGGTGGGGGAGAGAAAGAGAGGAGAGAGAGAAAGAGAGGGAGAGAGAGAAAGAGAGGGAGAGAGAGAGAGAAGGGAAAGAGACAGATAAACAGAGAAAGAGAGAAGGATGAGAGAGAGAGAGAGAAAGAGAGAAAAGGTTGTAAGTTGCAAAGCCCCGGGTTAGAAACAATAAGGTAAAGAAACATTTTAGTAAATCACAAAAGCAATCAGAAATCAGAGGAAAAACAACACAAGCTTTCGGTCCCCAAAGACCTTCCTCGGGCAAAACGAAAAAAAAAAGTATACCGTAACAGAAAAGAATTCAGAATTAAAAACAAAATAAAGAAACTAAGCAATTCTTCAAGTAGTTTCAGGTAGCTGTGGTATCGATCAGTGTACGTAAAACAGAAAACATGATGTAACTATGCGAACTATGGAGATAGGTTGACAAATTGTTTTAGAGGAGTCATAGGACCATGGAGTGTGACTTACAGGTGTGAAATAGAACCATTTCGAGTTTCTTTGCAAAATATTTTATAAGCCTGCATTGTGTAGACCCACTCTCAGGACGGGCCTCTCCGTTCCCGGAATGTAAAGCTGTTATGTCATTTGTCTACCGTTTTAATGGAAATGGGTGAACGGATATTCTTGCCATGAGGCTAACCTGGTCATGTTTGCTGGGTACACTTTCCTATGTAACGGTCCAACAGAACAATGGGTTACAAGCGCGTTTTATCTATTGATTTTGCGTTTACTGAACAAACAGTGTAGGTCTGATTGATTTATGGCAGTGGTTGTGGATTTAAATACTTGAAATAATGGGGAAACAAAACTTTAAAACATTTAATCATTTATTGAAGAAAATAACGCCCAGCATTACGGCAGAATACCGGACCATCAATGTTAATCTTTGGAGCGACAGCGGTCATCTTACCACAAGCCTACTAAATGTTTATTGTTCTTGTTCTTGTTGTGTTAGGCCTCGTGGTGTAGCCCTCCGCCAACGATCTCCATTCATCTCTGTTTTCCGTCAGTCGTGCCCATGCCTGTCCCCGTCTGCACAATATCATCTCTCCATTGTCTCTCAGGACGTCCTCTTGTTCTCTTCCCTTTTCTAGTTCTCCATTTAGTGCAAGGTGTTTGCCTGTGACAAACTGGCATGCTTCCGTTGACCATCTGTTGTCTTTCATTCCTCCGTTATGGCCAGCCCGTTTCCATTTTCATCGTACTTAAATTCACAATGTAATTAAGTACAGAAATGTTTGCAATTTGGCCTAATTACATGAAAATGGCTTTATTTGTGAATGTTTTTTTTTTATCACTTTTAAAAAATATTATTTTACATAATACCTTGGAAAATTGGCAACTTTCTTGTCAAGTTTCACCACCACCACTACCACAGAGGGGGGGGGGGGGAGTATTTGGGTTTCTCTTTCATTAACCTGTAAAATCTACATCATAGAAACGCACAGTGTAATGGCTTATACTATTTTAACAGCCTATTCCCATGAATCCAAGTGGTATTTGCGTAGGCCTAGTGGGAGGCCACCTGCATGAGAATTCGTTTTTTTTTTCCGGAAACTGATTGTTCAGTATTTGCTTGACCTTGTCGTTGGTCAAGATCACACATTGCCGTTGGTCAAGATCACACTTTTTTTTTTTCCTGAAGGAACTGACAATTCCTCACAATTCAGCGCCAAAACCACGGTCGGGAAAGACCAGCACCTGCATGTGTGTTTTTTTTTTTTTGAAGTAGGAAATCATAGAGTCATTAGGCCTTCAGCGTGGCAAAAGCTTGACTATTCTGTGGTTAATAATGATGAAATGGCTGGGAATGGAGAATAAATAATAGAATGGCGAGAGACAGAGAGAGACATGGCAGCGCATAATTATTCCAGTCAATATCGGGTCGTTTACTTTGCAAAAAATCAGAATAAATAAATAAAATGATAATTCAGCTTAATACAGCGTTTTCTCACTCTTCTAAACGTATCGTAACTGGTGAAATTCTGGTGCTCGGTACGGTACCCACTCTGCCAATGAATATGGCGATACATACAGTGCAGCTATCGTAGTTAGTACATCTGTGGCGCAATCATTCATTCCTACAGTAACACAGCTGTTGCCAAAGGCACTTATAGCTAATCGACTCCCATTAATTTCAGTGGACCAAACAGCATTTCAGCGGTACCTCAGTGACAAAATGACTGAATTCTCTCTCATGTGTAAAAGCCAGTCCTTGGAAGGGCGTGTCAAACTCAAAAGCATTTGCACACACTCCTCACATTCCGAAGCATATAATTATTAATATTTATGCTCATACACACGCTCAGTCACTCACTTACACACCTGTCCAGTACCATACACATTCTCACACTGTGTACACGTGATTCTATGTGATAAAAGATATAATGGAACTATTTAACATTAACTTTACAGTGTAATTTAGAAACTCTCAAAACGAAACATAAATAAAGTACCTTAACTGACTGTGATAGGCGCAAAATGGGCCGTTATCGTGCCGACGCGCCGTAAAACCCAAACCAGAACTCAGACTTACTCTTAGACATTTCTCGCACGAAACAGTGACAGAATCATATTATTTTCCAATGGTTGCTCCACCAAATTGCCTATCTGAGTTTTTCACAAATGTGCAATTCACGTGGGTCATTTCAACATGGACAACCCAGAGCTTCTTGTCTCCCTCACCAGAAAACAGACAAGCAACAACTGCATACCGATCGCGATCACACGTTTCCATCTCGAGAGCAAGAAAAACGAGGTTATTTAAATACCAATGGAAATTCAATTTTCAAATTCTTAATTTTTAATTCTGTCGCTGTTTATCATTTTACATTTTCCTCAGAGAAAAATACCAGTTTTAGAGCTGTTTTGTGGTGTGTTTCTTGTGTTTCTTTCTTTTTAAAAATGGCCTGTAATAAAGTTCTTATTTGATGTTTCTTCAACGATTGTATGTGAGTTTTTAATTTTAAAAAATACAGATTAACCATACTTTTCATTCAAGTTATTTAGCATGCGAACAGTTCTTCAGAGACTCCCCAAATATTTATTTGAACACTCCAAGGTTTGTGTGACGATGATATGGACATTTCACCACTTGGACCAGCCAGCCAATCCACTCACAATAGGATTTTTGTCACCAAGGTCTGGCCAGTTTCTGAAAAAAAATTATTGTAGCCATATCACTGAGGAAGAGTTTGTAGCCAGTTAGCAAAACTTAATCCTACCCTAACTGCAACCTTACCCCTAAACATAGCCAGCGACCTTACGGAACTCCTGCGCATGGGATTGATGTCAAGTTTAGCACATTGGAGTGACATCAGCCACCAGCCTCGGTAAATTTATCTTTTAAAAAAATGAATAAATATAAATATTTCAAAACGATTATATCATTATTTATTTGCAGGATGAATGGATAAACCTGTCATTACTGACGTCAATGTGTGGGTGACGTAAGCAGTATGGGGGAGCCAGATGCGGGTGCTGCAGTTCGTGGTCTGTTCGGACCTGTGGGCCTCGTCTTGCTGTGGCTTCAACATCTTTTTATATATTCAGCAGCAACGGAATCATGTAAATAATGTAGAAATTAGCCCATTATACTCCCAGCAATACATCTATCATTTTCAGCAACTTCATTAACGCTACCATCACTATCAATGCCATCACCACCATTGCCAAAATCAACAGCACGATCATCACCATTAAACCTAGTCTATCATCACCACTGCCATCTCTTGCAGCCATCACTACTACTATAAAAGGCACATGTGTTGAGATAAAAATCCTCTGACAATGATAAAATTTCAAATTGCCTTCATTAAAATGTTAATTTAATAGGGCAGACACAGCGTTTTACCCAAACAATGGTGCAATAAAATTATCATTTATCGCCCGTAACGTTAGGATTACTTCAATGCACAAATGCATTTGAACCACACTCCACAAGACCAGTTTTGGTTAAATGCGCAATTATACCAACTCCACTGATAGACACATTTTGCAGATAGGGTAGGTTATCATAACAAACTGCTGTGTTTCTGATGGAATACTGCCCCATTTTTTTTTTTCTGAACTTAATTGGACAGTCTCCACTGCTGTTATGGGACACTGTATGTGTGTGCATGATAGAGATTTTTTTACAACTTCAAATGGCATGGAGGCACATATGGAAACCCTCAAACTTTCAATGAAAAAAGAGAAACACTTTGCAGATTTATTCGGAATTACCAGTGAGCATCATGGTCAGAGTGGGCACTCTTTTTTTTTTTTTTATATAAGTTCAGTTTATACTTGAAGAAAATGTAAACTAATTGACATCCCTTGGTGTACATTCTCCACTCATTAAAAAATATTTGATCACTGTTTTTGTCATTGTTGGTTTGCCCCCCCCCCCCCCACCCAAAAGCCTCAACAACATAGGGTATAATATATAATATGTATTATTTTGCACATTGTCCATAGTCATCACTTCCCATTATTGTTTCATAAGTAACATGCTTCACCAAGACAATGATAAAAATTATTGTGGAGAATAACACGAGACTAACACTTTACCTGCCTGTTAAAGAGCACTAATATTCTCTAGAATGCCACCTTGTTTTGAGAGACCAGGACTAAAGAGAGTGTTGCACTAAAAAAAAATTCATAACTCAATAACAACTTGATAGAATGTTTTAAAATTTTTACCACAATGCTGTCACATTGTATTCTTCACAATTATTGCACAGTTATAATTTTCCACAGTATACTTTGATAAATTTGGTCACTGTGAAAGACAGGGAGCATTTGATCTTACCTCTGAAGAATTTACGCTAAAGCCAGTGGGGAGCGCATTTGCACACGAGACTCTGATCTGTGAAATGACCTTTAAAGCTCCCGTTGACTATGGCATCTGTCTCACCTTTGAAGATTTTGAGATCACGGACTGTGCAATGAGATTGAAAGTTTACAACTCCCATACCAGCTCAGGCGTGACGTGGGTGAGTTACTTTATTGTTTCTCCCAAATAAGTCAAAATGTGGCAAAAAGAAAATGTTGTATGTAGCAAAGCCTTGCAGAAAAATAATATAGAAGTGACACAATCAAACGCAAAAATTGTTTCTGCGTTAAATCTTATGCCAGGCTACATATGTCACGAGTGGAGTGAGCGAGATTCAAGGATTACGGGGGCATGGAAGTGTAGGATTGACTCACGGGATAGTGAGGCTGCTCACCTATATTGACTTCAGTTAGTTAACGTGGAAGCGTGCAAGACGTGAGTAAAGTGAAGGCGATGAGGTAAATCTTGTGTAGTGAAAAGTCACTGCAAGTTAAGAGGTCCAAGGGGACAGACGTGGGAAAGCAGTCGGGAGATTGTGTGTTTTCCAGTGATGACTGGTAGGTTGAACTATGATTGATAATTATGATGATTGATGTACTATATTCTCCTATGACCATGATGTAAATAAGTTATATGTGAGGAATGTGAAAGTCATTGATTACTGTGTATAGAGATGTGCGCAATGAGCGATAGATATAAGTTCGGATCATGGATTCGTAGCGAGTCTGAGTACGGTGTAACACGGTGGAGGTGTGTTACCGTAAGATGTGTGGTGAGGGAAATGTGGACTATTGTGTGTACGCTTGATAGTTCGTAATGAGTGCTGAAGTGGATAGTAATTGTATGGTGTTATAGAAATGTAATGTTATTCTTATAGGTGCCGGGGTCGGGCAGAGAAGCCACCCGCGGTGAGCGGACTTGTGCCGGGGTTGGGCAGAAGGCTACCCACAGGCCGCCTGAGTGAAGCTGTCGCGCAGGACAGCGGGAGCACATGAGTCGTGGCAGTCTGGCCACAGACAGGGACGTTGTTATTAAGATGTTAATGTGCTATTAAGATGTTAATGTGCCATTGAGAATATAATGTGCTATTGAAATATTAATGTGCTATTAAGACCTCGAGGGGAGATTGAGATACGGAGATTAGGTTGAGCAGGAGCCAATAAGAGAGGCCAGCAAGTAATATATATATAGATGTGAGGCTGAGGCCAGAGCATATTTTAGAAAGTATTATCGGGTTGTGGACCCGTAGAAGAATGAATGTCGGGAATGCTGACCGTTGAATGGTATTTGAATTGAGTTAATGTAATGTGTGTAATTGCATAGATATCTTATTTTTATATATATTAAATGTGTGAGTCTGTTTGGTTGTTCTGTTAAGTGTTATGCTTGTTCGTTCGTGATTGTTGTCCTGTCATAATTATTACATTTCCCAGTCTGGGATTTGTGACAACATACAACTTTTTTTCTTGCCACATCTTGACTTTGCTCCAAGTAGATAGTCCAAACTTTCTATCATAACTCACCAGTTATTGTCTAATCTGACTCAGCTTGCTTTTCCAAGCATTTTGATTCCAAATTTATTATTTTGGCTTAAAGGCTTTAAAAGTTATGGCATTTTCAAAAGTGTTAAAAACACCTCGAATTTGATACCTTTTGCAAATTGCATGATAGTCCAACTTTGACCACCCATAAAATGACAGTTTTGTTGAGTCATGGCATTGAAAATTCTCAGTTTCCAAGTCAAGGGGGGTACAATATATTCAATTTTTTTTGACGGGTGCAAATACAATACAAACGTCTCATTTTACTTTTTTCAATCATCAAACTTCATACGACATCAATTGTTTATATGAACTCTTACAAGGGAGACCAAAATAATGTTATTTTTTATTAATTGAAAAGGAGGTCAACTGTGTTCCGCCACTGACTTAGCACTTAGTGTTGGACAAAGGTGACGAAATTAAGCATTTGGTGGGTCTATGAAAACAGTCGACGAGAATGTCTGACTTTGGTATACCCTTATACATGTAATACAAAGGTTGAGATTCATTTGCATATAATTTTTAATCCTGATCTATTAAAGTTTCCACCAGTTTCTTGGCCAACAAACTTTTCAATAATTGATTTTTAAAGGAATTTCAACTGAAACTAATGAAAAATACATTGAATTAAACCCCATTTATCTGGCTTTCTGTGTGAGTTATTTTCAAGCATGTGCATTACATTGGCGCTTTTTACATAAACACACAGCAGTAGTAGACTTGTAATGTTAGTCTAAAATTATGCCAAACCGGGATTTAGCTCCTTTAGCCGGCAGTTTGGACTACCAACTTCAAGTCTCCCTGCAACCCCGCAGACTTTCTGTGTTTTTTTGTAATATTTTGTCAATTTTCCCAAATAAGGTATAGTCCATGCGGGTTGATGATATGCCCTCATATTTCATTGCCTTCTCTGAACTCTGTTCGTATCTTGCCTGAATATTTTGCACATAAATCTATAATGCTCTGCACCTTGAGGAAATATTTTGTTCTAAATTTGTTACAGACCTAGTTTTGAGCCATGGATTTTAAGTAAGTCTCAAAACCATATGCCCTTCCTTCTTGAAATGCCTCAATTCACCAAATTGTCTTGCAGCGGACACTGGAATGCACTGATTCAAAACCCAATCAGATGTGTACTACCAATCGATATGTTACAGTCCAGGTCAGCAAGGATCGGCGAAATTACAACAGTGGTTATGACTTCAAGATTCATATTGCAAAAAGTAAGAGCAGAGGTTTGAAGATGAGAGTAGATTAGGTCGTCTTAATGTGTGTGAGTGGGGCATGATTTATCTTAATGCTAATCCTGTTTCTAATTTTACTTCAGCGCCTTAGAACATATCATTTTTTGTGGAGTTGAGGACTGTACTAGCTAATTATTACATTACATATTACAGAACAAAAATAAAACTACAATAGTTAACTGTGACACTAAACATTTTTATTAGCTCTTCGCCCGACCTTGTGCCTGCTACTTGTTTTTTGTATCTTAAATATCTGAATTTTAAATATTGTTTGCAATAATTGTCTTCACCGTTAATTCCAAAACAATGCATTATTCCCACTCTTCGGAAGCAGACCATATTTCTCTGAACCAAAAGTAATTCTTTTCATTTTCTCTGTATATGTGAGACCAGAGTTTTGTTAATTTGTGAAACTAGATCTTGGACGATGTTGCAGTCTATTGACGGAGGTAAAAATGAAAAGTATGTTAACAGGAGTAATGGTTGGAAGATTTATTACATATAGCTAATACTATCATGAAACTGCACAAGTGTGAAGGACCTAATTTTACAGGAGAGCGATAAGACTTTTTTTCACTTGAAATGTATCCGTGTTTTTGCTTTTGTTTTTTGGTTTTGTGAATTAACATTTGAAATCTAGTATCCCCCTTTTAATTTATTTAAGAAGTTCATTGAATATTTGGCAAATAAAAAAAAAGAGTAGTCATCTGCAGTTTTACAAATACACCTCTGCGGTTTCATGATGGGGACAGCGATATGTGAGTGTGCATGAGAAAACCCACAATAAGTCGGCAGAGCTGATTTTGAGAAAAACGGCTTTGAAGTGAAAATATGGGTCTGACACAAACTTCCAACTTTGCTGTTGTTTTAGGGGACCGTGGCATGTTACAGGGTAAGCTGTAGACGAGCAGTGAACACTACTCACTGTGATATCTATAACGGCTTTGTAATTAGACTATGGTCTCCTAACAAGATCAAAAAACTTCTGACTTGGCTGTTTCTAGGGGACTGTGGCATGTTACAGGGTAAACTGTAGATGAGCAGTGAACACTACTCACTATGATCTCTATAACGGCTTAGTTATCAGACTAGGGTCTCCTAACATCAATCACTCCAATATTACTTGGTCAATTTGCTATTGCCACTTATAGGATTAAATGCCGTTTTCTCAAAATCTTGTTTTAGGGGGGTGACTGACTTCAATTTATCAGAAATGCCTTGTCTTTTATTATATGTACAGAACTCAAAATCTTATGTTGCCGACTTATTGTGGGTTTTCTCATGCACACTCACATTATGTTGTACATGTTAATGCTTTACTACAATGATGCAGACAAGGTAAAATCCATCTGATTAGTTTTCTGAGGGCTCTCAGACATGGCTGTTGTCCAATCCAATTCTAATGCACATTCTAATTTACTCCCATCAGGCAACAGTGTAACAGAAGAAGGAGTTTTATTTGCGTCTATTGGTGTTTTTGTGGGGATTATCTTGGGTGTGGTGGCTCTCATAGCAATATTGGCACTGTCTGTTCTCTATTGTTGCTGGAAATGGAAAAAAGGGCAGAAAAAGAAAAATGCAGCACAGGCTGGAGACAGTCCTGATCCACAAGAAGGACGAACACTGGTGGAGCCATCAGGTAAATACATGTATCATTATGCATGGGGACTTTCTTCAATTCCATTTCCCGATTTACATAATCTTATTTTACAGTCTTGAATCGGTCATTACATTCAGAAGTTTTGTCACGATCATTCACAGTCAACAGAATTTAAAATGTTGAGGTGTCAGGATTTATTACATTGACCCATTTGTTCATTTATGGGGTGATTAAGAAATCTGGGACATTTCTAACGACAGAGAAGAAAAAAGCAGTCATTGAGCTTTATAGTTTGTTTTTTTGTTGTCTTTTTCAACCAATATTTAGTTTTTCAAATTTTCCTTACACTTGCTTAGGTATGTCTTTCTCAAGCTCTCTTTGAATCTTCAACAGAATTATATGCTGACACTATTTGTCTCATGAAATGAGAAACAACATGGATCAGGGGTTCTGTGCCCTTAAGCCTTATGAAAATTACACAGTTTTTTCCCTTTTCTTGGAAGAGACACATGAATTTAACAATTCAACAACTTCATAAATCTTTGTTGTATAACATCATAAATGAGTTGTGCGACTACTTGATATTTTTGTGAAATTTTTCATAATGTCAGGGCTATTCACTGAAAAATTTTTAAAATCAGAAATTCTAAAGCTCATGCCTTGATGATAATAATATACTCTAACATTCCCGTGAAAGCAATTACATGTACTACGTATGTTTCAGCTTTATTCAGTACACAGCCTAGGCCGAAGCCCTTGAGAAACGATCTCTTCAACCAATACTTCTGATTTGAACAGATTTCATAAATGATCAATGCCCATGTAGTCTACTGCAAGCAGTGAAAGAAGAAAATGACACCATAGAATATCTGTCAAAATAATGCACAATGTTTAATACAATTTCAGCACCACCGGTCGAAACTGATGACCAGCACTGGGCAGCCCACCCTCAGACTCATCTTTATCCAAATTTGCCCTGTGACCCCCAACCACCAGAGCATCCACCACCACCCTATGTGCCTCCACCCCCCTATGAACACCATGAACAGGAAAACCCCTTTACCACAGGAAACAGACATTCAGTGGACATTGAACAAACATATCCAGTGAAACAGTGATGCAGATATAGAAATGTGAAATTGTGAACATATATGTATATAAATCATATCCATAAAGTTCTTACTGTTGTTTGTGAGGCATCTGGGCCCTGCATGCAGCATCACTACTCATCACATCTCTGCTGTGTTACAAAAAAAGACTGTATATGCAAATAATATTAATAATGGAGATCATTTATATTCCGCCTAATCCAAAGAAGTTCACTCTAGGTGCTTTACAGAAAGTCGTGTTCTCTCGATTTGCATCTCTTTCTCTCTCTCTTTCTTTCTCTCTCCCCCTCTCTCTCACTCTCTCTTTCTCTCTCTATCTCAGAGCAAATTGTAATGCAGCCTGTGAGGTGCAGTTCACAACTCACAAATGTAGGTCAGATTCAAATTTTAATATCATTCTGTAGAATTGTCATTGTGTAGGAACAGTGATTCTCAGTGTGGGTTGATGTGTCGCCCTCAGGGGGGGGGGGGGTAATTTTGATGTCTTCCAGGGGCTGAAAAAAAGGAAAGGGTGACAGGGGGGCAAAAACAATGAAGAGGACGATTAGGGGGTGGGGTGTGAAAACATAAATGGAAATTGATTTTGAGGTTGGGGGGGGTGGAGTTGCGGAGGGGGCGTGACTGAAAATTTGGAGCCTCAGCAGGATATTGCCTGAAAAGGTTGAGGACCACTGGTGTAGGATAAAATGTGCTCTTTCTTTCTATTTGGGTTATAATTTTGTGCAACCAATAGTTTCTTTTGGTCTTTACGAAATGAAAATCGAACAAAGAATGAAAAGGGCACAATGTGAAATGTTTCTTGCGTGCCCGGTAAAATTTTGACATTGATTTTTACAGTCTTTTTCCATAGCACAGCAGATCTGGATGGAGAGTGAGTGAGTGAGTGTCTTTATAGAAATGCACATTTTATGACATGACGGAATGTGATAAGCACTGGGCAGTGTGCAATAAATGAGTGGAGAAACAATTTAATGGAGTAGTTTTTAAATCCATACAACTAATGTGATTTTATATTTTAATTTATTTCTTTAGGCGTACTGGAGTCCTGAGGAGCTCTCATGGGAACGATAGTAAAAATTGTTGTTGTTGGTTTATAGGTGTTCAGAAGGGCCTGTCAAGTTGTTGACTCGCCAACTGATACTCACCTTATTATGACTTGGATACATCCACTGTGTTATCAGTTATATTAATGTGGTTACATAAGCACCCTTTTTCAGTGATAAGAGAAATACAAAATGAGGCCATTTGTTGGGAATTAAGCCTGTGTGGTGGTAATATTTGTAAAATTTCAGTATTTAATAATATAGACCTGAAAGCAGGTGGAGCTGTACAGTGATAAGCAGTTGGTCAGCTAATTTTATGGAAAACTGTTTCTGATACTAAATTCCATCCTTCCTAATTTTGTGTATGTCATTATTTTGTACCATATGGTGAAATTTGTTTCATGACACTTTTCATTTTTGTTTAATTTTCACTCTGTCATTTTTAAGAGATCTGATGAATGCAAACCTGCAAGACATGTCCTTAGATAGTCATATATGTATATATATATAATATATCTATCATGTTTCATGATTTTTGGATTACTATTGTGATGTTGTATGTGATAACTGCCATGAAAGTTCATTTATTCTGTTCAGGGTGAAAGTCTTCTGTTGTAATCTGTATTGAAAGTTCAACTCTCTCAGAATCGTAATAAATTAAAATTTTGTTCTGTTTCTAAATAGATAAAACTTAAATATTTCTTCCACTGTTAATAGTGTTATTTGTGCCAAGGTACGTAGTATGTTTTTGAAGTTATTTAACTTTACAGACAGCACACAAAAATGTCGGTTTAATCATTTTATGTATTTTGTCGTGTAAATCTTCAGTCGTAACCACATCTAATTATTTGTCAAAGAAATATTGGTTAACAGAGCCCATCACTTTTCAGATATGAAAATCAAATTTTGATGAAGTCATTTTCATTTGGAGTCAGTAATCAGGAAAAGATAACAGTGGCTTTGAAGTGTAATGACATTGGCTCCTTAAAGTTAAAGGCAATAGACTTGTCAGTGGTTGCCAGGTTTTCCACATCATTGAGACATCATGGTTCTTTGATCCTCTATCAACCCTCTTACATTTAGTGAAAAGAAAAAAGAATGAATAAGGTGGTTTTTCCTTTTAGCAGGTTTTATGTGCTATAACACAATGTCTTTTTACTCGCAGGCATTATAAGTATTGTTATTGGCAAACGAAGATGCAAATCTGAAATTTGTGTGAATGTTGTTGATACTTTGTCCTTAGTATTAGTGGCTGTCTCTATGTTTATTAGAGTTGTGTCTCAGTTTAGAGTTGAAATGCACTGAAACTACTCTGATAACTGTGGACACGTTTGTACACAAAGGATCGAAACAAGTGAAATCAGTCATGTGGTATGATTCAAACTTATGCTAAATTATTATAATTGTACAGAATGAAAATATTATGTTGGATCCCTCATCCAAAAGAGAGCCTCCAAAAATACAAGAGTTTACTTGCTAAATTTAAGTGATAAGAAATACCTGTTTCACTGTGATTCTGTATAGTTCCACTAGTCAGTGTCCTGGCTATTGCTGATAAAGGGTTAGATCTACACAAATTTATCAAGAATCTCATTTTTTAGTCTGTTGTGATGGAAAGAAAGAACAACTTTCGTCAGTGTAGAATGGTTAATATTTTAAGCAGAAATCCATTGCAACCTGATGTGCCTACAGCAATCTTTCAGATAGGGAAATCTGTCCACATAGTAATTTGGAAAAAGTTGATCCATATTCCATTTTCTGGAAACTGTTTATGAGATCTTGCCCTGAACTGATTTAATTTGATCTATATTTTATTTCAATTCATGTACTGTTAAAGATATCTCCTGGTATGCTTGATTGGAATCAACATTTTGTGTTCATAATTCAATGCTGATATCAATTTGTAATACAGGATGAGAAAGACATCCTATAAAGCTCATTATGGCTGTGCAAATTTGTGTGACAAATTATGATGAAATTTTATGTAAGATTATTTTCTATTTATTTTCAGTGATTTTACATTGTCATACGTTAATGTATATATATCATAAGATGCTTATATCGTACTTGAAATTGTTTTATGAATGTGATTTCTGGATGTGCAATAATACATTATATGTTTTACATAGTACGCTATATATGATTATGAATTTAGTATTAATTCAATCCGAGCCTCTGATCTTAGTAAATACAGTGGTAAAAACATCCAATATTCAGCCACCTCTCAAACATTTTTCATAGAACTTGCGGAGTATGCAGAAAAAATTTGGTGTGTTTTCTTCAGCATATTTTCACTGCAAGCCACAGCAAAGTGACTGAGGGCATACTTCTTTTGTTTTAATCATGACCTTATGCATTTCTTCCAATAATGGTTTGCACAGCATTCATTCCAAGACAAGACTTTCATAAAGCGGTGCAGTTCAAACGTGTTTATCCTTTGAAGGTGCCCAGTATAAAGTTTAGAATATATAATGTGAAATGAAATTCCCTTCCCGCAGAAACAAAAAGTCATCTGTGAGGTGATTTTCAGTAATATTATTCATGATTTGAAGTGAATTATTTTACATGGAACAACTGAGAACAGGTCTGTGCTGTAACTGAATTTGTATTTATTTACTCAAATGATTTGAAGAAAAACAATATGAAAGACTTCAAAGAGAGATTATAGATATGTTAACTATGATATCATTCTGAGAAACTGGATAATTAAGCTAACTGCAAGCAGCTCTCATTCTTAATTTATTTTATTTATGATGGTAATTATGGTTTGCCACATTTAAATGGTTGAAAACAGATGTATAAATGTATATCTCGCTACAGCATCATTTTGAGAAATTGGAAAATTAAACTAACTTCAATTGGCTCTCAATATTAATTTATTTTATTTATTATGTAATAATGTCGTACCACATTTAAGTGGTTGATGGGCTTTTGCAGTTGGAGATTTCACGAATCTTTGCAGGTTTTACTGTGTTCCTTCACAGAGACAGATTCTACCACTTTTGAAATCTGTCACACCGTTGCTTTCATAACAAGTGTTATGAATTTTAAGGATATGGGACTTAAAAGTCATGTACTTAAAGAGTAAAGAGCAAAGTGCAGTTCTTACCCAGCACCCTTTACATGACTCTCTTCCACAGTTCGTTAGCTCACAATTTTTTGAAAATAATTTTAAGGCGAATATGAGGTGCTTGTGTTTTGTTAGTACATGTATAATTCATTTCTATATTTCAAACATATCATTTTAATTTATTGTCATTTATTTTTTTATTATATCAGCTTAATTGGAAAACTATTGATTAGGTAGTTAAGTCAGTAATCTTTTTTTTTTTAGAAGGCTTGGGAGGGATGGAGGCTCAGAAAATTGAAGCAACTGAAATTCATTGATGTAATATATTCTCTCTAAAACTAAAAATTTCAAGGGCCATACAGCAAACTATCGTAATTCAAGTTTTTACAGATTTTTTAGGGGCGGCAAAAAACTGAATAACATTCTTTAACAGACTCAATAGTTATGATGTTTTTTAAAAAATTATTTCACACTCAGTTTCAGAATTTAATCCCCAACTTATTTCACAAATGCGGGTTGTCAGGGGCTCCAGCATGCCAGAGATCTGAATTGTTGAAAAATATAATGATGAGTGATAATAATTTATTGTGGAGCCCTCAATTTATCACTCAGAAGATGGCATTATTTGTGCAGTCCTTTTGTAAGCAGCTTTCCAAACAGAAAGTACCGATAGTATATCTCCCTCAAATCTTGTTGTAAACTGGCTATTGTTTTATGAAACCTGAAGCAGTTTTGTTTCTTGGTATATAATTACATAGAGATAGTCAAGACATTGCCAATGCTTTCGAATGCACAATCTAATGGCAATGCATTTTTTTCTGATACTGATAAGTATTTTGTTCTGTGGCAAGAATATAAATCTATGTCAAATCGAGGGTCGCATAGTAACTTGGTTTATTGCCAATTTTTCTGGAGAAGCAAAAATGAATATCTTCCTCAAATATATTTTTTTTAAATTTTAATCCTCAGTTTTCTAGAATTTAACAACCATTAACATTAGATCTATACATGTAACAAATTCTGAGGGCTGCCAAGGGCTAAAACTGTACAAGCATGTCAAGTAAATCAATTTTTTTTTAAAGTCAAGTTAACAATAGTTTTTGCCATGTGGCCCCGAAATGATGGTTGTATGCAAACAGTTAACCGTAGGGTAAAGAGCACAATGTGAAGGGAATATCTATCATTAACATTGTTGTTTTCTTAAAAATGAAAACTTAATTTGTTTGATTTCACTAAAATACCGTACTTTATTCTTTCAATAAATTCATGCCTTAATTTTCTTTTTTAATTAGTTTTGCTGTGGAATAATGTTCATTATTCAAGTGCAATAATATACTTTCATGTATATTTTCAGGTTTTACCATTATAAGTTCATATGTAAAAAAGTGAATACTTAATATAATATTTTCAGAATTTACCCTTACAAGTAAACAAAAAAATACTAAATATTTAAATTTGAAACTGTCAAATGAAATTTATTGATTCATTGAAGTATGAATGATGTGACACAATGCAAAATGGTGTCTTAGCATTAACTTTTTGTGGCAGATTGAATTTATGCTGATTGTTTACATGTGTAAATATTTGTGGCTTTGGATGGACCATATGCATGTATTGGCTTTCGGAGACTTCGCAGTGATTTATAAGTCAGTCTTTGTTTTGGTGGTTTTGTGATACAGAGAAAGTCTGAGAAGAACAGGACATTGCATATATATTTTTGCCTGAAGCTTAACATTGTCAGTGTGCCATTGTTAGTGTTGCTGATTCATTTCCATAACTATCTGAGTTTGAACCATTTCCTTGGTCACACTTTAAGGACTCTCATCAAATAAGTCAGTCATTTATTTAACACTCATATCACTGGTTGGCTATTGGAACCTCGTTGAAACTTTAGGTGACTGTACCCTAATTACAAAGTCAAAACAGTGAGATTACTGAGTTTTGTTCACTGCTCAGCTTTAGCTTTTATGTAACTTACTGTAGTCCCTTACAATAGTTTGATTTGAGTTTAATTGCAGGGTGAAACAGACCCAAGGCTGGTGTAGGCACCAGATCAATGGCTTTTCGCCCATACATTTTGCTTCACGCAAGCACAATAGGCATTGCCCACTGGGTCATGATGTGGACAGTGTCTATTGTGTGAATGTGAAGCAACATTTATGGGTGGCGAGCCACTGGTCTGGCACCTACACCAGCTTTAGTTTGTGTCGCCCTTTAATAAGGCTCCAACATCTGACCAACAATGCTCTGTTCATGAAGCTTTAGATGTCAACAGTCGTGAAAACCAGGAGCATAACTTTGCACATCGCATGAGCATCTCACGCTACAACCAATCAGCTGTGGGCTGCAGTTGAGTGACTCTTTGCCCAACTTTTCGTGCCGCACTGCTCAAATCCTGAGTTTGCAAAGTTTTGCATTTACACATTGTACAATGTATGTTGGTGTACAAAACATAATACGTGTGCGTATACTATTTATAATGTATTTATATCTGTCGTCAAAACTTCATAATTATACCTACTGAGATAGTATTGCCATATTGTAGGTTTATTTGATTCTTAGTGGATTTCAGAACTAATCTAAAAATCGTGCATCTACACGTATAATTCCCATGAAATATGAGTGGATCTGGTGAAATCGAGCTTCAAGACCAAATTCCTGAGAAAACCCCTCCAAAGGGAGAAAATTTTTCTACGGAAATTTCCATTTGCTTACAAAATGAGATTCACCATTTTGCTGCATTCAGTACAGTATTTTGCTTGAGATCATGTTTGAAATATTTTATTTTGATTTTTTGAAGAGTTGTAAATACATGTATTTCACCAGATCCACTCATGTATGAGCATGCAGAAGGTGAAACGTATGAAAAGTAGGGTATGGAAAGATTTAAACCCATTATATGACATGATTTGTATAATGTTACTTATAACAGATTGGATGCCATCGTAACTTTAAGATAAACCCAGCATATTTTCACATGGACACTGAGGTTAGTCTCAGATGAACTGAGTAGTTCCACTAGGATTTCCCAACTTCCTTATTTCAATTACCTGCAGCCAGTGAAAATGTTCTCTTTCATGTCATTTTAACAAGTTTTTTAGAAAAAAAAGACTTCCTTTTATGATTTGACTGCATAAATGTATTGCGCATACCTTGTCAAAGCAGATTTTCACAACGTCAGTCGGCTGTTGGAGCCTTATTAAAACTAGCCTTTGTAGCTGTTGTTATGTTAGGGAACCATAGTATAATTATAAAGTCAATATAGAAAGTATTGAATTGTGTTCAACTGCTCAGCTATAGCTTTCTATTTTAAATAAGACGCTCCACTAACAAAAACCTCAAAGGTTAAGTTTTAAGTTTGTTCCAATAGCTGACAGTATTTGTATCATAAGATTGTATATTATGGTGGCATTGTGCAATTTAATGACTGCTTTTCATTCTGTGGTTGATTTTCACTTAGTGATTTAAATCATGCCTTTTGACAGCATGTTCAACTTTCTCCAGTCTTATGAGGTGCTACCTTTCCAGCATGAGTCAAGATGTCAGTACTGTATCACTATCAGTGTTGAGTTCTCTCAGGTTATAATTTTCCATGTCTGAACTTTCAAAGACCTTAAATCTCAAGGAAATACATGTATTCCATTAATATGCCATACATCAAAATTTCTGCTTCGACTTATTTTTCTGTCCAAAGAAATTGCAAATTTAAAATATCCCACTACTGTAGATCAAAACATACTCTTCCTGAAAAAAAAAAAATGCATATGTCGTGTTTTTAATTTCATTTCTTTCCCTGTGGATAAGTACAAGAGCCTGATGTGCTCATCATATCACTATTTCTGCATCCTTTTCAAATGAAAGCAACAAATTTGTATTCCTGAACTTCAAACACAAGTTAAGTTTGATTCACTGACAACTTCTACTTTCTTATTTCTAATTATTATCATTTCATGTCACTTCATTTGAAGAGGCAAAACTGAAAATCTGACTGATCTAATCTCCAGCTTCCGAGCTTTTTGACTGCAGCTGGCAAGAAATATTTTCCATAGATTGACAGGATTAAATATTTTTATATGGTGTATGGGCCAGATCTTTGGGGGTTTGTTTTTCTACTTTGCTCTTCGCAAAGCCTTCTACAATGGCAATTCTAATCACTTGCATCTTGCATCCAGGAAAAGATTTCTCCTTCATCTGCCCTAATCATGCAAAACAAGCTCATGCCTAGAGGTGTCATCCGGACACATTAAATACATGCAATTCACTCCTAAGGATGTCAGTGGTTTATTTCGCAAGTAGTGAACAAACAGCATTTGCTGCTTTCTGTTCTTCATACATGTATTACAATTACGTAACCTGCATCTGTGCTGTGCACAGAAGCAGTTACATGTATTTCTAAGATTCAACCCTACTGCTCCCTTAAAATTCTACGTTTCTTACATGATGGACCAATACAGGAAACTGGAGTTCTAAGAGTTCATCTTCAATGCATGCTGAAAAATCTGTTTTTGTGCTTCAAACTCTCCCACAGAGAGAGAGAACTTCCCTAAACTCACTGTCGTCATCATATGCTGGTGGTAAACTTTTAAAGAAATACATGCAGGTATGAATTTTTCGGTTGAACTACTAAAAAGACTTTTAGTTTACAACAAATTCACTCCTTTTCCCATCATCATTTAACACTGTTTTTACCTATCAATTTTCAACCATAAATGTGCAATGGCCACAAAATCCAAAGCCTCAGTTTTGCCACTTTTTTATTTTTAAAAAGCCTGAAGCTATCAATATCATTGGTACATGTATTTGTGCTAATTCCGAAAAAGGACTTCATGTTGTTGGTAAGTATGTGCATATTTTTATGTCTGGTCTGTGTTATTTCAAATGAGTTCAAAAATAAATCATATGGATATCTTAAAATATACCGTTTTGATTTCCGTTTCCAGTTGTTTTGCTCCTTTCTACATTCTAACTGAAAATTACAAAAAGGATGCAAACTACAGTATTCCTTTGGCTACATCTGTAGTTGTTTCTCACACGTGGTGATACTTGGTCATTCTACAACACGAAAATTGTTGCAAGCTGCAGAATGAGTATCCTACAGTTAGGAAATTGTAACAAACTTCCAAATGACACTGCAGTTTCTTCAGCTTCGTAATACATTCATGTATTTATGATTTGTCATTTACATCACCGGCATATCAACAATTTTTTCCCCATTTTACAAGAGAGGATTTCTAAGTCTTGTGAGGGTGACATTTCTTAGTGACAAGCATGTGGCAAAACTATTAGGGCTTTTAAAACTTTCAAAGATATCAATGTATCACTTTGTGAAACTCTAGATGTCTGACCACAAGTATTGACGAGGTAGTCCTTATTCAAAACCACCAAAAGCAATATGCCAATCTGAGCTGAACAATGAACTGCATTAATACAACCGTATACCTAAAGAAACACAGAAAGGCAATTTGGGGCAATAACTTTATGCCAGTTGCTCCACATTCATACAATAATGATCCACTGAAAATAAAAACGTTGAATACTCAACAATGTTAATAGCATACTTTATTGTGCATTGCATTGAAATCCCAACATTCATTGTTAAACTGTCATACATTTCATTATTGAGCAAAGCAAAATTTCTCCTTTACAGTATTTCACAAAATTTGTTTATTACCAAAAACATTTCTGGACTTTCAAACTAATTTCTGATTGAAGCCCATCTGATGTACAGAGTGCCTAATTCTGTGAGGACTAGTTGCCCACCATTTACATGCTCCCTGCATGAAATAAAAATTCCCCCATAAACTTTTCCGACTTAAAATATAAATTCTGCAATGCACGTTTTGACTGCACTGACAAACTCTTTTTTGTTTGTCAACTGCAATAATACATAACTGATCCAGCTTGCAGAAATATACACTATACATTCTGTGGAAAAAATATTTCCTGAAAGCCTCCCAACAATGCCCCACGAGACCTCAACCCCACTACACTTCAAAACAAATTTGTTTTTTTTTAAAGCATTACTGTATGCGGCGTACGTGCACTAATAAAGTAATATAGGAAACATGAGATAAGCCAAACTGTTCACTGGCATATTGGCAGTTGAAGCCATGGCAGATAACAAAAGACTAATTTCAAACTATGACCTGATGGATGGGTTCAAACAACACACAGAGGTAACATGGAGATAACTCAACATTCCAGAACTATGAAATATACTGAAAGATCAGTTTCAAGCCCCAATCTCACAAGAAGAGTATTTCTTCTTGATAGAAATTAAGGGCATGAAGGACTTTTCACCCTTTTCAAATTCCACTGACTGAAGATGTGGATGAGGTGTCACTACAACTGATGCTGAACAAATAAAAAGCAACATAAGCAATGGGTTAAATACTTCTCGTCATAACTGTGAAAGGGCTGTGGCAGGTGAGATCTAAACAGTAAGCTTATCACACTTTAATGATTAATTTTATGCTCACTGACTGCATCTTATGACAACTGCTTGGGCATAGCAACATCTCTTCCTGTTATATCATACAAAGCCCTGTTTCAATTTATGTCAGAAGCTCAATAATATATGTGGCAAAATTTCATGAAAACTGCACACAGTAGAAGTTCTCAATTGCCATAGATGGGATAGCAAGATATGGTAATGTTTTTGGTAACCAAACTGAAAATGAGTACTTGAAATGGCAAGTTAAAATAAGCCTGTCATTTAATAAACTACAATTCCCCTCCACGTTGGATCTCAATAGTTCCACAAAGAAAACCACAACACTGAAACATTTTTGGCTGATTCTAGCTAGTAGCAATGTGAAGTGGGACCAGACATAGTAACTGTTGTAAATAGTACATCCATCCTCTTGAATGAAACCTGATGAGGGGTGGGGATGTCATTGCAGGATTGTTGAATATACATCATGTCAATGGAACAACCAGCGACCATAAACAGTGCCAGGGGCAGCATTAGAAAAAATGCTTGCAGTGTAGCAAAAGAATGTTAAGTGTCAAGGCACATACATTTCACTATGTGACACAACTGCGTGCATACATTCATCCCCCGTGGATATGTGACTACTGTCATGTTTCAAGTCTGCAGATGACTACCAAACGCTCGTCTAAACACAATTTTGTAAACAAAACAAAACCATGGAGAACAATGAAAAAGGTAAGCCATGAATACTTAGTGAGCAGATCCAGAAAAAGGGTCTTGAACTTTTCAACGGAGATAGAAGTAGAAGGGTAAATGATACAAGTTCTGTATGTACATGCACTCATACTTTTAACTTTGTTCTAGTTAAATCTCATGCAACTGCCAGATCCTCTACAAAAATGGAACACACCAAAACAAAACAAAACAAAAAAATGGAGGGAAGTTAAGATGGGGTCTCCAAGTCAACAGAAAGTGCAATGCTGCAAACAGGCCGTAGCCTGAGGAGTTTCAGCTCTTTTTTTCTCCACTCTGCAATTCGAAAACACTTTCTCAAAGCGAATGTACAGGTACAAACAAGGAAAAAAAACAACACCTAAGCACTGGATACTTGTCAACTGTAGTCCTTCCAAATAAATAAGTATAAAGTGCCCTTTTCATGTGCTAGCAGAATTCCTTTGAAATTTACATACCAATCCACAAAATTTACTCAGGTCAAGTTACAGACATAGTTGCCTTTCATGAAATCTGTCTTTGGTAAGTAAATGTATATTTTTAAAAAACACCTACTACAGCTATTTTCAGAAAAATCCACACACAAAATTATGTGCCTGTATCTGTGTATACTCCTCCCTTCTTTCACCCAAAATAGAGCACAGGTTATCAATTGTGCAAAGTAACTAGTTTATCCATCTGTGTACTTGTAAGTAAACATGTTGCAGGTATGACGGCTGGATGCCTACACACTAAAATGCAAATATGAATTTGGGAAACATGCAATATACAAGGAAGGTAATGCTCTACACCACAATGTGCAGATACTCACAATAGTATGCAAAGGATATTTCAACCAGAGATATTTAAGAATCAGCTGCTCATCAATCCTATTGTAGACAATTTTTATGTGAAAACCTGATAATCTCAACCCAGTAGTTTGGATAATCTTCATAATAAATAATCAAGCTTTACCTGACACTGATGTTTGCATTTTTTGTTTCATTGTGTATTACTTTATTTTTTTCCCAACTCAAAGATTTCACACTGTCTGACTTGTATACAGCAAGCAAATGCTTACATGCAAACCAACATCTGCAATTTTTGGCAAAGTTTAGTTTTCATTTTTAAGTCACCCACTTCATTGGGTTTTGTACTCAAAATACTATTTTTTTCCATTGCTAAAACCATAAGGATTATAATAAAACATGAAAATATTTTACAAATCAAACACATGTCCCTTTCTCCTAACTCTGGCTCAACTCTTCTTCTCCTGGTTGGATATACTGCAAACAAAGAGATCAACTTTCTCTAATAGGCAATAAATAACGATACTGTACAGCAAAATAATTGCATTGTGATAACTGGCCCCAAATTATCCTGCAGTGGAAATAAGGATGATTAAACTCACATTAAAAATAAAATTAAAATATTTGTCTCTGTTCTGATTTTTTTTTTTAGAATCAAAAGAATGATAAGCAGCTTTGTTTACTGGAATTGCCTACCTGGTGACTGACAAACACTTGAACTCCCCACAACAAACAATATTTATTAAGGCAGTTGCTGTGCTGGCGAACAGGAATGCTTACGTGGAAATGTTCTTCTAAAAAGACAAGTTGATATACCACATAAATTTTCTTCTAAATCCTCTTGAATATGAAATATTTTTAGACATCTTGATGCCAAACAATACAATGCTCTTCAAAGATTTTAATACTGATCAGATTCTCAAAATGCTCATTCAAGCAAAATATTCAAAATTCACTGGTTACAGTGCTTGACCTGAGACTCAAGTTATATTGTGACAGACCCTGTATGCACCAAAAATTTCCAGGATTTCAATATTATTCACTCCCAAATATACAGCTTTCATATCATAACACTCACTTAAACAATTTCAGATGCCCTACTGCAAACTTCAGTCTTTTGCAATGATTGTGCAAAGATGACTAGCATATTGTAACAACTGATTCATCAGCTACTTGTTCAAAAAACAGCAGATAAGGTCACACACAAATTGTACTCTGATGATAATATACTCAAACTAAATTTTTGAAGTAGAGAAGCAACATCAAAATCTGACGATACAAAACAAAGAAATACATTCTGTATTCCACCTTTTTTTAGAAGTGCAAACATCAATGAACCACTTTGTTAGTTGAAAGTGAGTCTTTATGATTCGGATCTTCCTTTAAAATTGCGCTTGACTGCTGTTTCTGAGATCTACCTGGAAGATTTCTCTATGCTTAGTTCAAGGAAGATCCGCATGAGCCAAGTATATCAAAAAGTGACATCCAGTCACTGTTATTATCTAAAACTCAGAAAATTTGACCCGCATGGAAATTCTTTCTCATATAAGCCTTCCTGGTACAAAATTAGATAAGACTGGATCTGTTGGATTCTTCGTTAAAATGTTTTTGCGATTCAGGATATTTGCACTTCCAAAATTGATAGCGGAAAGATTTTAGATATAATATGTAATATGTCAACAGTGGCTATTTGAGCAATGTTGCGAAAATATGAGAAGCTTTTTGTGACCAATTTCCAAGAATTTTAATGTGGCCATTCTGTCCAGAGAAACTGGCAACCAGCCAAACCTTATCCTATTCTGTCTTGTTAAACTCTGAAAAATTCACTGTGACACATATCCAAATTCAGCTACATGGCCCATATAACCACTCTGTAAAATTATTGAAGTAGGCAGAGCCTGCATGGAAAAGACACACATACTAAACTTTGTAAACTACAGAAAGTTCATGGAAACAAAAACCCCAATTATTTATGGAAGTAACTAATGACAGGACTAAAAGAACTAGCAGAGGAACCCAGATATGTCTCAACCTACACTTCTCCGTGTCAGCTACTTCTACAAAATTTTCTGGTCTCATTCTTACTCTCACAGTTGTTGGGTATAAATTCTATTGCACAATGTATATCTTACATTTTCATTTCAGCTTCTTCTATTGCTACATTTCACATTAAATTCTATCTCCAAATGTTGAACAGAAGTCATTCCCACTACATGTAGTTAGTTAATTTTTTTTTTAAAAATGAAAATAAATTTTCCTGGCGTACTATGCTTCACTGTCACAAATGAAAATACCGGCTTTTTTTCCATGTTGTTGTTATTTATGGGCTGAAAGTGTAGCATTCTTATATTACAATCACTCATCTTCTATGGATAGAAAATGTGAAAGAGAAACATCCAGAATTACTTGAATTTGCAAATTCCTAATTTCAGAGCCTGTCTAAGCACACAAAGGGATCTTGAAATCTCTTATCTTTCACTGTTTTTTCAGTCCTATCTTAAATCAATCTGCATGAATAAGAAATAACAGAAAAATAAAAAGAACATGATGGATTAACATATACACTTAACTTCTAAAATACTTAACTTTACGCTTATAGTAATACAGAATGATGAAATACAAAAGTCATTGGGAGAAAATGCAACACAAAAGAGAAACACACATACAAATTAAAATTGAAAATACTATTTGAAATCCAGACACATTCATGAACTAAATGTTGCAACTGCAGGTTTAATAAATTAAACATGACCATATACATGGCAAACAGAAAAATATTTATTCTCTACATGTTTAGTATTAAGTACATCTTAAGAGCTGATAAATGCTATAAACATTCCTCCTGGAGAAAAAGAATGAATCTCTCCCACTCCCTCCCCCCTCACAGACAAACTATCTTAATACTGTTTCTGTTTGGTAGTAAGCAGGTCATGGATGGCTAGAACACCTGGGTTATTCACAGCCTTTTTTCGATGTATCAGCTTACTTCCTGATGTATATTCATACGCTCAAACACACAAAGAAACTTTCAAGATTCTCAATTTCGAAAGACCAGTAATCAAGGTAATTCTGAAGTCACTGTTGAAAAGTGATTATTTTCAGAATAAATAAAACACAAAACAATGAAGCCAAAGGCAAGATGAATGTTTAAAGAATGAAAGACTAGGCGGTGAAATTCACCATCATCAACCAGAGTTTGATTGGCTAGGCTGTTGGGATATTGATGGAGCCTGTGGAGTAGGTTGTGGGTCTGCAGCATTAACTGTTGCGTTGCTAGCGGGACCAGCACTAGCACCACCAGTTACTGCAGTGGACGGGGCAGTAGTGACTGAAGCCACAGGGTGAGAGACTGGGACTGAGGGTCCAGGCTGACCTGTACTGGCAGCCGCTTGCATACCCCCATTGCTGGAATTTGGAATGCTGGTGGCTACTTGGGCAGCGCCTGCTGGTGGTTTTGCAGGAACCTGGCGTGCAGGCTCTTGTGGAGGCTGGAATCCTGTCTGCATGTTGAAAGCACCTGTGTTACTCATATGTTGATTGAAGGCTGCACTCATGCTGGCCTGCTGATATGAAGCTTGCTGACCTGCTGCTGGGAATGTTTGGAAGCCACCAAAGGGGTTCATGTTAAATGGGAATTGACCTGAGTAGAAAGGGTTGAAGGCATGGCTCGGCAATGGATGCTGAGACTGAAAGCTACTCTGCTTATTTTGTTGCTGGGATGTTGTTGCCTGGGCCATACTCACTGAATATTGCTGTTGTTGTTGCATTTGCTGTTGCTGATAAGAACGTAGCAGTTCTGGGAGAGAGTTGTGAGATCCGGACAGGTCTATGCTTGATTTACGACTATTGGATGCTGAGGTGTCTCGAGTCAAATCAAGATATTCTGTACCCATGCTACTTCCAACACCGCTGGAACCAATGCTGTCGAAGTTGTTATCCCATCTTATCTCTTGCTCATGACGCAACTCATTCAAAGACTTCTTCACGTCCATTTTTGGTGCAACTGTGCTGGAGTTGATTGTGAAGTCCACATACTTCAACAGATCATCAAAGCCACGAGCACCTTTAGCCCTAACAGCTTCCATGCGAAGTGGTGATTTCGCAATCACCGCAGCTGCAGCTTCAGCAGCATCAAAACCTTGCTCTCCCATATGGAAGAGAGGTGATGAATTTGCCTGGCTGTTAAATGAAGGAGACACATTTAGAAATGCTGGGGAACCCACAGCATTGGAGACTAATGGATGAGGCTGGCGAACTTTGTGAACTTCAAAGTCAATGACTTCCTGGTCATAGCCTTTCCTCATCAGATATTCTCTTTTCTCTTCAATGTGCCTGAGGATAGGTAAATGAAACATGTTAATATATTACATTTAACATATATTCAATTTTTTACAGTGAAATCTAGTTCAAAGAACGTGCCATATTGTTAGTGTCCTGGCCAAATCAGCTATCCCAGAATATTTTCAGTTTAAACTTTTAACTCTTTCAAGCCAGACTGGAAATACAGACCACTGCAGTATTAGATGACCTTTACATCATAAAATTTTGATACAGGGCAAAATTTTTAATGCTTATGCAGCTCTTGGCATGCCTGTCCGTTTTCTGTCGTGAACAAACCGTATAACACCATACATAAAACTCTGTGGCCCAGCGGCAAACTGATCCTGTCAGTTGTGTCACATGCCCCACTTATTGTTTCTTTTTTAAAACAAGCTAATGACGCATCCAATCTGCATCACCCTACTACCTGTTTCTGTTATGGCTTTATGCTGTCATGATGGAAAAGTAGCCCAATACACTCTAGTTCACTTTTCAAGCAAGATGGGTGTGATGCACTTGCCCCACAACCTGTCATGTGCAGAACAAGCCACGTTTCATTTCGCTGCCAAATGACCAACAAGAGACTGTGCACTATCTGTCTATCTCCTCCAACTGCAAAACTGTTACACCATCAATACCCCAGTCAGCAAGGCACATAATACAAAATTATCTTGCTACTCTAACATGCAGTATCAACATCAACTCTGCTTTCAGTCAGATTGTAATAGAACAGCTGTTCCCTTCCCCAAAATTTTGTTTCCGGGACTCCAACATTATGCTATTCTCCTTATAATATTATTCAACCAGTGCTAGAACCATTCTTATCCAGCTCCAACAGTGAGAATATTTTAAATCAAGTAAGACAAAGAAAAAATCTTTAAGCGTAAGAATTACCCACTGGCCATTGTGACCACTTTATACCTCTTGTCTCAATGCATTTTTTTAAAGGACCCATAAACTCCAAAAAAATTTCTTGGCAGCACATTTCCACATAAAGAGCAGTTTTTGGATGAATTCCACCTGAAACAAAAAACTGCACTTTCAGAACAGTTGTAACAAATGCCATTAGCATTTGCAATATTCTCTGGCAACATGTCTACATGACATTGAGGTACAAATATATCAGCTGCAATCCAATTGTTAAATTCATCTCCATGTCCATGACTCGTCAATAAATGAATGCTAACCTGTTAATGAGAGCTTGATATTCAGAGTCCATATCCAAGGCAGAAAACTCATTTTTTATCTTTTCTGAAGACTTCATGTCTGGAGGAGTTCCTGTCCTTTTGTCATCTGTATGGCTCTGAAAAGCAGAACAACATTCTGTAAGTGTAAGTGACATCACATCTTCAATCAACTGATAAAATCAAAATTCTGAAACTTCTTTTCCAACTTTACAACCCATCATTCAGAAAAGAAAAAAATGAACATGGCAAAGAATATGCTGACTGAAAATATACTTCTCAAGAAAACCCACAAGTTCTACTAACGAAGAAACGGACCAAAACCTCCAAATCTTAACATTCGTCCTGCATTGACTAAACTCGTCCACATGTTGCTGATCATCTCGGCAGTCGGGTCTTTTTGAACATGTGTGGTATGTTTACTTCAGGTCACAATGACAACAATAATGAATGGTGGATAAATTGTAAGTGACCCTTATCATATTTGGACAAAGTACTTGTGATGAGATGCAATAAGTTCTGCTGCTAAACAGAAGGCCCATAATCAAGAAATTTCTGCATTTACGTGCCCTATCCTTTTCTCAAGAGCTCTGCGCCTTTTTTCTCTTTTTGTGTCCCTAAGTGACAGGTGAACAAATGATTTTTTGAGCCTGGCACTTAATCTACTAGCTGCATTTATCATGACATTGCCTTCTCCCTCCTCCACGATGTGAAGGTTCAAATTCTATGATGTTAGTTTTTTTTTTAGCACACCTTTAGCAAGAGATTTGATTTCCAGATCACAGAGTATTGAAAAGTGGTTTAATCAAAGCAACACAATATCTAATTACCACATCAAATAAAGACAACGACCAACAACAAAGTCAGTTGTTTCTCCGTTTTCCCTGATGAAAACCCTACCCACAGATGCCCGCGGACGGGCGTGCTTTGGTGCTGCTAACGAAACAAGAACTCGCAGCTAAGTAAACTGGTTCACTTCGTTCCTGTTGAAGTCTTTTATTGTTCATTTTTTTTTTTTTCACTTGACAAAGGCGAAAGCCGAAAATTTGTGTGTTTTCTGGCTTCTCTTTAGTTTGCTTTGTATTGTTTGGGTTTTATTTCTCACGCGGGGCTGTGCAACATACAACCTTTTCTTTTTGCCCAATTTTGACTTTGTTTATAGCCCTGCTGCAACCCCACAGTTTTTCTGTGGTTTTTATGATATTTCGTGAAGCATTTGTCCTAGTATTACATCGGAATTCATTATTACAGACATAGAAAGGCATCTCAAACATGCAGATGGCTCCCTTCTTCTCATTTTACATGCAGACAACAACCAGCATCAAAGACGAAAGTTCTCCTAAGATTTTCGCCAGTTTGAACTTCAGACCGTCAATGCTGCATTTATTACATGTGCTACATGGGAGTATTACATGATGAATAATTACGAATAGTTGCATTGTAATAAACGTAATCGGACAATACCATTTTCTGAGACAAAGTAGGGTTGACAGGACTGATAAACAAACGATACTAGTGTGAAAAAAAGAAGTAGAAAAAAAACGTGAAAAAAGTATAGGCGCAGCAACCGAATTTAAACAACACACGAGAAGCAGATAATGAAATAATGTACAAAAGCTATGACATTCCCTAGATGCTGTTTTCATTCCTCAACAGGCAGTTGGGTCTGAAGTTTTCACCATTCAATGTGAAAAACTGATTTTCATTGTTTTTCAAAGAAAATATCTGCATCATCACCATGTGGTTTGGGGGAAGGGCGAGGGGTGTGTGTTCTTGAGCAGAATGACAAATTCTGAGGCTTAAATCTATGTTGTCAAATGGCTGCCACGCCTGATTAAAACCATTAAGTTTGGGTAATGCATGGATACAACCAGTGCTGCAAAATATAATGTGCCTGCATTCATAGCTACTTAAAAGTAAAAACATTTGTCTTCATAATTTCCTGCAACAACTTTTACTGACATGTACGACAGTGCAAGTTTGCTTGGGAATCCTTTATCTTGTAATGCAGCAATTCACTGAAAACATTATTTCAGTTTATTTGGGTTTGTTTTTTTTTTGTTTTTTTAAATTTTAGAACAATAACAAGCATTTATATTATAAGAGGACAACAATTAATCATAAGACACACCAAAGTTTCAAAGCTCATATCAACTGAGGTGCAAAATGTGCAAAGCTCACATCACTATACACACGCCCAGCAATCTCTGGGCGATGCAATCCTTAATCATTACTTAAAAGGCTGAAATCTGTTTTAAGTTAACATACTTTGTTTTCCAATTTGTTTGAGTGTGCCTCTTTCTCTCCCTCTGTCTCCTACAGAAGCAGAAATCACATACGTGATATATAATCGTGTTATTCTGCCATGGTCTTACTTGTAAACATAGAATGTAATAACCATCTCACTTCAACAAGTCTGGCAACAGCCAGCGGTAAAAAAAACAGTCACTCTGTGGGTAGGGGAAATTCCTAATCAATTATTTTATTGGCACTGCCCAAAAACAACTTATGCCGCTACTGCCACGCAAAGGAGGGGTTTTAGAGTACAGCATATGCTGCAACTGCCACTATAAGGGTTAGTTACTGAAGCGGAGAAACAAGATGAATAATTTTCTTGTGAGTGACATTATTTCTCAACAATTTGCATGCGAAATATGAACAGCATGGCCGGAAAATCCGAAATGCCAGGCCAAGTTCAATCTGAATAGCTTTAGGATACTGACTCACAGTATATTTTAAACAACAGTTGTATCTAGTTTGCCTGTTTTGTCAATACAACTTTGTAGTGACTAGGGACTTCTCTCAACTTGTAAGTGACATTTTCTGGCTTTTTCTTATTTTTGTTTTCACACAAACTAGAGAGATTCTGGGTGGAGCTGTAACTAGTGTAAGGAGACTAAATACAATATCCATTCAATAAGCATGGGTTTCTTAATCGACAAGGCCTGTTTTGACTGACAAAGGCATTCTGTCATGTGACTGACTTGAATATATCGAGACTTCCAAACGGCTTATGTGTAGAAATGCACATTATCAAGCAAAACAGATAATCTCTTCTCAGTGGATTACTTGTATTATGCAAGAGGAATAAATGGTAAATATGTATAGATAAACCATTGACCTTTTGGCACCTCTGAAGATTTTGGTTCGTTCAACATCAGTCATTAATATCCTCAAATATAAAGATACTTACACTTGGTTTAACGTCACCACCAGCACCTTCACCTTCAATGTGAGAACTTGTGGTGGGGTCTGTGGTATCAGGCTTACTACTCTGTTCAGTAATTGAGAGATTAACATTGCCAGAAGCAGACGGAGAAGCATCAACTGAGGTTCCTTCAGATGAAGTGGATGCTGCAGGCTTAGCAGAAATTTTAGTTACTTGAAATCTGCCACGTTTTTCTGTCTTCTTTGCTTCATCTTTGGCACCGGTCTTGATGTTCTCCCCTTCTGGAGATGCAGGTCGAGAGGTCTCTTGTGTGTTGTTCAACAAAGGGTCATCTTTGACAGTTTCCACTTTAAAACGGGAAAGGGCTTTCACCTTGGGGGCAGACAAGTCGGGTTCTGATTTTGTTTCTGTGGGGACAGAGCTAGAAGTCTCAGAAAGATGTAATTTTTCTGTCTGGAGTTTCTGATCTACATTTTTAGTCTTCTCTTGTTGTTCAGGTGTTACATCAGAGGACTTTACCTCAGGGTGATCCAGAAGGCTGGTTCCACTATTGGCTGGGGAAGGATTGGGTTGATGAGGGTGGTTCTGTCTCCCCATGGTCTTCGCTAATGCTTGCTCCAGGATATTTAAATCTGTTTTGGCGGCAGTCCTGCCTGCTGTGCTAAGGTTTTCCATTGAAGCATAAGGGGATGCAAAATCATGGGGTAAATTTCTTCTCAATGATGTTGGTGACCTTGGGGGGGAAACTGTGCTTGGGGTTGGGGCATTGTCATGGTGGTGAGAGGAAGACTGAGGTGGAAGACTAATGGAAGAAGGGTATGTCCAGCCTGGGTAGTGGGAATATGGGTAGGACATGTGAACTGGCATAGGTTGACTCCCATGTTGTTGTTGATGCTGTTGGACTTGGTGCATCATGTGAGACATCTGCATCATGAACTGCATGTATGGTGTCATGTGTGCGTAGTAGCTGGGTTGATGATAAGCAAAGGGAGACATATGCATCATCTGCTGCATCATGCCAAACATCTGATGCACACTGGCTTGGTTTTGAGGATGAGTATGCATGCCATAGTTCATACTGCTGGGATTACTATAGTTCGGTGGGAGAGTGCCTCCCTTAGGACCGGTATCCTGATGAGGTATAGCTTGGGAAACAGATGAGGGTACAACATTAGCTGCTGCATCTTTGGGATGATGATAATCCTGTGGCGCACCAGCATACTGAGGCTGTTGATTTGGAACAGGTTGGGGAACTTGCTGTGGTTGGCTTTGGCCAACTGGCACATGGCCTGGCTGGCCTTGAACAGTATTCCTAGGTGAGACCTGGGTATCTGTTTGGGTGGGGACTGAAGGAAGGTCTTGGGATAACTGCTGTACTTGGTGTACTCCCATGGCTGGATGATGACAAACAGATTGCGATGAGGGGATATGGCTCTGAGTATTGGTTTGGGAGGGATTCTGCTGGGAAGGTTGAGTTTGGTTCTGGGGCTGTGTGTATGCAACACCACCATGTGGGCCCATTGTCTGTGATGCGGGCATTGATTGTGGGTGCGCCTGTTGCAAATTTGGATCAGTTGATTTCACTGCTGCAGGCTGCCCTTCAAATGGGTTGACTGGTGGAACTGAGGGCACTCCAGGTTTCTGAGGGTAAATGGATTTAAGTTTCTCTGAAAGTTCATCTATATTAATCGGAACACTTTCTTTGGCAGTTGTGGACTTCCATGATTTTTGCTCCAGGTCCTGACCTACTCCAGTACCCTGTGTTTGAGTACTGTTGCTCTCAGGGTTGTTTTCGGGGGAGGTGGTGGGTTCTTCCTGTTCATCCTCTGTAATTTTATTTGGATGGGTGGATTGGTGTGTTACAATCAAACCACTTTTATATGCATGCCCATGGTGTTCTGTGTCATAACCTCCGTCTGGTGTTGGCTGTAGACAGAATGGAAAATGAACTTCAGTAATCTTTGGACAAACACTTAGATCAAGTGCAAGTAATGTTCTGTTTTCCCCTTGCAGCTGCATTAGGAGGTTGACATATCTCACAAGTTTCAGTGCATAAATGCCCTATACATCCCATTAGCATTTGAGACAATGATTCTCAAGAAATGTACGTTTGAAGTAAGCCAATTTAAATCAGCAACCACCAAAACATTATCTCAGAGTCTTTGAAATAAATCAATGATCAATCTACTAATTTCATCCTATTCTGCACTTGTCCAACCCACCCTACATCAGGCTTACTTCCTTTTAAAACCGATCCTTGGAAATTTTACACACCCCCCCCCCCCCCCCCAGCAGGATTGTTTTACTTCACACCAAAGGCATTGAATCTTCGAAGGTACCCTCCTGCCATAGAGAAAACTAAAAGGGAATCTTTGAAAGGGAAATTTCTTATTATCCGCTTTCCATTCAGGCAAGTTCTACTGCATTAGCATCACAGCTTTATTCTATTCAGTACAAGTATATACAGTATGATTCTGAATTAATACAATATGATTCAACTCACCTTTCTGTGTTCAATACTGATTTTGAACTTTCGAATGGCTGTGGGACTTGCTGATGGAGAGAGAGTAAGTACTTGTCCCACTGCATTCTTCCCTTCCTGAGTAACAATCTGAATAACCTGATGCAAAAGTCCAGTGACACCTTCAATCTGTATCTTACTGACATCAGGGAGCTGAGGACAATTTTCAAAACATGACATACAGTTGAAGATACAGCATACAATCTACCCACATCAAGTTCTCGTTCTCCTGATCCTCTTCATTTAGCACCCAACTTGGCAATTTGGGTATATGAAAGTGTACAAAAAGTGTACAAGTATACAAGAATTATCATCTCTTTCTCGATGTACATGTTGCTGTACAATTGTTACATATGAGCATTAAATCAAATTTCTTGGTAGCAAAAAAACAACAAACAAACAAACTAAACATCTGAACAACAGGAAATACTTAATATCACTTGACAAAAATTACAGATCACTTTGACTTTTGATTGATCTATGTGTAACATAAGCAAATGATCGTAAATATATGCAGAACAATGTTATATTATCTTTATTTTCATCTTCTAAAGGACAGAAAATATTTGGCCAATGTTTTTCATACCAAATCTTCCTCCACCTCTTCTGCTCTAGGAATCGAGTTTCTGGGAAACTTGCAAGTCAGGTTGTTGTTAGTCACTTCCAGCAGAACTTCAACCTCATCTGTCTCAGCATCATAAGAAATGATGGTAACCTTAGGAGGCTGTTTGTCCAATGTCTTCTTGCGACGCCTAGTCTTCTTCCTAGACTTCTCTTGCCCCAGTTCTGTTTCACTGTAAGTTAATAATAAAATCTTTAAGGCCTGTGCAAAGAGAGCATTTTGCTGATGTGTATCAGGTTAAGAAGAAGAATAATCAAAGTTTGAAATCATATTTTTTAAAAATAAAAAAATAAAATAATTCTAAACCAACATAGACAGAAACTTCACTGTAAGAGTACAGATGAAAAGAGCTGTGACTCATACTATATACTGTCTTGCGATATGGATATCCTGTTTCCAGTGAGAAGATACAAACTGGTGAGTGAACAGCAAAATAATTGAAACGCCCACTCACCTATCTCTGTTGGAGTGAGAGGATTCATCATTGAGGCAGTTTGCTGAAACACTAGCAGTTAAGCCACTAGCACTGGGTGTAGCCGTAAGCTGAAGACTAGATGTGCCAGAAGCTTGGACATTGCTTTGCTGGTGAGATGCCTGCTGTTGGTGCTGCTGAGCAGCATTCATGTCAAGATGGCTCAAATTTGCAGCCTGGAAATTTTTCAGAAAAGAAAAAAAAGACGAGAAATAAGTACTGATGCTGTTTCAAAACATTACAATATGAGTCGGGAAATATAATGGAAATACTGTTCTGCTCAGAAAAGTCATACAGGATTCCATCAATTGATCATAATGCCGTGACACTGGAAAATAGAGATTTTTTGTAGAATTTCAGCTTGCAATCAACTGCTTTGTGAATGGAGAAGGCAGAGATAAATGTAACTTCTCACCCATAATCCAAAGAAAACTTAAACTTCTTTAGACAGTCTGCCTTTTTCAGGATGACTTGTGCCAGCCCATGCACTTCTTATTCAGTGCTGGGTTTTTTTGGGGGGTCTTTTTTCTTTTTGATCCTTGACATACCAATTCCATATTTGCGATAACAATAAAATAATTAAGGACCCTAATGAGCAAATGTCAAAACATCTCTACAAAGATGGTAATTTATTTTAAAAAATTAAGTAAATAAATTGGCCCATTTACCTCCCTACTCCATTGTTAAAACAAGGATTACAGACAAAAAACAAAGCACAAAATTCCAGGTACAGCCGTAACCAATTCAGACAAAGAAAAAACAACAAAGTCACACTTAAAGCACAGAATCCAAGACCTTTGTCAAATTTTGCGTTAGCAGTCTGATTGTGTACTGGTTACCATCCACAGACTCGACCAAAGATTCGCGTTTTCAAGTGGAATTGTCCACCCATTAGTACACTGAAGCATTACTCAAAGCTCATCAAAGCTGAACCATCAGAAAAGCACATATATTCTCTTGCTTTGAATACATCGGCCCTGCACTGCTTTAACATGAAATGACTGAAAACAAGGCTCAAAAAGGGACTTGCTAATTCAGGGTTTAAATTTCTGTTTCAGTCTGACAAGATAGAAATTTCAATCGGACAAAACAAGACATGGCCAAACTGAAGCACAGGCTAGAGGTTAAGGAAATTAACTTGTGTTTATGGGAATGTGATCTCTCCACTGTGCATCAGTACTTTGGGAAACTGAATTACATGTATTTCAAGAAGTATTTTTTGGTTCCAACTCCAAGTAAACAATAACAACAACAACAACATTATCTTTGCAGGTGCTCTTTTCAGTGAATATTCCATGCTGTCTCTCTACCATTATGCTTTATTTTTGTTTTGCTGCAGTTGCAATGCTTATTCTTGTTGAATTACTGTACATATCGTCGGTCGGCTTTTCGAACCTCGTTAAAACTCGACGTTTGAGTTTGGCTTTATATATAACGAGGTTCCAACAGCCATCCAATCATATCATTTCTTGATTATCACCGTCAGTACCAACTTCTTAAATTCTTCTGATATGTTTCCTGAAGAGAGCCGAGCATCAAGTGAAGAACAATACACTTTAGAGTCCAAAATGAAGAAGACCTTGAATGTGTCAATGACAGCCACATATTTGGCTTTAACAAAAGCGTGAATGAAACGTGTCCATAGACTGAATCAACTCATTGCAAAAGACTGTTTCAGGTCACATTAACCATTTCATAAAAACTGACATGCCAAGTGTCCAAATGCAAACTTTTGTCTTTTGCCATGTTTTGGTATTCATATGCACAAGCTCAGATGGAACAAATTGTGGTTTAACAAGTAGACAATAGTAAAAAAAAATACGGTTATAGCCTCTTCCCTCGACAGTTGTCACTAATATTTCAGAAAATAAACACTTTCACCCAAATCCAGTTCTAAGATGCTAGGTGCATGCTCATCTCAGGGATGTAAATGGCTTTTCACAACAAAAATATGAACAGTCTCTGATATTTCGCTATTCTTCCCTAAGTTTTTATCTTCCTCAAATATCCTGTGCTTACCATATAGCTGTGTACGGCAACATCAGTGAACATTTTGTGTAAACTATATCTGCAAATGACTTTTTCTTTTTTTCCTTTCTGTCAAGATATGTTCATGAAATATGTTTTATTGTTTCAGCAGCTGATATTGTTCACACTGACATACAGGAACTGAATAAAACTATACCATACAGAGATGTACAAAATACAATTTCGCCTGACAGGGAGGTAACCATCAAAATATGTTTTGAACATTTTCTACTGGGCAAACAGATATACTCGCAAAATCTGGATCTTCAGCACATTTACATCCCTGTCCTACTGGTGTATTGTGTATAAGGACATGTGGTGACATCCGTGGAGAAAAAGAGAAAATGGTCATAAAAATGATAATCCGTGGAGAAAAAGAGAAAATGGTCATAAAAACGATAAAATGAGAAATGTTCATTTTGCTGAAAAAAGTTAAAGTTAAGGTGTGTGTGTACTTCTCACTTCAATCAGTGTGACAACATAAGCATTGTAAGAAACTAATTTAATATCTAAAGGCACAAATTCTACGGACTGAAGTGACTAAAGATTAGTAATGTGAGATGAGGCCTGGTTATTCTTAGGTTGGCTACAAAATGGAAAATGGACTGAACTATAGCTGCAGATCTGGATGCATGCTCCATAAATGTACGGAAACACATACAACATGCTTCAGACCTGGAATTACACACAAATGTTACAACCAGATATCATTATGTATGTCAATTATTTGAAAGCAAATTTTAATACTCCACAAACAAAAAGTGCTAGACAACAAAAAATGACCACAACCCAATCCTGCATTTAGATGCACAGTGACTTTAGTAACACTGGGCATATAAACAATGTCAAACCATGAGAGAAAAATTAAACGCCTGACAAAAAAAGTTTGTTTTTAAAGAAAAGCACTGACATCTACATCTGTGAAATAATAAGATCTAAGTGAAAAGAGAAAAAGATTTAATTAAAATCCTTTCAGCACCATGATATTTGAAGCATTCTATATAAAGTGTTACTACCCGAGTAGAAATTTTTTTAAAAATAAAAAGAAACCCTGTTCAAGAAAAGCATTTGTACAAACTACAGCAGGCCTGTGGAAACAATACCATGCACCCTGATGAAATAACTAACACACCTTGTCTCGTAACCTGCACTTAACTCCTGTCTGTGGAAAGCAAATTTGGGGATTTTAAATGCATCTTTTTACATCGATCTCAAGTTTACTTCACTTTACCTATGAATAGGGAATAAAATGTAACTGTTAGTGAAACCCTTGTGCTCCTGGAAAAGCCCCACTTAGCCAATAAGCTACCAAAAATTACTTTGGGTCTTTGAAAACCAATAAAGAAGAAGTTTATCCTCACGGATGCATATGTCAATGGTAGAAGTTATCAGTGCTGCTAGGTTTTAAAGAACATGTTATCCTGCAAGTTCTTTGCTGTGATGTGCATTAGTAAAATATTAGTGAACAACATTAATTCTAATTACAGAAATAATGGGCTGGATCATGATTTGTACAATTAACAGAACACCCAACAGTTTGATTAAACAAATAAAAAAAACAAGCATTTTTGTTTCCACATTTTCAGCTTCAGTAGTATATACAGAAATTTTGAAATTGGATGATTTTTAAAGATATAAATGATGTTAAAGATGGGAAAAAAGTGCCGAAAATCCAAAGGTTCTGATAAAGAACCAAGGCAGGCAATGTCACAATTGAATTTTATCTGATGCTAATTTTCATTGCTACTGCCGTCTTCACATTTTTAACAACAGAGCCATCTGACTGAGAACTGGGCTTTGATGCAAATTGGCACATTTTGCAGCGAATCTTTCTCCTCAAATATTAAAATGTGAGCAAATCAGCCCAGCCAGACTTCATTGGAGCTCCTGTGCACGACAAAATGGATTTAATGCATCTACGAATTGTAAGCATGAATTAGCCCTTCACACTTTTTCTCTATGACCGCCTCTTTGATACCAGGTATTTTCGCTTCTGGAATTTAACTTGTGTTTCTCAAGTTTCAAACCAGTGATTTGTAAAGAAAAAAAAAATACATATTTGCTTCATTAATAGTAACTTTACATGGCAATAAGAAGCAGGCCGTTAATCAGTTTACCTAACAATGATCACAAAGTAAGAAAATGATTTTTGGTAAAATATGTCTGCTTCCATTGAATCCTAGCCGAGATAAATCAGCAAGTGGCTGATTTGTGTCCTGATTCTAAGATGAAGTATTAGCAAAAGGTATGAGTATTTTCAAAATTTAGTGGGCGAGTGTTTTTGCAAAACAAAAATTTTCTTTCCCATGCTGGACCCTGAATCAAATCAACCTAGTATGGTAAATCAAAAAAAAAAACTACTACCATGCAACCTTCGTTTGTCATAGAAGACTTTTTAATGTTTGAAAGCACTACACAAAATCACCTGAGCGTCAGCATTTGAGCGTGTCAAATAAGCATCTAAATTACACATTAAAAAAAAGAAAAATAAGCAACTACCACTAGCATCTTAACATATCGGTGTCCTGCTTAAGGGAAGGTGTTGCGTGGACAGCATATGATTTAATAATACAACAATCCCTTTCAACAAATCCAGATGGGTGTAACAGTGACATCACGACTCTTTGCATACCAGCCACAACAATGAATGTGGGCTATAGTATAATTGGCAGATATCCTAAAAGTGACAAATGGACAAAACGGGGGATAAAGACACTGACTTTAACCCCTTTGACCCCATAGTGACGTACCTGGTACGTCACAAAATTGTGTAATTTTTGCCGGTGTGCCGTACCAAGTACGTCATGGAAGTTGCAATACTCTGGGTTCCCCAATACCATGTAAACGTACCAGGTACGGCATACTAAAACTGCTCTACAAATGCTTTGTATTCAAAGCTATGGGCGAGTACGGGCGAAATTCTGAATCGGCATTGAATTTTACGCATACTCGATTCCAGTTTTTGGAAATTTCTTTACTGCTAGCGCTTCATTAGAGCAAATAATCTTCAATCAGTTGCGTTCCTCTCATCACTGTCGATTTGATCGTAACTTTGTGACCTTGTATATTGCTTGAGATGAAAAAAACACGGCATATTTAGAAACTACATTCAATTTCCTTTCAGAAAATGTATACTTTTGTGGGGGTAACTGTACAAATAAACTGATCACAGTCAGTTTTAAAACATAATCTTAACAACTACTCGCACGCTGTCGTACTGGCTAACCAATAGAGCTAAAAAACCTGTCGTACACAGGAATGCAAAACGCGTCGTTGCGAAGGGGTTAAACTGGCCCTTTTAAAATTTGTTGGATTATCTCTTTCCCAGATGACTTATATCCTATCCCAAAAACAACACATAAGACAACAGGGGTTCAATGCTACTGAAGCAAAGTTGCCTTAAAATGTATATGCTAAGAAAAGAGAATTTTCATGCTTTCCTGTATTACTAAGTTTTCATCTACTTGAAAATCTATTTCTGCTTCTGCTGGACCACAAGATAAAAGTCAGTGGCATGAGAAAGCAAAGATACAAATGAAAAAATCCTCTTCTAAATATGAAAATTAATTACCTGTTGTGATACAGGATGTTCCACAGCTTGGGCCACATTACTAATCGAAGAAGTGGTTGACAGCTAGAAAAAATACAAAATAACTAACGATATATACACAATATACTACCTTTGTGATGTTCTGAAAGAATAATGCATAAGTTGAATTTGTAAAATATTCCCTATACAAACCTAGATATCTCTGCATCATAAGAATTAAGTGAGAAAAACATACATTTCTATGAGGTTCATGATATCAGGTTTTTGTCAATAACGACATGATGCTAACTGTAACTGACAGTACCTGCGAGCCACTCTGTGTAAGGTTCACATCACTTGGGCATGAGACTGTATCAGCTGTCTTATCATTTGAACCTGAAAATAAAAGGCATTCGAAAGGCATGGTCAGGCTACTGTTGATACAGAAAGATGAAGCAAAGGCCAGCTCTACAGCTTTTCAGAAAATAAGTCTCTATCAACAAGCAGTGGAAATATTGCACAAAGAAATTAGTGACTGCATTTCTCATACTGGTGAAACAACTGACGTCTATATTAAGAATGCAACAGAATCCAGGAAACTCAAATTCAATTCACAAGCGGAAGGCCCAAGACCACATTAGGCAGATTGTAATAAGAATGTCAGACCTTAATATTGTTGTGCCTTGTGAAATTTACCTGTAGTGCATTCCTACAGCTTGTACACTCTTATTTCAGCAATTTGTAATGTCTTATATGAAATTCATTCAACACTGATATAAATGTTATCTACTTCCCCTTTGTCTTACTTAACCCTTGTCCTGCGGGAGGCCACAAATTGGCCTTCCCGCGCAACACGCGAGGCCAATATTATGGCCTACATACTGCAAACCGGGTCCAGCGGGAGGCCAATATATTGCATGGCAGCGCTGCTCTTCGTGTTTCGTTTATTCCGTTGCCGCAACTATCGTTTTTTTCACTTTTTTTTTTCCACACAATTTTCGCGTGTTTACCTATCCTGTCATCCCTACTATATCTAACAAAATGGTATCATAAGATTACGTTTATTACGATGTGACTATTTGTAACTATTCGTCATACTCATGTAATAGTACTGACAGTCTGAAGTTCGAACTAGGGAAATTCTTGGAGAAACTTTTACTTTGGTGCTGGTTGTCGTCTACATGTGAAATGAGAAGAAAGGGGCCACGTGCATTATTTGAGACACCATTCTATGTCTGCAATTATGAATTCCGATGTAATACTTATTAACTACTTTTACTAGGGCATGCTGCATAAGGGCGTCTGTCTGTGGGTTTTTCATCAGGGAAAACTGGGAGAAAATGACTGACTTTGTTGTTGGTCGTTGCCTTTATTTGATGTGGTAATTAGAGAAATATTGTGTTGCTTTGATAAAACCGCTTTTTAGTATATGTATGTGCTCTACGACCTGGAAATCAAATTTTTCGCTAAAATAAATATCATAGTATGTGGAGGCCTTACAATAGTAGAGGAGGGAGAAGGCAATGCCACGATACATGTGGTTAGTAAATTAAGCGCCTGGCTTAAAAAATAATTTGTTCACCTGAATGGCCTGACTTAGGGGCAGAAAAAGCACAGAGATCTTGGGAAAACGATAAAACGTGTTAAACGGCATGTAAATGCAGAAAATTCTTGATCTTGGACCTTCCATTTAACAATAAAACTTACTGCATATCATCACAATACTTTATCCAAATATCATAGGGGTCACTTAGATTTATCCACCACTATTGTTGTTATTGCATCCTAAAGTAAACACGATATACATGTTCAAAAGGACCCGATTGACCCGGTCACCGAGGTTATCGGCAACACGCGAACGATCGGCTGACTGGCCGCTGGCTATCCCCGCACGAGACATTACGTGAACGAGTTCACTTAACATAGGACGAGGGTTAACAAGTACATCATTATTACATACAAACATTTACATTAGAACAGGCCTGGGAGAGGCATGAGTATGAAAGTGTTAAAAGGACATAATGTTATGGGGCTGGGGCTTACCATGATCTTCTCCACCACCCTGCACTTGGTGATGGTTGCTTGGTGTTGGTGAGCCTTGTGTATTTGCAGTGGTGCCTGCATTGCTTACAGCCGGAGGACCTGATACTTGTGGTTGGGCTCCAACAAATTGTTGTCCAACAATAGGCTGAGTTGGTGCCTAAGATAATGACAAGGAAAATTATACATTAAAAATGGCAAGATGTAAATATAAAATGACTTGCGTTTTACCAGTCATAAAGTGTACATATCCTCTCCTGCTGTTATGAGAAAAGTTTTTTTTTTTTTTTTTAAACCACAAAGTCATCATCATCATCATTGCCTTTCTCACCCTGGATCAGGGTATAGGCCACCAACAAACACTTTCCATCCCTCTCTATCATGGGCCAGCCTCTTTACATTATTCCAAGTCTTTCCGCTTCGTTGCACATCATTTTCTCTGGCTCTTCTCCACGTTCCGCGCGGCCTTCCTCTTGATCTCTTGCCCTGGGGATTCCAATCCAATACCTTCTTCGTGATGCTGTTTCCTGGCCTCCTGAGAGTGTGGCCGATCCATCTCCATCGCCTCCTACCAATTTCCTCTCTGACTGGGCTCTGTCTTGTTCTTTTCCATACAATTTCATTGCTGACCTTGTCTGTCCATCTGATCTTAAGTAGCTTCCTCAAACATCTGTTGATGAAAACTTGGATTCTCTTTATGCAGGCCTGAGACGCATTCCAAGTCTCACACCCATACAACAGGACTGACTTCACGTTCGAGTTGAATATCCTCAGCTTTGTTTTTAGAGATATATCCTTGGTTCTCCAAATCTTGCTCAAGGACGTGAAAGCTGCCTGTGCCTTTCCAATTCGTGCTTTGACTTCTGCCTCTGTTCCTCCCTTATTGTCAATGATACTACCAAGATAGCAGAAGGACTCTACATCTTCCAGTGGTTGATCTCCTACTCTGACTTGTGCGCTTGGGGGTGCAACAATTTTTAGGACCTTCGACTTTGCAGGATGTATCCTCAATCCAATAGATTCTGAAATTTTGTTTAGAGCTGTAGTCTTTGCTTGCATCTGGTCGTGTGTGTGTGACAATAGTGCCAAGTCATCTGCAAAATCTAGATCGTCCAGCTGTGTCCATGGGGTCCATTGTATGCCATTTCTTCCTCCACTGGTGGTTTCTTTCATAAGCCAATCAATCACCAGGACAAACAGAAATGGGGACAGCAAACAACCCTGCCTAACACCAGTCTTGATATCAAAGCTGTCAGTAAGCTCGCCATCGTGTACGACTCTGCAACTTGTCCCCTCGTACATGCTCTTGATAAGGTTCACCATCTTCTCTGGGATTCCATAATGTCTCAATATTCTCCACAGTGTTTCTCTATCGATGCTATCAAAGGCCTTCTCGTAGTCAAGGAAGTTCACTATCAGTTGGGAGTTCCACTCTAGCGACTGCTCTACTATGATTCTCAGCGTGGCGATCTGGTCGGTGGTTGATCGATTACTCCTGAAACCAGCTTGCTCCTCACGAAGTTTTGGGTCTGTTGCATTCTGTATTCGCTTGAGAATAATCCGATTGAAAACCTTTCCTGGGATGGAGAGAAGTGTGATTCCTCTGTAGTTACTACAATTGCTGAGGTCCCCTTTTTTTGGAAGCTTCACGAGGTGTCCTTCCTTCCAGTCCTTTGGAAACTTGCCTCCGATCCAAATCCTCGAGAATAGTGAGTGCAGACCCTCTGCAGCCCCAGCAGCATCTGCCTTCAGCGCCTCTGGTGGGATCTGATCTGGTCCAGCTGCCTTGCCTCGATTTAACTGCTTTATGGCATCATTAATCTCTGCTTTAGTCGGAGGGTCGCAACTGATCGGTAAATCATTTCTTGCGGGTAGAATGTCGGGTGGGTTGCTTGGTGGAGGTCTGTTCAAGAGGCTGTTAAAATGTTCTATCCATCTTTTTGCCTGAGCTTCCTTTCCAAAAATAGCCTTCCTGTTGTAATCCTTGACAGGAACTTCAGGTTTTCCATATTTTCCAGCAAGAGTCTTTGTAGTCTGGTAGAGGATCCTCATGTGTCCTCCTGTTGCTGCCTTCTCTGCTTTCTCTGCTAACATTCCTATGAACTCCTCTTTGTCTTTTTTAATTGATTTTTTGACCTCTTTAGCTGATGCTCGGTACTCTTCCTGGTTACCAACTCTTGAGCTTCTTGTACGACTTGCATTTACCTGTTCTTTTAGGTCTCTTCTTATCCTTATCAAGTCCAGTGATTTTTGACTGATCCATTCCTTGTGTTCCACTTTCTTTTCCCCAAGAACATCCTGACATGTCGATGTAAGTACTCCTTTTACCTTAGCCCAGTGAGTCTCCAAATCTACTGTCTCTTCGAGGTCAACAAGGGGTTTGAATCTATTCCTCAGTGTCAGCTGGAACTCTTCCTTCTTGTCTCCATCCAGAAGGCTCACTTGAAACTTTCTCCTCTTTGTTCCTGCTCTCGTACCTTGTTTCTTGAGGCGGAGTTTGAGTCTTGCCAGCAGCATGTGATGGTCAGATCCAACATCAGCTCCTCTCTGTACTATGACATCCTCCAGTGAGCGTCTGAATCGTCGGGTGATGCAAAAGTGGTCAATCTGGTTTTCAGTTACTCCATCCGGTGAAATCCAAGTGGCCTTATGGATCCTCTTGTGTGGGAATACTGAACCTCCAATCACATAGCTGTTAAATGTGCAGAAACTTGCAAACCGTTCTCCATTCTCATTCATTTGTCCCAAACCATTGCACCCCATAATGTCCTCATACCCTGTATTGTCCTGTCCTATCTTGGCATTGGCGTCTCCCATTATAATGTTCACATCTTTTCTTGGCAATGTGTCAACTATTTCCTGAAGCTGGTTGTAGAAATCGTCCTTGTCCTCATCGGTTGCTTCATTTGTTGGGGCGTATATCTGCACAATGTTCATGTTGATGTTCTTGTTCTTTGTAGTAAATGATGCCAATATAATTCTCCTTCCGTAGGGTTCCCATCCCCGCAGTGACCTCTGGGCGTGCTTGCTCAAGATGATCGCTACTCCTTCTGTATGCTTTTTGTCCTCCCTTCCAGAATACAAAATCTTTTCCCCAGAGTTAAGTTGTTTCAGTCCGGACTGTATCCAGCGGGTCTCGCTAACTCCAAGTATGTGCAGTCTGTATCGCCTCATCTCCATTGTAACCTGGGCACTCTTTCCTGCTTCATACATGGAGCGGACATTCCACGACGCAATCCGGAGTGACTTGTTTGATGAAGGAGCAGTCAGGCCAGTGGAGTCCTTTCGGCTTTGTCCATTGTCCTTCATTGAATCTACAGGTGCAGATGCTCCCCCTTCTCCCAAGATAAAAGACTGATTTAAAGTATTTGCTTGTGTTTCTGTAACTGGTTTATTTTTACAGGGTGGGTAGTTGGCCCACCGCCAACTGGCTCTTCTCGGGAGACCAGGACCTTTGCACCTTTAGTCGCCTCTTACGACACGCAGTATCACGTCAGATGTATTCTTTGCTGTCCCTCTTCAACCACAAAGTAGAAAGTGCAAAAAAATTGCTGGGAGTTCCAACTTTGCAATAATGGCCAGCAATTTCTCTGAACAGATATTTTGGGTTCTTATTAATGATAAAATCCAAAGCCAATTGCTCAAGTAATAAAAAGGGAAAAAACCAACAACATTGCACCGTGTAACATCCATTTAATACATCGCAATACGAAGCTTTAAGAGAGGAAATATCCAGAAGCAGATTGTAGTAAGATGGGGAAACTGCGATAGGCTTTAAACTGCCTTATGAGCATTCTTAAAAAAATTCTGGTACAATACACTAAAAGTAGTAAGAAGTATGTGATGCCACTGACATTGAATTGGTTTGGTTTTAAAATTTATGAACAATCAGAGTCATCATACAATCTGAGATGTAACATTTCAATTAAAGCCCTTACTCCAGCTGCCATGTCTTCCCTGTTTTAGAGATCAGTTTTTTTTTTTCTCTGCTTTTTAAAAAGGTCTTGCGTGAGATTACACAGAACTGTAACATGTTAAAAAAATCCTTTTTCTTTTCTTTCTTTGGTTACCATTATAGCTCAATGCAGGGCAGGTTTCACATAATTAACCTATTTAAGAATGGGATCCCATTCAATAATGCTTCAGGTCAAATTTCCTTTTCTGATCACATTTAACTTTACAGAGTTTCCTGATGGTTGGTTAGAAATATAATCTACATTTGAAATAGCTAATAATTTGAAATTTGAATCCTTGGAAAACATAATTAGTAGAGTCAAGTCAACAACGTGCTTTCTTCAATCACTTTTCTGTGCATTATATTTGTCAATGTGCTAGTCAGTGTTTTTGAAGTTTGTCCGTGTAACAGTAATAAAAAAGAGATCAAGCCTGCGAATGCTCTACTGGAAGCAGTCAACTGACAAATAGCCTTGCTGCGAAGTAATCTTAAAGTTAAAAAATTAGAATAAATGTAATGCTACCCATAAAAACGAACACGACCTCAACTGCAATTGCACTGGCAAATCGATATTTTTCCCACAATATTTACTCAGGATCTTATTCTGCAGGTTGAACAAAGTAAAAGCTGCAAGACTGTTCAGCTTCAGGAGAAACAATTTGAAAAACTTCAATAATGCAAAATTCTCAGCAAGAAGTAAGATGGGAATACTACATTTAAAAACTGCAGGATGTCTAATAATAGCCATTGGAAGAGAAACCACGATTAGTAAAAACCACTGTTACTGTCCACAGTACACACACAGTACAAGCAACATTTACAGCTATCTATTAACTGCATTGTGTTGATGGCGTAATACCGAAAATCACAATAGTCCTGAATCCAATTCAAACAATCCACAACAAAAGATAGGGCAGCATCATGAGAGTTTCTACAATGGGAAATAGAAGTGATACTCTCAGGAATGAAAGATTTCATGCACCTAGGACCATCCATGTTATATTTATGTCGATATAAGGCTTTGGTGTATTGTAGAGAGATTTCCCTTCTCCAAGATTAGTTCTTTTGAAATGCGAGTCTCATGATTTTATCAGATTTTACAAGAAAGGTAAGCAGCGATGAAAAAAAATCGTCGCTGTCATCACACTGTGCATTTTCCCTTACATCATGGCTGTGAGATATGTGATATGTATGCAATTTGGTTATTTCTTCTTCCCTCTATCAAATGACTGGGTTTTTTTCTTTCTCATTGATAATCATTTTTTTTACTTCACTGTACACAGTAAAGAATCCCTGCTTTTATAACTGTAGCAGCTAACATCGATGACGATGAAGCCGACAGGTGACAGGTGAGGTATGTTAATATAGGCATATTAAAAAAGCATTTTATATTATAAAAAATACATCAGGGAACATGTTTTACTGTTCAGAAATACTAAAGTCAGCTTCCCAAAGCTAAGACAACTCTTCTTATGGATAAAATATTAAGATTCTTCTTGAATATTCTTTGACCACAAGAACTGTAAACTGAAAGCTACCCTTTCATTATGGCCTATCTCCTGTTCACCATATATATAAATGATAACATCAAACTTTATTACCACATCCAACATGGCAACTATTACATAAGGCAAGGTCAAAAGATAATCCAGCTCAAAAAGAAATTCTAAGCAATTTTCCAAGACAACTTAACTTCTTCAACATTTTGAAAAATTTAAATTGCGACTGGGCCATCTGCCCAAATTAATTATTTTACTTATCCAACTCCAACAAATGTCTAGATTATGTAATGTCTGTGATGACAGAATTGTCTCCAAACATCACAAACAGTTCAATAATCATATCTGTGAAGTTACGGGCAATTGCTTTTCAAACAATACTCCAAGATGGTTGGGTGTAAGTCATGGCTGTGATTAGTTTGAAATGAACCATGGTTTTCATACAATATGTAGGAACTTGTTCTGTGGGCATGCTTAGGACCTCTCCAGATCATTTTTCCATGAACAATACTTATCACATTCACATAAAACTCAGCAGGCCAACTGCGTTCTAGAGGCAATTGTGAAGGAGATAAGTTATCCAACATTTGACGTTCTCCATTTCCCCACCCACAACGGGCACCCTTTGACCTTGGCTCATATAAATAAAAACAGGGATTCACACTATTTAGCATTTAGAAGAAAACAAAGTAGGTATCTAACTTCTTCCTATACCTCAGGTACACCAAAGTCTTCCCCAATCAAGAAACACCTAGCATGCATGTTTGTAAATGTAAATTTGTAAATTTGGACAGGTACTTTAAAAAGAAATTATAACTGCCAATGAACATGCTATCCAATAAGATATCAAACAAAGAAGTGGAATAGTGAATCCCTGTGCAAATCAACGCAAGTACAAGCAAGGTGACAGCTACGCACAAAAACCAGCTATTTATTTCTAGAAATACCTGACTCTTGACAGGCTTTGAAGAAAGTGTGCTAACACTTGTTGAACCTTTGGCCATTCCCACACCTTTGGCCTGTGCATGTGCCACAGCTGAGTTGGAAATCTGCTTCGGCAGGGCCTGGCCAGAAATCTGGCTCTGACCATGCACAACTATACTTGGAGGATTAGCAATCACACCATGCGCATTCATATTATGAACACTTGTCACCTGTCCAGGTAGCACCTGTCCCAGTGCCTTTGCAGCCCACTGTGCACCAGATGGTGATGGCAATCCTGCTCCCATATTTAAAGGCAACCCTTGACTGTGTGGCCCTGTGGCAGTAACTGCCTCCTGTGGAGGCACAACCTGGACTTGGGGTGGGGGAATGACACCAACATTCTGACCCTGAACAGGAGTAACAATGGGCTTAGCAGGAGCTTGAGGGGACACTAGGGTCTGTGCCCCTATTCCGTGAACAGGAGTTGTCGGTATTAAACTCTGAGACTGCTGAGCACCTGCTTGCTTCATCCCAGACTGGGCAGTTGACATAAAGCACTGACCTATACTTTCAGGTTGTTGGATATGGGTAGGTACCTGAATGGGTTGATGCTGTACACTTGCACTCTGTGGCTGGCTTGTTTGAAGACTCGGCATTTGTGCAGGATTTTGACCAGGCAGTGGCGTTTGACCAGGCATTTGTGCTGAGGGTATCTGACCTGATAACGGTGTTTGTGGGACTTGTCCGACAGCCTATGAAATTTCACAAAATATTTTTTAAACAAAACCTTAAAACTTGAACTTCAAAAGATATGATGCCTTCTGGCTTTTCTACAGACTCAGCTTGGTAGTGAGAATTTACAATATATATATAATATATTTGTGGACTTTTGAACCACTCAACACTCAGACTTCAAATTTTATATGGTGCATCAGAATGGATGTAAGGGTGCAGTTTTTAATAGAAGTCTCAAATTGGTGTGGTTTTTTTTATTGGAATTTATTGTTTCCCCAATTTCCACTAGGCTCATTGACATGCTGTAGGTTTTTATGACATCATTACTTCCTAAAAATTTCGGTACGCACCACTGCACACTGTGTACTGTCCTATCGCTGTGTTTTGGGGATGACCCTACGCATCTCGGCTTTTGCTCTTATTCCTTTTGGTCTGAAGTGGTGTCCTTTGTTGTTGCATCTCTCTTATAAGCTATCTATGCAGCATTAATGCCTTTCTTAGTTCACATGCGTCTTAAGTTTTACACACAAAAAAAAACAAACAACCTACACAAACCTGTTCATCGAATGAGTACTCAGCTAGTTTACAATATTTCTATAGCCTCACTTGTGTCTACTATGGCTTGCCACAGTTACATTCTTTTGCAATGACCATAATGGTACCAAAAATAATGTATTACTGTCAATTCACAAGTGTCGGGAACAAACATAAAAATGCAGATAAAATGGGAGGGGAATGCAGTGGTACGTATAATTCTGTGCTTCCCAAATCATCCAAATTTAAACTGCTAAATAAAAAATTTCACTTACCTCAGCTGCAATTTTCTTTTCTCTGCTCTTTCTGACTTGAGCTATGCGATCACGAATTTGCTTGGCCACAATCCTCTTGTCATCATCCAACAGAAAACCCGATTTCACCTGACAGAACAATTTTTTCACACTGTAATTCCACCGCAAAGAGAGCAAATGCAATTTTCCTTATGACCACTTTTAACAAATGCATTTTGCTGCAAGTCATGCCGTAAATTTTCAAAAGGAAATGCACCTTCACTCGACTCAGCAACTTCAAATAAAGTTAATGAATCCTTAGGGAAGAATAAGAAAAAGAACCTACCTGCCTTTCCTTTTAATATTCTGAAACAATGCATTTTGTCTCAATTTAGGATTAAATTATACGTCTTGAAAAAAAGCTGAAAAATGTGCTAACAAAGGAAACGTCTTTTAAACTACTCATATTTTTCATGTTAGTTATGATCTTTACAAAGAAAGACAAGAAGAACGAGCCCTTACAAGATCTGATGCAATTTCTTCAGCTTGGTCTGAACCTAGGTCAAAGTCAAACTGGATTGCTTCATTTTCTTTGTGAGTATCTCTCCTTTTCTTTGGATCCACAACACGTAAACGAAGAGGGATAACAGGATTGTCCGACAGTTCATCCTCATTCTTAATCAGTTCCACCAAGAGGCCTGTGTCTTCCAAGAAGAAATCATGTGCCAAGAGATCTTTGACTGTCATTCTGCAAAATTGCATTAAAGCCAAGAGCTGTCATATAGAGCTAAATTTTATGCCACACATCACATGAAAGACATGTGACAAGAACAAATACACATCAAAGAAAAGGATCCGGGTCACAGACTATTAGGAATTTCTTCTTGTCTGCAAAAGCAGTTGTTTTGACTACGACTCAAGCAAATCACAACTTCAAAATGCAACACAAGTGAAAAAGAATAATGACACCAAGTCCAAATCATATCAGAATGGGTGGCATCTCTGTGACACACACTTAGCAAAGTAACGACACATCATGTTCTTAGTAAGTTACATTCCTCGAAAAGACTTTTGATTACAAAAAAGAATACATATCAGAGAAATTTTACCTGTCTTCTTTCCTGGTCTGTATACAGCCCTGAATGATTCCCCGTATCTCTGGATCCCTAACTTTATCCAAAGCCTCTGGATGTACACCCTATGATAGAAAACAATGAAATAATCTGCAATGTGAATGCCACAAAAACAAATGCTCAATGATACAAGTTATACAAAAAAAATTGCATTAACTGAACAACAACTTCCAAAAATTTATATTACCTGCCTGAGGGTTTTGGAGCAATGCCACTGGAACATTGCATGGACTACTAAACGCCAAGAGAGGAGAAAAATCAGTTTTAAGATAATAGAAAACATTGAAATAAAATCCAAGTCCAATGGCATATACAAATACTGTCACTAGGACACAACATCAAACGCTTACAGTAGTGACTTTGCGATAGATTTGACCAGGGTTGTGACACTCCTTGTAGGGGTACTCGGATGAAGCCATCTCCAGCATACACATTCCAAAAGCATAGACATCTACAGCTTCGTCATAGTGCTCCTCATACATCTCTGGTGCCATGAACTCTGGTGTACCTTAAAGAATACAAAGGACGTCTTGTACTCTCCCGCTGCCTTAGAAGGGGAAAGAGAAAGAGTGGATGCCTAAGGTTAGTTTAAACGGAGCACTGGACTGTTTCCACTGAAAATGGGTAGAACAGCAAAATAATCAATGCAAGCAGGCCCAATGTTCACAGTGAATTGTCTGGGAAACAGTTGACCTACCTTGCGCTGTCCAGTGCATAACCGTTTAATCAAAAGCTCCAAGATAAAGATGCTATAAAGGGGATGGAAAAAAGTGAGGAGGTGATAAAAATTGTGAAATAAAGTTCGCTAACACTGGATAACAGATTTGCCAAGAAGATATGTTATTTGCTGCTGTGTATATTTCTCAACAATCAGAATCTTGCATTCAGAAATCCACCATCTCCAGCTAGCAACATAAAATCAGAAAAATGACTTTGGCTCCACTAAACAGCATAGCAGCTCTGTTAAGCTTGTAACCCAATGCAAGTTGGAAAAAAACAACAAAAAACCAATGCATTCCCAGCCTAAACCCAACACATATATCTGAATTTAACAAACTTCTTAAGAATTAACCTCATGCAACTTCTCCTACATTGCCTGCTTTTCTTTCTTTCTCTTTTTTTTTAAATTAATGCTCAATAATGTGAATTTTTATAGTCACAATTTCAAGCCCAGTATCTAGAGTTTGAAACATTAGCTCATGTTATAAAATAAAAATGTTCTATAGTATGTAACACCACTTACCCATGACGCTCTAATCAAAGAAAGAAGATCTGTTATTAGTAGGGTGAAGATGGGCATATGGCTGGGAAAGTGGGAGGAGGAAAAATTGGCAAAAAGTGAAAGGGACGGTGAACTGGGGAAATGGAAAAGTCACAGAGATCAATTGAAATGGGATGATACTTGCATGAAAGCATCATGACCACAAGGAATGGATATTAGTGTCAAAGAAATGGACATTGCATAACATAAACTTTGCACAGAATAAAAATGCCATATTTATAGTTTTAAATACTAAAGACCACCTGTCCTTACCTATAACACTCTTTGCAAATGAATTGCTCTTAAGGGTAGCCAAACCCATGTCACCAATTTTTACGGAGCCTGTTGTCCCAGTAATAAAAATGTTGTCACACTTCAAGTCTCTGTGGATAATTGGTGGAGTCCTTGTGTGGAGATACTGTAAACCTTTCAAGATCTGTCTGCACCAGTTTTTGAGAACCTTCAAATTAAGTTTCTTGAAACGCCCAAGGTATCTGAGAGGCACACATAAAATCAATATTTATTACATGATGATGAGCACAACATGTCCTATATTTCTGATATTTCATCAAATCTACAAAGAAAACATTTAAACCTGCTTTTCCATCTCCTGTAATAGTAATCACACTTCTCACTCTGAAACACCAAAACCACCATTTCATAAATAAATTCAATCCTTTTACACAAATAATAAACAAATGAGGGCTGTGCTGGTAAGCCCAGCCAAAGCTGGTAATATTTCTTCACTAAGAGCCCTCCTCTAATGAAAATAATTTTGACTTATATTTTCTCATTTACATTTTTGTGTCTGTCACTGGAAGAAGACAAAAACTGTTAATGTAATATTTCAAAGATTCTATGACCTTGTCTAACATTTTCTACATTCAAACATTATTGTCTAAGGATGCATGGTAAGCACAATAAGGACAGCTCTTGAACAGGGGTCTTACTATAATTATAATGTACTTCTTTTTCTCCTATTCAAAGTGTCGGACAAGGTCTAAGCAAGTAAATGCGGTCATTTTTAAGCAGCATGAGTCCTACCAATCAAACAATGAAAACAAGTCCAAACACACTTTTACTGAATCTCAAGAAAAGTCATAAATATCTGGTGCCAAACATAACCAAATAGGCCTAAATGTTTAATGTGAAACACGACCAACAAAATAAAAATGTAGTACACCTCAGGCAGCCTCTGGTATCTGCTAATGCTGTACATCTTTATATTTTTAAGTACTGTAGTATATTGTACCGCAAGGAGGGGGTATACCTGTTTGATACATTTTTGGCCAAATTTTTACAAAGTAAACAGGCATGCAATGCAACAAAGACTGACTTCTCTTTAGTAGAATTAGACTAAAACAACCATGAAATGCCGAAAGGTTTAAAAGAAATTCAAAGAGGCATAATTACGTTTTCAAAGTTCCTGATGTCATAAGTTCTGTAATGAGAACAATAATCTTCTGGCGATGTGGTCCTTCCTCTTCCCAGTAGTCAAAAAATCTCAGGATGTTTGGATGTTGAAGTTCTTTCAGCATTTCTGCTTCCTCTTTAAAACGCTTTCGGTCATTTTTACTCCAGCGTTTGTCCTGTCAAATGCAAAAGAAATTATTCCAGTAATGCAACCTTAATCCTTTAACTAAGGCAATATTAAGTAAAAGTGCAGTTAGCCCCCCAAACTGTATTGGGCATTTTCATTATTTACTATCGACAACTGTAGATGATTAAAATAACAAAGGGGCAGGGGTAATTTAGTAAAAAAGTACAAAGGGTACATTTAGTAATAAAAGTAACAGTTACTAAGCAATCAAAATGCCAAACACCATTTAGAAGGCTAAACAGTGCTTTTACCAATATTAATTTGATGTGTTGCATTCATACTAGAGTCTATTTGTTTCAGCTCCTTACTTTAGATCTTCAGACCTCAGTTACAGATTGTGAAAATAGTTAAAATCTGTTAATTGAGACTTTGAGTCTGCCAGACCTAACAGCCATGGGCACTTCCAAGCTCATACCATTCATCAAGAGCAACACACTGCGATATCAAAGTTAACACTTCCACTTTTGCTACAAGTATGCCTACAAGTACAAGTGCATTACATACAACAGAACTAGTGACAGACATCTTATTCACAAATGGAAATTGGCAAAACATGTTTTTACTTGTTCATAGATGGAAGCAAAACAATTAGCCTACAGATATTTGCACTCTCCAATGAAATAATACAGGCCTGTCTTTTTTCTTTTAAACAAATGGTGTGCTTTAGAAATTTTCCATATCTGCAGCTTCCTTATTATTATCAAGACACTCCATGAATCTTAATTTACACTGACATACCTGTAACTCACACCAAGCAACATGAACTCCTGTGTCAATCTCCAAACCTTTATGGACGGTTTTAAAAGATCCGCGGCCAACCTCTTCATCCAGTTTCATAAAACGATGATCTGGTGACATTCGCGGCTGCTTTACATCCTCTTCTTTCTTTTTGGATTTCGATTCATGATCAGATTCAGTTTCAGCTTTGACAGATGCAGCAAAGGTCACTGTTGAATTGCTTTGCGTATCTTTTGCCATGTCAATCTTTTCACTTTCTTTACCTTGCGGTTGCTTAGCACCACCTGCTTCTTGTTTAACTTTTGATGCAGTATTGTCATTGACATGTTTTTCATCTATTGCTTGTATCACAGTATCAGGATTAGTTTTCCCACTCACTGAATTGCACTCTGTATGGGTGTTATGTGAAGCATCTTTGACATTACCTACAGCATTATTTACTACAGCTTTGGACACTGAAAATCTAGATTCTTTCTTTTCTGTTGCACCTAAGGCATCCTTACTGGTCTGTGCCTGAGGTGACTCCTTTTTGCTTCCCTGCATAATTTTCTCGCCTTTTCTGCGAGGAGACTTTGAATTGATTTTTCTAACAGCTTTGGGTGATTTGGCTGTCAATGATAAATTATCACCTGTCCCTAGTTTTGTATCTTTGTCTGGGTTACTTTGTTCTTCAATTGTTGTGCTAACGGAAGATACACTCTGTTTTGGTGGAATTGAGTTGTGAACAATTGGCGTTAATCTATAATTTGACCTCCCTATAGACTTTTTTGATGAAGATGAATGAAGTTCTAGTTCTGAGTTATCCGCACTCACTGAAATGCTGTCTGAAATACACCTCCTTGTCACAACAGTGCGAGGTCGCACGAGAGTGGTTAAATCCTTTCCATTCACTTCTTTCAATTGTCCGCTGACAGATTCCTTTTCACTGTTAATAACTCCTGCCTTTTCAGGTTTATCTGACTTTTTCAGTTTGACACCTGTGTCGACATCTTGTTGCTGTTGATGGTTATGAATGAGTGGCTGGCGTTTTGGTCGAGACGGAGACTTCTTACGCTGTTCATCGGGAACATCGCCATTGAGTGCCTTTTTCACGTAAGACTTACTCATTGTAGAAATTCCCAAACCGTGTTAAATCTAATTCAGATTTACAACACGACATCAATAACGTATAAATGCTGAAGTGAATGATTATACTGCAAAGGCGTAGACTAAAGCTACTGTAGTCTTGCTTCAAGTCAAGACACCATTATCACTGACAGAAAGGCATGTGCTACACAGCCTCCAGGTTATAGTCAAAACACCCAGTCATAATAAGCCGCGCCGCCACTTGTCCCCTGCACGATCTTGTTTTCGCTATCCACTCCATGTAGATCGAAGGGTGACTGGATAACAGTATAATATTTGAAAGTTTACTCCATGGGGAGCACGACTGTACAGAAATAGTCCACAGAAATAACACTGTTACACTGACAATAATCACATCTTCACTGAGCTAGACACGACCTGCCACAGATTGCAAAGGCTATGGCGGCTCCTTCCAACAAGGCAGTTTAAAAGTAGTTCGTCACTCAATGTGCAATTATATTCCTTGTTCGAAAATGATTTCACTTCCAACGCCAAAGTTGTGTTGGTTGAGAAAATCAATAGTCTAATATGATAAATCCATGAGAAGAAACCTGTTTTCAATGCTTTTATTTGAAACAGCATTACATTCAGATGCGCAATGATTTTCCGACTGACTGAGTGAAGCGTCGGATATCCGTCTGCGGCAAATGTGAGGTTGACCTATATATAGCACGAAGGTCTGCTGTGTTCCAGGTCATAGCGTAATCCACCAAGTCAGGAGGTGCTGTCGCGTGACTTGCCCTGTTGAAGGGAAGAGGGGGTGAAATTTTCAAACAGCAAGACGTACTGCGCGGGTCGTACAATCGTCCCAACAAAAAAAACAAACCTTGATGACATAGACGAATAGTTAAATTGAATGAGCTGACAAAATTACAGCAGTTGTGACTAATGTAGCCAGTCCTTCATGGCTCATACCAAAGGAAAAGGACCAGTAAAAGGTGAACAATATTCTTTGCTTTCGAACTTCTCAAATTTGAAAGAGAAAAAGTTTTAGTTCACCAAATTCAGTAAATTTGGATTTTCAAAATGGCCAAAGAAGACACAAAGCTGAAGGTGTTCACAAGTAGTGTATTTAAAAATAAGAGTTAAGAGTAACCTCTCTCCCTCTCTCTCTCTCTCTCTCTCTCTCTCTCTCTCTCTCTCTCTTCTCCCTCTCTCTTTCTTTCTCTCTTTTTTCTGGTCAGCAGAAACAAAAACTGGAGAAAAATACTTTTTAAATTGTACAGTACATTAATTATGTAGCTTGGGCCCTCTTAGTAGCCTACTTAAGTCATAGTTCTCATAATGACATGAACTAATCCGAGCTTTTCATTTTAATCAATCACTGACATTTTGACCCTCCCCCTCCCCCACGTGTCCAGGCCATTGTCTGAGAATATCTGAAAAAGAAAGAGAGAGAATGCGCGGATGATTGAACTTTAGTATAGTCGACAGAAAAAGGAGTGTCAGGGAGATGCGGTTGCGGATCCTTGCACACAGCCTTGGGGGGCTTGAAATGGCATACCGCTGACTCGCCATGACACCGACTGGCCATTCAGTGCATGCAGCATTCGTTCAACCGTAATGTTAAGTGGCTGACCAACTTTTTTGCACAGGGGAGTGGGATGGGAGGGGGAGAGACATAATAAGAGGACCAGATCGGGCACTTGAATCACGAAAATTTTGATGGCATATTATCTCAGCAAGGAAGGTATATCGTTATTATAAACCATGTCACCTTGTATTATATATCATGGCAACTGCGGACATAATTATCTGTAGCAAGTTTACCTTTTCTACTTATCAAATGACGTTAAAATGTGCGAGAGAGAGAGACACACAGAGCGAGGGAGAGAGAGAGAGAGAGAGAGATAGAGACAGCAAGGCCCCAAAAACAAATCCAGAAGGATTGAAAACGAAAACAAATAACTAGCTTCAGGACATGAAGTCCTTCGCCAGATTTTTTTTAAAAAATGGCCAAGGAAAGGCATTTTTAACAAATTGTTTGTTTCCAATGTGGGGCTAGCAACATACCTTTTTTTTTTTTTTTGTTTAAATTTTGTTCCAATACCATCCGGCTGCGACTACATGTGTTTTTATTTTTGTTTTTGTTTTGTTGTTGTAGCTTGTTTCTTTCTTAAAATATTCTATCACTTGACGAGGGAGTGTCAGTCTGGGACATCGACATTGTACTGAAAATTTAATGTGGGTCAGTGGTTGTAAGGAATGCAGCGGTCACAATGACGACAAAGCTGCATTATCTTATCTGTACTTTTATAACGCATTTACTAAGCAGAAAAGAAAAGAAAAAAGAAAGGGAAACCTGCACTTTTTTTTTTTTTTTCAGGAACCAAATGAGTCGGGAGGAAAAAACAAACAAGAAAAATTATAAATTGACTGGAAGTCACTTAAAACTCTTTCCCTACCACACATTCTGGGCAGTATTCCACGGCTGGACCAAGCTGTATTTGAGCCACCATTTTGTCCCTCAATAGACAACCAAAAAATATGAAATTGTGTGAAAATGGATGTAGATTCAAAATATTAAGGTTTGAATGTACAACAGTGTTTTGCATTCACAAAAATTCTGTTTCGTAAACACTGGATTGGAATTGAACATGAATTTTATGAGCCGCATTTTGCGGCTCCCGGTACAAATCGGGATTTCGCTTGAGCCGCAAAATGCGGCTATCGGTAGGGAAAGAGTTAATTCCTTCTCGATGACGGTAAAACAGCAACACAATCAGGCCTGGCCTATAGAGTGAACTAAATGCATACGCTATAGCTTAGGGATGATTTGAAAAGGCCTCTCAAAGTTCAAATTTTTTAGTGACTTCAGAATAATTAGTTTTATGGCATTAAGGACTAGATCTAAGGCATGAACTAAATGTGCTGTAGCTTAGGGCGTGATAGTTTGAACAGGCCTGTCAAAGTTCCAATTTTTTGGTATCTTTGATGCATAATTATATACACACGTGTATATTTAACTACAAAAGCTCCGACAGAGGACTCCCTCGGTTCTCCACTCCTCTCTCCCAAGCGCTCGGTTTCATTATAATTTAGTAATTCCTGGTGACTTGCGTCTCCAAGTTCCATTTTGACAGATACATAATAATTATATTACAATATGTATTCTGTATTATTACTTGCCAAGTGTTACATCTACAAAGCTCATTTTAGTGTAGGGCTTCACCATCTCTAAAATTGTCCCTGATCACAAAAGGACCCATTAGAACTCAGTCTTTAGCAACTTTTTACCTCTGAGGTTAGTGGGCTTAATAAGGATTCTTGGACTCTTTGGCAATTAAGACTTCATAAGCCTTGCGGTTTCAGGGTTTTACTGAGCCAAAGCTAGCTAAAGCTGCAACTAACCTAGCATTGGAAATTTTTCACGCACCTATTTTTACTTTTTGTGATGATATGAAAATGAAATTCGGGCGATCGCAAGTTTTTTTTTAATTGACATAGGAAAATGGTGATTGTTTTGTTGTTGTTGTTGGCTGTTGTTTTTCTTTTATCCTACGAGACGAGTGTGTATTGGTTGTCAAGCAGACTATCTTAAATGAGTAAAAGAATTTTTTTTTTGGTTTTGTTTGTTGTTGTTGTTTGGCCATCGTTCTAAGCATGTCCAAAGAGGTATGTTTACCTTCATTTCTAATTTCCCCAGTGTGTTATCATCTAATTCTAACAACCCACTCAAATGCTGAATTAACTCTGTCCTTAATGCCAAACCGAAACTCTAACTCTCACACAAACTTAAATCTTGTCTCCGACGCCGCCTGTCAATCCAGACGTTGTGAACATAAAATGAAATCTTAATCCTGGTTCTCAAAGCTTTACGTTAATTCCCACGCTGTATTATTCTTACATAAGAAATATAATTTACCTTCTGGCAGAGTGAATGTCTTCGAAGGGGAAGGAAAAAGTTATCGGACAGACAAAGTGTATATAATATGAACAACGTTATGCTGGCCAAAAAAGAACAGAATAGGGTTTTCTCGTGACTATATTTAGGCCAGTAAGCCTCGTCCTGAAAGTTTCCCAGTTTCCCTCATCTGTTTCAAAATTACTTCATGCAGTGAAGCACGTGTCCGCTAAATTTCAACACATAAGAAATGGCACGTTGAATACGCGTCATAAATAAAAGACCCTAACTTATTCGGTGCCAAGGGGATTTCCGCGTTTGTGTCGAGTCATTCTCAGAATATTGTATCATTAAATCATTTTGGGGGTACTGTTGAAAAATGATTAGATCTAGATCTAATCATAGATTTACTACACTAACGTAGTAAATCTATGGATCTAATATGCCGCTGATATATTACCTTTTATAGAGAAACTATGAAAATTTGACTAACAGAGCCTGAGAAACGAAACAATGATGTTGTTTTTTTTTATCGACGATCGGCACAGCTTTGACATTTCTGACAACCCATATGATTTGGAGCCATATCATCTATTTTTTAGATGATTGGCACCCAATGAGTTAACACGGAGGATCTTCAGAGAGACGATTTTCGCCCAACATTAATGGTTGATTCGTTATTTGGTAATATCTTTCAAATCGTTAAGTCTTGTTCCTGATAAAGCTTGTGAATATGACTTGGCACAAGACTGTGATAACGTAAAGTAACGATACAAGAATGAAATTTTGAAAGGCACCAATGTACAGTTCCTAATTATGATTAAAAAGAGAATAAACTCACAAACACATTATAGCAGTACAGAATTTCACCAAGTCGGCACTTACCCAACAGAAAGGACATCAAAAGTATTGAAACTCATAAACTGTTCATTTATCTTGTATTTAAATGTGAACAGTAATAGCTCTGGACTTAAAAGGGAAAGATCCTCTGTTCAAATACGTAAAGTTGTAAAATATATCTCACATTTTCGAAACATTTTAAACAAGCATTAACGTAATGTCATTTTCATTTAAATATAGGAAAGACCATACCTTTTAAGTCTGTCGTGTTTCTCCCAGCCTACTCCGAAAACGTGCGTGTTTTCTGTCTCACTCGCGTCAGTGCATTGTTATCCACGTGTATTTATACGCCGTGCTATACCGACCTCTCACTGGGCTATTCAGTGTCACGTACTATTGAGTTTCGCTTTTTACCGCGCGTACTGCGCGAGGGTAGAGCACCTGGATCTCATTCACTGGATCACAGGCGAGACGGGTTTGTATCTGTCGATTTTGGAACGCGTTCAACCGTAATCATATTGTATCGATTGGTACTGGTAGTAAAGTCGGCGAGGGAGAAAAATGACCGCATGCTTACACAGATGGGCGAAGGAGTCGGCTTTTGAAAACATGCGAAGGACGGCAAGGGCTAATTTAAACCCTGTGTAAGCGACATATTGCTGCACTATTTTAAAGGTCAATTTTAAGCCGTTGCGAAACATACATATGGGGCATAGTTCTTCTTATAATGTGTTTCCCACTCTCACTCTCAGGGGAACAGGAAAAAAAAAAGTCCTTATATTTTTCACGTGTAACATGACCGATTTTTTACAAGATTTGCCACTTTTGTGGCCTCCACCCCGTCTGTTCAAAATGACTGCTGACAGCAAGAGGCAGTACAGTGTTTATAAGGACGTATCGCCTATCTTTTTCAGTTTCTCTCTCACACGTACAAAATGCTCACACAAAATCCTGTTGTTAAAGTTGGAGTTTTTGAATATGATTTTTAAAATCTGCGTTTTGTTTTTGATTTAATTGTGTGTTCTATGTAGTGACTGTATCTGTGTGTGCGTGATAAAAATTCATATTGGCAGTCCAAAAACACTTTTATCATCCATCCATCCGTTCCATCCATTCATCCATTCGTCCATCCATCCATCCGGTCCATCCATTCACCCATTCGTCCATCCATCCATCTATCCGACTATTTGTATTTGTATAACTCTCCCATTTGGGAAATTTGCCTTTGTGCCATTGCAGCCCAGTTATAACTGGAGCAGGCACGTCGTCGCCACAGTGCAGCGCCGGTCGGCTTTTTTTTTTTGTTGTTGTTGTGGGGGGGGGGGGGTGGGGGATGAGGGGGAGGGGGAGGGACTGGTAGGGATGAATTTTAATTTAATTTTGCCCGGGTCCATCCATCCATTCGTCCATCCATCCATCCATCCATCCATCCATCCATCCATCCATTCATCCATCCATCCATCCATCCATCCATCCATCCATCCATCCATCCATCCATCCTATCTGCTGGCGACATTAGGGGCCCCCGGGGAGGGGTTGGGGGACGAATTCTTCCAGAAATGAGATCTTTCTGTTCAGAGAAGGCCGCTTTGGGGGACAGTCACCACGTGTCCATACTCACTGACAAAGTCAGATATCGTGTTTCAAATAAGAATGCTGCTGGAATGCAATAGGCGGAAAGCCATTGTTGGTTTGATGTCTCCAGATTAATGATGAAAAGTCGGATATCTCCAGCTGTAGGTATAGCATTTCTATCGTGTAAATTGCAATTCACAAATACAATATATCACTGTTTTCTTATCAGTTACACAGCAGCTTCGTCTATTAGTCAACCGTGTCAGTGGGATATCATACCAAACCCGGAATGGTACATTCAGTCACTGGCAGACAAGAAGTGCACACCATAATTTCCTATATTTTCTAAGTAAATCCGAGAAGACCCTAGCATACTAAGCCGGTCACACACAGCCAGCTCCTGCCATTATTTCTTAGCTGTACACTAACTTTGCTGGCAGCAACGGGCTGTGGCATTCTGGGTTTAGTATGATATCCTCCCCCCTCCCCCCTCTCCTTGAGTTACTGCCACAGAAAAAAAAATATATAAGTGGGCCCTGTCCAGGTTTTCTTTTTTAGTTGCAAGTGACAACCTTATAACTTTCGTACTTGAAGCTTTCGCTGAACTAGAAACTCCGTCAAAGTATAATTTCTGAAAAACTGGTGTCGTGGACTACAATGGCAGCATATTGATGCAAAATATTTCTGATTTAATCAGATAAAGGCAGTCTCAGAGTTAACCAAGATGAGCTGATGGTCACTGAACTGATGTCACTGCGATACACCCACATACATGGTATACTACATTTCCCTTTGCGGGATTAATCCGCGAGAACTATAAATCACCATAAGATCACTGTCTACATACAACACCTGCCCACAATCCAGACATTAATTCCAGCACTCTCAGACAGGGATAAATACAGTTCAAGCCCTTAGCACTGGCTATCCAGAAATACGGCCAGACCCATTTTGATATAATGATTTCTAATGTATTATGACTACGTCCAATACATTCGCGTTGCGGTAATCCATGCTGGCGATAAGATTTTACCTTGTGTTGAAACATCGATTTCAAAATGTGATTACCGACGTCATTACACAGGCACAGAGGAGCCGGTACGTAGGATGTATCGATTATGTACTACCCAACTGAGGTATCGCAACAGTTTTCTCCTAAACAATACAATTTTATTTTTAATTAATTTTATTTTTTGACGGCCTGAAAAAGACAAATCTGCAGTTTACAGAATAGTTTACAGGGACCGAAAAGTCGGCACAGAACAATCAGACAACGCCTTAAAGTTAAAACATGTTATTTTCCTCACTGTAAGTCGAAATTTCAGGTCTAGCTCCTTGTTTGTTGAAAAGTTCTTCTGAGGAAAACAATCCCAGTTTCTGTTCATATTAGACTGCAAGGTAAACGCTATTATTAGACGGTACTGTTACGTCCACCGTTATATTCGTCTGTCGAAATGCGCACGCAAAGCACCGCAGGCACATACTTAATAATATAAATAAATACCTTCCGCTTTCCTATCCTCCCAACTACACTTATTATATTATACGCGATCGTGATTCTTGTAAAAAAAAAATAAAAATAAGTACGAGCACCACTAAATGCCATCTCCTGCAGAGGGTTCATTGTTAATAAACATACATATTATAGATGTCACCTTGACTCTCTCAAGCAACTGCAGGCATTTTACGGTGAGTATATTTCTGTTGTTGCCTTTGAAATTTGACCCCATGAAGAGCGGAAACTACGAACGCTCGTTGCTGTAGCGAACGTATGCTGCTCTTGAGGAAAATGTACACAATTTTACCAACATGACATTATTGGAAATATATTTTCTTGGTTTGTTTCAGATGCGTCACCAAAACTTGTGATGCTGACCGCACGGCGGCTGAGCATGCGCGCTTGCAAAGATTTCTTTTTTGGCATAGGGGCTGAGCATAATATGCACTCACAAAAATTAGGCTGTAATCCAGAGAGAAGAAACTCGTAGGACAACGAAAGAAATGGCCGTGGAACTTTTGAAGAAATACGAAATAAGATTCAAACTTTCGTAGGTGCACAAATTCTGTGACGTAAAGTGAAACAAGTCAATACAACGTATACCTACATTTCTTCATAATGTTCTCTCACTATAGCATACTTAACCCTGGTTTACACTCAGACACTTGCCCTTTTCGTCATAACATTCCCCGACCGAATGTAAAGTAGGGTTAAATGATCCGGACTGTTAAATTTCTTGGAGTTCAGATGGAGATTAATATATAAATATTATTTACACCTGAAATTGTTCAACCCAGATTTTAAAATGTCAGACGTTCAGCAATATAGAGTGGAAAAAAGTGCTCTGACCAGCATGTTTTGCAACATATTGCGCAAGTGAAAGGGGTGAAAACAGTAGATCCACATGTATCTTACAATTATATTTTGTATGGACAGATTACAAAAGCCTGGTGCTCTGTTAGGGGCAAGAACAACAGTAAAGGAAAATATAGTCTGTAGTGTGTTAACCGACTTGCAGCACATGGAAAGTACACTCAGATGGACAAAACTTGAGAAAATAACCTTTTAGAAGTTCTAAGTACCTAGATTTACTGACCGATTTAAACAGACAAAAAAGGGCACGGGAAGCTGTATGATGCAAGAAACCTTTGAATTTATGCCCACCTGTTAACCGTTAGCTTACTTAGAACAAGAAAAATAATCTGGACGTAATCTGTTCCCCAAAGTGCAGTACACCAGCACTTTCTAACAACTGCATCTCTGCCAAATAGCACACCCATGGCACATGGCTTCCTTCTGGCGTAGACAAAGAAGAAAGGTAAAAAAAAAAAAAAAAAGTATATTTATAATCAAACCAAGTGCTGTCGGGAAACACAGTCGCCGTACCTTTTTCCGTGTGAAAAGATGTTTTGCATGTATCCAAGTCCTTGAACACGAGCAGAACAACTGTTAACAGACCTTTGACTTAACTACAGGGTTATGGGGTCGCAAAGAACAGTGTCCACCCTTCCCCCTCCCACTTCCAGCCTCATGCCCAAAAGCTGGCTAGAACTAGAAGCGGACCTGTTAAGTCGATATAGATCTAATACCACCCTCTGGGCTTCTTTTCAAATGTTTGCACGTTTTTCTTCCAGAGTTTACAAATAAAGTGGTGACATTCTGAAAAAAGTGTGGCCCTTTTCACATCAGCTGACCTTGTAGTAAGAAAGGCAAAGGGGGGGGGGGGAGGGGGGGGGGCGCATACAAAAATGAAAACAGATGGAGAAAAAAAGACAAAATATTAAATAACTGGTTCTCTATAACTAACTGTGCAATTGTTTGAGTTCAACAAAGCTGGGGTAACTGCTGTCTTGTCCTGTTTGTGACAAATACATGTACCATACCTGAGTGTATAATATCATTTCGCCCTGGGCATAGGCCGGCAGCTCTTACCAAATTTTTAATGTCTCCGCCGAATCTTGCGAGATTGCAGGGAGAAATTGTAGGGACAGGCGCATACATGCGACTTTGTTGTGTTGCAGTGGCGATCCGGTTGCGTTGCAGTCGCGTTGCAGTCGCGACACAGACGCGTCGCAGTCTAGCCACATTTTTAAAACTCTAGATGCAAGAATGAGGAACTGGAAGGGCCCACATGTGAGACATGGGCACATTGCAGAGACGAGAGGAACACGAAATTTAAGACACGAAAGGGATTTAATTGCATTTGTGTGCGCCAAGCCTAAGACTGACGGATGTCGTTCATCAAATCATTGGACCGAGAAAGATTATGTCATACTTATAGCCCTTACAAGATCGTCTAAGGGGGAAAAAATGACGTCATGTTTTGGTGAGTTTAAGGGAATACCGGATTAGAAACACGAACAGACAAAGAATTAATCGCTGGCCCTATTATGAAACCTGGCAAGTTCAAAGGACCTAATTTTACAAGGGGAAAAATCAAAACTGTTTTACTTGAAATTCGTTCCGAATTTCGCATACATCTTTACTTCCATAAGCATTTGAAATATTGGACTCTCCCGAAATTATAAGCAGAAAAAAAATAAAAGGGGTTGAAAAGAATTTGGTAAAAAAATAAAAATAAAAATGTCAATAGCAGGTGTGAGAATACATTTAGGCGGTTTATGTTAGGACCAGCCATTACAATTATGCTGACTGTATGGTAATTCCCGATCAGCGAGTCACAAATGACAAAAGGCAAGCGAAAATTTAAGGCTCCCTGGCGCAAAAATTATGCTTTCGATGCCCCAGCCCGAATGACATTTCCCCAATTCCGGGAAAACTATAATTACATAATATGTAATGGAATGTGTTGAATTTACAGAGCTTCACGAATTTTTTTATTATTCAAATAGATACCCGCAATGCTGGACAAAAATATTCTTAGCCAAGGCACGCACACCAGTTGATTTTGATCCGCCAACCTGGTGGAAGGTGACATCACAACATTGATTTTCAGTGAGACCCCGCGCCACAAGCCAACTAGATCTAGTTAGATATAATTTAAATGCGTAATCCTGACGTCACCATCCAGCTAGACCGCTGATCAAAATCGACGCTAGTGTGTACCGGGCCTTAATATTTTTTTTGTTATTCGGCCTGTCGTTATGAACTGTCTGTCGGTCAGTCCCTCTGTCAGTGTGTGTGTGTGTCGTTCTGTCCGTCTGTCTGGCTGACAGTCTGTGTGTGTGTGTGTGTGTCTCTCTCTCTCTCTCTGTCTATCTGTCGGTCTGTCTGATTGACCATCTGTCTCTGTCTCTGTGTGTCTCTCGGTCTGTCTGTCTGTCTGTCCATCTGTTTGGCTGACTGTCTGTCTGTCTCTCTGTGTGTGTCTCTCTTTCTGTGTCTGTCTGTCGGTCTGTCTGATTGACCGTCTGTCTGTGTGTGTGTGTCTGCCTGTCTGTCTGTCTGGTCGACTGACTGTCTATCTGTGTGTGTGAGTGTGTGTTTCTCTCTGTCGGTGTCTGTCTGTCTGGTCGACTGACTGTCTATGTGTGTGTGTGAACAGTGAGTGTGTGTTTCTCTCTGTCGGTGTCTGTCTGTCTGTCTGTCTGGTCGACTGACTGTCTATCTGTGTGTGTGAGTGTGTGTTACTCTCTGTCAGTGTCTGTCTGTCTATCTGTCTGTCTGTCTGTCGGACTGACTGTCTGTCTCTGTCTCTGTGTGTGTGTGCTTCTTTCTCTCTATGTCTCTCGATCTGTCTGTCTCTCTCTCTCTCTCTCTCTCTCTCTTCCCCTCTCTTTCTCTCTCTCTCTCTCTCTCCGTTCTGCAACTCATCTTATCGCCGGTCCCGTCAGAATCCGACATGACTCTCGTAGTGCTAGGCACAGGACATTAGTCAGATGGATGTCCTGGAGCCAGATAAACCGCTTTCCAGATAAAGCTTTCGTCTCGGATCTCCTCGTTCATCATGTAGCCCAGATCTTCCTGATATAGTGGCCATGCCCAGAGTTCCCAAGGCAACAAGGCAAAATTAGAAGGGCGGAAAAAAGACAAATTTAAGAAAATGAGACATGAAAAATGTGTGGCATGCAGAATCGTAAAACTGAACATATGAAACAGGCAGTGTGCCTGAATAATGATGGTTCTCACATTGTGGCTATTGGCATGTGCCAGGTACTCACTTCTCATGCTTGCTGGAGTCATTATTTGGATTTCTTGGAGGATGAGTTTATAATTTGAAAAGAGAGGGGAGCAGAGGAGGAGACAGAGACAGACAGATAGACGGACAGATACGCAGGCAGGCAGCCAGACATACAGAGCTAGACAGGCATACAGACAGACAGATAGATAGGCAGGCAAGCAGACAGACAAACAGACAGACGGGCAGACAGTTCGTGACGACATGCAGAATAAAGAAAATATTAAGGCCCAGCACGCACCAGCCGATTTTGATTGGCTGCCTGGTTGGATGGTGACGTCATGACAGTGAGCTTCATTGGGATCCAACAGACAGACAGGCAGACAGCCAGCGACAAAAATGTTGGTAATAAAAGAAACGCACATGTCAGCACTATTCTGAACCACAACACTATTCATGTATAATACCGTTCTGGTTCAGCTTATCAACTGAGTGCTCACCGTTATCATGTTCACACATCGGTGTGCAATAAAAACATGTCTGCAGCAACATAAGGAAACTAAGTCTTTCAGTAAGTCTTACCCTGTTATCTTATCAGGGCAATCTTATATCTTTCGCCCCCCCCCCCTCCCCTCACTCCCCCACCCACCCAAAACACATCCAGACCGTGGACCCTTTCCATCTCTCACTGTCTCCCCGTTGCTCCCTAACTAATGCGTCAAAAGGTCCCAGAGCCAAGGAGTCATAAGGAATACGTATAAATGCATTTCTGTCTAACCATCGCTCGTAACGAAGAACGACCAAAAGCCTTCACGGTCTCTAAATTACACCCTGGCATCCAGCAGGCACGCTACAAAAACCAGCGTGGCACCTTCACAGACTCTGTTAGCCCGTGCACTCAGCCGATGGATTCAATGTACAAGCCACGTATTCAACACAACAACCTCTTGCTATACCACATAAACAAAAGGAAGATAAAGTACCGAACCCCGTGAAGGCTGAGAAAATTAGGTCATGTCGATCTAGATTATTTGTTTGACACAGTTTCGACGGCGGGATGCCTGGGAAATTCGGCATAGTGTTCATACCACTGACCTATTTTTTTTTCATGGGAAGAAAAGGCCGAATACGGCGTTCTGTTTGCTCTCCGTCGGTGGCGAGTCTGGACGTCCGGACAGGAGATGTTAGAGTTCACTCAAGTATCCACCAGGCGCAGGGTAAATTTAGACCGACGATGCTGGTGAATGGCTATCAGCTAGGTGACCGGTCACTGCTCGAGTCGAGATGGTCATGGTCGACACAGCATTTTCTTTTTCCAACCAATACGATATAAGAAAAGAAAAAAAAAGTCTCGTCAACAGATTTAATGTTCTGAGAACAGTAAGCCTACAGCCTGTCTGGCCTTCGCTTGATGGCTCATACTTTGAAAGAATTAACATAAAGAACATTAGGCATTGGAGACTCACAAGAATTATTTTATGAGTAGGAAAAAAACATTGTGTTTGTATTCAACAGATTTCAAGTTCTGAAAGCAGCTCAGAGACTGTCTGGCCTTCGTTTGATATCTTGTACTTTGAAAAAAAAAACAAAATCACATCATAAATTAACACAAAGAACGTTAGATATTGAAGGCACACAAGAATGATTTTGTTCCACCGATGTAAAGTTCTGAATGCAGCACAGAGACTGTCTTGCCCTCGCTTGATGTCTCGCACTTTGAAAGAAACATAATCATGAATTAACATTAAGAACATTTGATTCTGAAGGCACACAAGTATTATTTTATGTAGTTCGACAGATCTAATATTCCGAAAAGTCAAAGACATCTGGCCCATGCTTGATGTCTCGTATTTTAGGTGAGATAATATCATAAATGAACTTAAGAAAATTAAGTACTAGAGACATACACGAATTATTTTATGCGCAGCAATCATGCTATTTAGGCGGATCAGACATGCAGACGGTGACGTGCCAGACATTGTCAAAAGCACACAAACTGTGGAGTCGAAATCGTCGTTTTCACTGTGCAGAAAGTTATGTTTCCATACGAAATCGCACACTATGGGAATTATTTACAAAAGTGTGCCTGAGTTCAGCTGTAATTGTTTATAGTATTTACAGCACCACATAGCACCAGAATTCGTTGGTAGGATAAACATAGACTTAACTGGTGTGAGGTTTCACGCAGTCTAGATAACGTGCACAGCTCAATAACGAAACATCAGTGCCACAATAACATAGAAGAAATAAATGCGATCCCGGGGATGTAGGGAGAATTGTTAATGGCGCAAAACTGTTACTTTTGTCAGCTTAAGATAACCTGAATGTCTTACGCTAAATAGCTCAGTGAGTAAACAAGATGGCTTGAATGTCTTAGGTTAATTATGAGTCACGGTTGTTTTACGATGGTTTTGATCATGTCAAGACTCGGATTTCCTCTGAGAGACAGGCTTGTGTCGGTTTCGCCAGTGAGCAAGGGTCCTGTTCAACTCCACTTTTAAACGCAGGCGCACACGAGCCAGTTTTGATTGGTCACTATTTGGATGGTGACGTCACGATAGTGACGATAGTGAGATTTGACCAGTTGGCTGGTTGGCGAATTCTCATTGAAACTAACTGTCGTGACGTCACAATCCAACCATGTATATGGCCTATTGAAATCGGCTAGTGCGCGCCATGGTTTACACTAAAACTGAGGCAAAACACACTTGACGCATTGCGCTGGCGTTTTCATAGTTGCACTGACGTAATATCCCAGAAACATTATATCTTGTGTATTAATACTCTCGTTACATCGCGGCCTTCGTTCTTGTTTGTTATGTCTCCTCTTTTTGCACAACTGAGTTAATTCGACGTCAAACGCTTGCGGCTTAGTATTATTATATGGAGTTACAATAAACTGGAACTGTGAATCAGCTTGATGAGTGCCACAACGCATTTTAAACAAGTGTCAAAGTGTGCATTTCTTATACCTCTTTTACATACTAAAAGAACTCCAATTTTTCAGACAACGAAAATAAAACAAACAAGACCTAAAATCGGGACACTGCAATTACTTTTTGACCTGGACACTAACATGGGATGAATATCGGCCAGCCACATCGAGTACAGAGTGTCTGGATTCGGTGTCACCCCATTCTGCGCCCAGGGGTGAGTCAGACCGTAGACAGTCTGGTGGGCACAAAAGGGGGGGAAAGAGACATTGACGTGAGGGCTCGTGCGAGAAGAGAGAAAACTAACTGAACTCTGGACGAAAACGAGGTTGAAAAAAATCGCGTGAAGAATGTCAGTAAACTCTGCAACAGACGTCCTCAGTATCGATTATCGATCCGCTCAGATCATCAATTATTGGCCGGAACCAAATTCCCTCGCTAGGGGTCCCAAGTGCAAATATGCAGCATTGCTTTCGTCGAAAGTGTAACATTTCGAGATAACACCGATGTTCGCACGCAATGCAGTATACAAGTGCTAAGGATGGAGCTTTGGTATCTTATTCAAATCTAAGTCCCCTTTTCAGGATTCTTATGATGGGAACAAGTCAGTAGTCTAACTCAGGCTAGATTAGCACATCCGACTGAATTGAAATCGCGTCGCAGTCTCGTCGCAATTTTGAAGTCCAGGCTTATAAATATAAACGCACACACGGTCGAGGCACGGAAATATTGCAGAGTCGACAGGAACATGAGACGGAGACACGACTGCAGTACGATAGTAAATGGCATGTGGGCGCCTAGCGTAAAGCAATTTCCCATATATATCAGTTTTTTTTTTTTTACTCCTTAAGGAGTGTATCATACTAAGCCCGGCCAGACATAGTTAGTTGTTGTCAGCAAAACGTACACCAAAGAAATAATGGCAGAAACTGTCTGACTGGGATTAGCATGATAGGATATTCCAGGATATACTAAGAAAATATAGGAAATTATGATGTGCACTTCTTGTCTGCCAGTATCTGACGGTGCCTGACCGAGCTTAGTAAGATATCTCCTTTAGTATCATAGGGCCTTCCCGGATTTACACAAAAAAATGTAGGATATTATGGTGTGCACTTCTTGTCTGCCAACAGCTGTGTTTGACCGGGCTTAGTATGAAATCTTCCTTAGTATGGTAGGGTCTTCCCGGATTTACTAAGAACATACAGGAAATTATGGTGTGCACTTCTTGTCTGCCAACAGCTGTGTCTGACAGGGCTTAGTATGATAGGGTCTTCCCTGACTTACTACTAACATACGTAATTATGGTGTGCACTTCTTGTCTGCCAGCAGCTGACTGTGTCTGACCGGGCTCAGTATGATAACTGCCTTACTCCTTCGGATGACGTTCTTTTCCGGCTGTTTCCGACGTCACTCGCTGTCCCTAGCAGTAGCACAGGCCTCGGCTATTGATTTGATCGCAAACCAGACGCCAGAGACATGACATCACCGTGATCCGCTTGTCACTTTCCATCTCTGTAAAGACCATAATAATATGCTTAGTTAGCCTAACCAGCGCGACTGGGCTCAGAATTTTCTAGCAGTACCTTAATCGGTACCGGAGAGCGGTTCATTTGTCCCGAGAAGAATTAGAAAGAAAAAGACAAAATAATAATGGAAGAAAGGATTGTTGCTATTGTAACAGTGTTTTGCAAATCATTATTTTCACCTCATTATCATCATCATCATCATTATCACCATCATCATCATCATCATCATCATCATCATCATCATCATCATCACCACCACCACCACCACCACCACCACCACCATCACTACCATCAGAACGACATGGCTGAAGTGTTTAATGGCGTTGTTGACATACTTAAAACTATACATATATATTTTCTTGAAAAATGATGATCCTTGTATTAGACTGTAATATCTTTTTGTAAAACCATGAAAACACACTACGCATAATATAACATAATAGCTTTTCCTTCATTTTTTTCTTTTTTACATGCTTGTGTTTAAGACTAGATCTAATCTACATGTATAATATACCTAACACGTATATTATCTGCGAAATGCATCCGTTCGGAAATGCTTTGAAAATAATGGTAATTTCGAAAGTCTCGCTGTCTGTGCTCTAGAGCCCAAACATATTGTCTTTTTAAAAAATCCCGAAACAATGAAACTGATTTGAAACCGTCAATTAATGTGTCTTGCGACCAGTGACTATGAGACGTAAGTTATATTCGTTAAGAAAAATGAGAATCATTTATATTATTTATGTCAGAAAGAGTTTTAAAAAAAAGAAAAAGAAAGGAGCAAAAAAAAATAAAAAAGGATCTAGGAACGTTTGTCACTAGGTGACATGTTACAAATATGGAACATTAGAGGCTTAACGGTAACTGTTATTATTCAATAATACATCATAGCGGTATGGTATGGGTCTCTGGTGTAAACACTCATCATCTTAATCAGCCCAACCAAGCAAGTACTTTACCCGACTTACTCATTTGCAACCACCATCCCATACAACGTTACGCATTCTATTACTCACAGCCGGCAGGGGTAGTACATGTACCCACTCACTTCTACTACCCGCTCTTGGTAGGCCGATATCGTGCCACATTTTTCTGTGTGCACGGGAGGCACGGCTGGGTTTACGTCACCTCCCACCCTGAGGGGTGAGCGGAATATAATGAGTGCAAGATCCTAGAGGTGGGGGCGTGAGTCGATCTGAGGCTGAAAGAATTAAAATATATTGGTACACACTGGCATCTCACTCTCCACGTTTCTGATTACGGTGCCACGTCATGTTGTCTTCTAATGAGGCTTTAAAAAAAAATATTACCAGTGACTCAGTCTCAATTTCAGTTCTGGCAATCAAAGGCTTTCGTTCACTGAAATGTCGCAGGAGATTAACCCTTTCAACGCCAATCATTATGTATAGACGATGTGGATTGTTTCGTTTCTCAGGCTCTGTTGGTCAAACTTTTATAGTTTCTCGATGGACGGTGATCAGTGGAGTATTTAAGGTACATTGGCATCTCGCACAGACCATTCCTAACGATGATGCCATGTGACTTCATCTTCCAAGGAGGCTTTAAAACATTATGAGTGAAACAGTCTTAATCACCGTTCTGGCAATCAATGAACTGTCGCAGAAAGTTAATTCATTCAGTGCCAATCGTGTAGCAATAAATGAGATGGGTTGTCAGGGCTGTGCTCACGGTCGATAAATAGACGATATCATTGTTTCGTTTCTCAGATTCCGTTATTCAAACGTTTATAGTTTCTCTATAAACGACAGGCTTCTGAAAGATGTGGGCGACACAATTTAAAAAACAACAACAACGCAATGGATTTTGAAGATGTCAGCAAAAAAACAAAACAAAACAAAACCATCTTGCACCTCGTGTTATGAATCATTCCTATCTTTACCTCATTCCACACACCCGGGTCTTATCTTCCACGCAGCCAGCACTCGCCTTTGCCCCACCTCCCAGTGGACTCCTTCAAGCCTCATCTAATCTGTTTTTAATATCAGGGAGGCGAGCATTCGTCCGCCCATTCTTCCTTCACCCAGACAAACCCGGGACAGCACATTCCTCCACCGTGTTTCGGCTTGCTCCTTTTACAAGCACGTGAAACAAGGAGCACTCACACTCTTTTCTTATTGCAGTGGTCGGACTGCCTGGGAGTGTTATGTTTTCTCCATGTCTCGCCACGCCAAATTTATAATATAAAATTGCAACATTTCAGACTCGTCCCCCTCTCCCTTCCCCTTTCATTTATTTATTTATTTATTTTCTGCCATTCTGACATGTTCTCTCAGACTTCGCAAAACACTAGGAAGAACTTGGATAGACGTTGAAAAAGCTTGGAATAAACCCGCACTTGGACACTTTTCTTCAGCACCCTACTGTTCTTGCTGAAATATCAATTGCTCTCCAAAACCGCAGGAATATCTGAGAGTTTTAAAAAACGAAAAAGGAACGAACAAACAAAAACATTAGCCCCAGTTCAGGCAGTCATACGTATTTAATTATTTCAAAGCATGCTGTGGCTGAGATAAGTTGAATATTTTTTGTTCTGTTAAAAAAAATCTCCATGGCATACTTTGTATCTCAACAGCAGTTTAAGCTGGAACGCCCAGATAAATCTTTTCTGTTTGTTTTCTCTATACAGCTGTATAGCTGGAACAGTCCTCATCGTTGTGCCGCTGGCAAAGTATCTGTTTACAAACATGGATCAAATCAACGGTGCTCCGACATTCCAGCATCTGCTTTCCTGCACTCACACCAATCGCTGTTTCCTGTCCATTTTGATAAACAGAGTTTACCCTACAATACAACTTGCTGTCCAACTCGGCAGAAGAAAAAAAAAAAACGAGGTTAAAAAATGAGCAGGCGCGCAGAGGCGTGTCCGCCAATGCACATCATGAAATCTCCAATAAAACATGATAATAAATAATAATAAAATGCCCATTAGCAAATAAGCTGAGAGTCTGAATAGTTGGAACAGAACTTTTATTTGTCCTTCATGGGCATGCATTTTAACGACCAGACGTGAGAACACGTTAGTTTCGTCAGTTTCGCAGAAATATAAAAACCACAGAAAATTTGTGGAATCGTGGCAAAATCAAAGTAGGGCAAAAGAACAACATGCCAGACTGGATTGTTTTTTAAAATAAAAATAAAAAATAGTTTCTAGAGTGCCAGGCCAGTTTGTTGAGTTTTCCGGGCCAGAAAAAACTCCTTCGGCGGACCGAACTGTGGCCGAAGATAATGGGGAAGTAACATTTCTACCCAACATTCTTTGCTGTGGCGACCGTGCGTTGGACATGCCTCAGTCTACAATGATGTATTAATATGAAAAATTCCAACAAGAACCAGATACCTGCGTATCCATATCCACAGTCAGTTCCAGTCGCCTCAGTAATTTCTACAGTCCACTTTATGTGCTGCCTACAGACTGCACAATGTGCTGAACAGAAACGCCCCCACAACAACCAGACATTGACGAATTAAATAAAAATACGTATACTCCAACAAGAGCCAGATACGTGTACATCCATATCCACAGTTAATTCCAATCGCCTCGCTAATTTCTAGAGTCTACATAATGCGCTAAACAGAAACATTTCCCCTAGAACCAGACATCTATAACAAATCCTACAACCTTTCCCAGACATCTCAGGAATTCCTAAATTGTAAATGTACTCTAAATACATACTGGAATCGAACATGGTTAATGACACAGACTGCAAGCTGTGCACGAATGCGTGTTTAGGCTATACAAGTGTTTATATTATGTACGTGCGTCGTGTGTCTAAATTGTGCTTATTTCCGTGTTTTATTCCAGTGTGTGTGTGTCTATGAGCGATTCGTATGTGTGCGTGCTCAAGCTGTGCTATTAAAGCTTGTAGATATGAGTGTGTGTGTGTATGTGTTTGTGCACGCGTGTGTTCAACAACTCTGTTTCCTTCTCGCGCCGTGACGAGATTTCGCGATACCTACGCAGGTCTACACCATGACCTCCTACCCGAAGGAATTCAGGAATGTGGGGTGTGAATGGGAAAATGGTGGGGGGAGGGAAGGTTGGTGTGTAACAAGGCATGCCACTTGTCTTCTTCTTTTTATGTTTGCATCTTTTTTCCTCTCCTCCCTTGTCTCTTCATCCATCGTAGCAGAACAAGCCAGCAGAAAGTATGTACATGTACCTGAAAATAATGTCATTCCCACACCTGTAAAGCATGGTCTTGTAAGAAAAAAAAAAGTACTCTTAACAAACCTGTTCCAGGAGGACGATTTTTAAAAAAAAAGGTTATCGAAGTGAGAATGAGATAATCTTCAAAGTTTACGATACAAGTACCATTATTGGTTGTGAGAGATATCTGCAAAAGAATAAGAAAAAAATAGATAATGTCGGGCGCAAACCAGCCACGACAAGATAGCAAATTTTACAGGAGGAACAAAAAACTGCCGAAAGAAGAAGAGGGAAATGGACCTACCCGGTTCGATCACAAGTTTATTTTGATTATTTCTATTGGATAATGGTGAGAGCTAATTTTACATTATGTCGCGGGACTCCAAGTTTCACAAATTGATGCTATAAAAGAAATATGAAATTTTTGGATATAGCTGGTTTGCATGCGACACTATCGCATTGCTGGATCCGGAAAGCTATCAAACTGAGAATGAAGTAACTCTATACATTTCCTATTCAAATCTGTTCGATTGTTTTATCTGTTCAATTTCCCGGTTTTTTTTTTTTTTCAATCTGTTGTTGTTTTTTCGTTTTTTTAAATTCTTTTTAAGAAAGGCTTTTGCCGAAGTATCAGCCATTTTCTGTCTTCTCTTTTAGTTTGCGTTTCATTGTATCGTTTGGGTATTATTTCTTAAGCGAGGCTTTGCTATATACAATTTTTTCTTTTTGCCAAATTTTGACATTGAAGTAACTGTAAGTCTGGCAGCGCACTGAGTCAAGTCTCTTTTGCGCCTGTTTTGACTCAGAGCGCGAGATCTCTCCTTCTGCCAGCTGACTCAAGACAGTTTGGACGCTCCCGAAGTTGTGAGTACAGACTTTTCACTCTCGCCAGTGAGCGAGGTCCAGTTTCACTCCATAGTTCACATATCACGCTAAAAACTGAGACACAACAAGGCTTGACTCAAGCGCGTTACTAGCCAACTTCAGAATGCAACGTAGATATAGTTTGGTTGTGAGAAGTACGCGTAGAAGTAAGAAAAACCATTGCTGAATCCTGAAATTACGCACTGTGTTTGTGATGATAATTAACACACACGCCCGAGGCCTCGTCATCACAGGTAAGACGAACTGGCAAGTTCTGATCCTCGGAGTTAACCTTGTTTCCACGTGAGATCGCGACATCCAACTACAAAGGGTATAATTATGCATGCTGTCACCCAGACAAACACTTATCGGCTAAACGCCTCTTTTATTATTCTCTCGAGTTCGCAAATAAAATATTCACAGCATTTTCATTGTAAGCTGATTGTTTTATTAAGCCACCAGTGTAGTTCTCGGGATCTTTTCCAGACTAGCGTGGAAATTCAAGGAGCATGCAGACATCTAATCTGGAAAAATTCCGTTCTACTCCTTCTTCCTACATTCCCTCCACCCCAAATATCCACCCCGGACAGATCCATGCAGAAGGAAAGCGCGTTTTGGACACACCCATATTATTTCTGTCTCCAGGTCCTCTCATCCATTTTTTTTTTACGTATTGCTGTTGGCATAGGTGCCATCAAGAGTTTATTTTGGAAACCGATAGATCCCGGCCCCTCTGCCAAAAGGATACCCTTTAACAGAACCATCACTGTCAAATTTTAGTAACCTGAAAGAGTCGCGCATCAGCGGATTCTGATCGTTCAACCAGTTGGATGGTGACGTCACATTAAAAAAAAAATTTGTTTATGAGAAACTATGAGTCACCGCCTAGGCTCTCCAGGGGAAGGTGCAAGATATAAAACCTTCACCGAAAAGCAAAAAATTTGTTCCTTTTTTTTCTCTCTCTTTTTTTTTTTTTAAAGTGGGGGCGTGCACCAGTTAGATGACAGGATGTACACTTTCACTCAAGACACACAGGATACCTAGACGAATCAAATCGTCAAATTCCGCCGGTCGACTTGCGCGCGTATCATCGATGTCAACAGTGCAACAATTCGCATATTTGCCTTTTTTTTTTTTTTATGCAATGTTTTTGCCGATTTTGAGGTTTTGTCATGAAAGTAGTTCTCTTACTCCTAATTTTGTTATATGTGTAAGTGTCATGTAGGTGTATTTCCAGTGGCATTGTTTTAGGCAAGTTTCGAATTTGGAGCGCCTTGAACAAAACTCTGATTTTACACAACTCTTCAAACTTTCAATCTTCATTTTCTTGAAAAGAAAAAAAATGCCGTTACAATTATTATGGAAAATATGTTTTTAAGTATTTACATATTCTTGTCATGTATTTCCGTTTTGCGTCACAATATCAATATAGATCTACATGATTTGCCTTCAAAAAAAATAAAAAAAAATATGGAAAATACCCGATGATATTTCGAAATGGTGATGTTATTATAAATTTGGAAATATAGATTACTGTTAAGGCGAAACAGTGATGAAAGATATCTGCCCCTCTAGCTGGCACTGACAGCCAAGAAATACGCGCTCACTATCTGTTTCATAGGCAATAGAAATACTATTGACCTGGTAAGCGCTCGCGAGCACGTAGGCCTGGCCCACTCTATGTCTTAATGGCTCCAGACATGATTCCGTGGTGCATGAACCCAGGCAGGGACGTCGAAACCGATTGATCTTTAAGGGGAAATTACTGTGGGGTGGTGGTTAAAAAAAAAGATGCGGTGGAGAAATACTTAGTTGACTTTATAACACTATCGGCTATTTCATTACTGCTACTATTTCTTTTTTTCCTTAGCAACATCGCGACCTTTATTCTTGTTTGTTCCAACTTCACTTTTTGCACAACCGACGAATTCGACGTTACGCGTTTGCCGCTTTAGTATTATGATAAGGAGTTACAATAAATCGGAACTGTGAAACATCTTGATAAGTGCCACAACGCATTTTAAAGAAGTGTCAAGGTGTGCATTTCTTGTACCTCTTCTGCATACTAAAAGATCTCCAGTTTTTCAGAAAATGGAGATAGAACAAACAAGAGCTAAAGTCGCGATGTAGTGGTATGTGATGCCGCCGCCCTTCTCCAGCTAAACACATTTTTTTTTTTTAATGCGAAGGGAGTTGGGGCTCCATCGTGCAGGTCCTCCTTCCCCACAAATTCACTCACACCCTACGACTCTACGCCAGTGAATCTGGCATTATGCTTAAGTTAAATCCACAACAATTAATGACCTGATAAATCAAACAATGCACGCAACGGACGCAGTTATGACCGTCTGTCTGTTACACATTTTCCCCGCCTCCTTACTTGTTTGTCTATTGTACACATCAGTGTGCTTTTCCCTTAACTGGTCTCGACATACTCCCTCCCTAAGCCTTACACATACACACACATACTTCCCGTACTCTGCATTTTAAATGGTACAACTTTTGACACACCAGGACAGACAGACGGACAGACAGACAGACAGACTCACTCCCTCCTCGGTGCACGCTGGAAAACAAAGATGCAGGGGCTTAATTTTATGGGGCATTTTTGGTGGACTTCAGACAAGGGGTGTGTCTCTGGGTGGGCTCGCCATTACGCCATAATCGTCAATTGTAAACTCCCCCATTCAAATCTGGCTTTACAGTGAAATATAGACGCCCTTCTGTAAATCACTGTATAACATGGTTTGCATGGCGTCCTACAGCATGCATCCAGCAGACTTTCTTGTGTGCGGACAATGACAGATATTCTAATTTATATAAAAATGTCGCATTTCCTCTTGCGCTTATGAAGGAATTCATAATACAGTATCAGCAAACAAAGAAACACCCTGTAAGAAATGCTAATCACACGTTAGAACTTAAAAAAAAAAAAAAAACAATTCGGGAGTAAAACTGGTGAAATGAGTAATGTTGTACATTATGGAGCAACATCGTTATTTTAGAGCCGCGTACATTGGTATGAAAGAAAAAAACCCAACCAATTCACACAACAGCTGAATTAATGATGAACCAGTTAAGGGCATGAATTAGAACAGAAAGGTATCAACACAAAAACGACGAAGCAAACAGAAGACGCAGAACAAATGAAGCAAATTATAATATTTTGTTGTTTTTTTTTTTTTTCAAAAATTTTATTTCAGAATTCAACTGAGTCAGTCCACGTGAGGGAAAATCTTTTTCATCCTCACTTCTCTTTCCCACTTTCTGTTTTTAATTTTAAGCCCCCATCATGCCCTCGGCCTTCACCCCGTGTCCGGAGCTTTTCTCAGCTCCACAAAATAACCACAATATGTTTACGTCACTGTCTCCAGGGCGGTCAGTGCGTAATGCATGCGCGCCGTGAGTATTAAGTCCTTCTCATGATGACCGGTTCTTCCAGACTTATAAATAACTGTTGACCGGGCGATACCCTTGTATTGATTTCTCATGGGCGGGGCTCTAATGATGATCTACCTGTTCGCAATGACCTGGCAGGGAAATGAGAGGATTTCGGATTATGCGAGAGGGTACACAAAATAAGCATCATGATTTGGAAATGAGCTTATTCGCTGGCTTAAGTCTTTCAGGACGTCAGTGTTAGGGGCTTCGGTCAAGTCTGGACGTAATTAATTTTTTTCCCACTTTGGCAAAAAACAGCATGGTGCAGAAAAACGCTTAAACAGTAAAAAAAAAAAAAAAAAGTATTCTAAGTAAAGTAAAATGTTACACATCAGATAAAAGAGAATTGAATGGAGAATACGATATAAATCGGCGATACGCCCAAACGGTTTTTTTCACTGTCGGCTATAAATCGGTGATACGTCCCCAAAAAGATAAGGACCTAATTTTGCCGTGCAGGGAAAGAAAAAACTCAACAGTCGTCGTCCATTCGTCCATGTTACGTACAGGCGTACCGATGATTTTCGTAGGTTTGTCTAACTGCTACCTATTATTGCTCACGGTGAGAAATGTATAATCACAAAGGGAAACACCATCTCCAAATGTACAATTTGTATCTTGAGAGGCGATTTATTATCGTTGGCCACTTCGGGACTTTAGTTCTTGTTAGTTCCAACGCCACTTCTTCGACGTCAGGCGTTTGCGGCTTTAGTATTATGATAAGCGAGTTCGAATAAATCGGAAGTGTGAAATGGCTTGATAAGTGCCACGACGTCTGCCTCTCTGCCTGCCTGTCTGTTAGTCTGTCTGTCTCTCTCATCCCTCCCCTTACTCAATTTTTCCCTCTCTCTCCATCTCTTTCACTCTCTCTCCCCTTTCCTATCGTTCTCTCCCCGACTCTCTTTTATCCTCTCCACCTCTCTCTCCGAAGAAGCACTATGCCTGCGGATCCATGTAAGAATTATTTTCTGACGGACGTGGATCTGCAACGCATCTGGTCCTTTCTGAGAGAAGCTAAGATCTACAATTTGATTTGATAACTTTTATACTTGTTTACAAAAGTTTCTACAGATCTATACAAAACATTTTTTTTTTGCATATGTTAAAATTATATGAATGTACATGTATTTGGTTCTGTTTTGGACTTGACAGCCCTGAACGCGAAATGTGAACAAAGAAAGTGTACCCAAAATAGACCGCGAAGGGCGCAAAGTGGCGCTTATCGTGCCGACGTGCTGTAAAACCAAACCCAGACTCAGTCTCTCTTATTCTTCCTTTCTTTTTCTCTTTTTCACTCCATCTCTCCTGTCTTATCTCCTCTCTCTCTCTCTCTCTCTCTGTCTCTCTTGGCTGATGGAAAAAAAGGGAAAGGAAGACGATCATTAAACTCGACAGTTACTCGGCACATATAAAACATAATTATTTTAAAACATTTACATGCAATTGAAATTTTAACACTGCGTCCGACTTGTAAATATGCGCCTTCATATTATATTTTAGCAACTCGATCCACTTGGTAAACCATATGGTGTGCAATACACCAGTGCAGCCTGGCTTCGCACTGATGCGCTATCGGGACCTAAATGGAACCATTCGAAGCTGAATGGTGTTACAAGTACGTACGTTTCCCCAATATATATATATATATTTTTTGCGCTAGGGGTGTGTATTTTAAAGCATTTCGTGACTCCAGAGCTATAGGGATCCTCCAGAAATACTCCCAACAACAAACTTAATTAATTATTCTTTCAGGTTTTCTTTTTATTTTCCTCCTGTTTTTTTGGTTGAAAGGGTACAGGGTTAGGGACTCGATTTGGGGTTGAAGATAAGGGCAAGGTTAGGGATAGGTACATATACGTATGCGCCCCTCGCACAAAACGCTTGGGGTGCATACGTACTTACAATAACAGCCCCCAAAGCTATCAGCCGGATGGGACAAAAGAGAGGAGAGGAGAAGTCTTGGTGTGCTCTCACGGGGGCAAACTGTCACATGTATTTTTAGAAAGCTAAACGTGTGGATTATGAAATGAAGTGATAGTAATCGTTATCGAGTAGCTTGTTAGGAAAAAAAAAAAGGATCTAAAAAACCCCACTCTATTTACACAGCTGTGCAGCTTTTGCTCTTTGCATACACCACAATCCATGGTTAAATGTGATTGTTAGAATACCGTCCACCTCCAAACATAAATGTAGTTCAGAATTAAGAACCTGGGACATCTTTTGTCCCATGAGATAAGAAATAACATCTTAATCTTATAAGCAAATATGCCATAGATATCTTCTATCTATCTGTCTGTCTGTTATTCTTCCATTTTGAAGTCTTCGATATCTTGTGTGTTGGTTGGTATTTCCTCTCCTGTCGCTACCTCTTCTCCTGGTCTTTGGTGTACGGTGACCTTGTTTGGGGCAATGCCTGCGACGGTTCAGTCTTGACAGATGTGCGCAAAGAGCCCTTGAAATATATTTATTGAAGCCTTTGAATAAGTAATTGATATCAAATTTAAGGCCGAGGCTATAAATAAGCGACAGCGCCTTCCAGCCCAACCTTCTTTCACTGGTTGGTCCTCATCAATTCAATGCATGGCATTATATTGGTATGAACACAGAGGTAACATCCGTGCAGTGTGCAATACATGGCAGGCAAAGTTAAACACCGGGAATATAAAAAGAGATATATTTTTAACCCCCTGGATATTTTTGGGCACCTGTTACCCGTAAAAGCGGAGGCCCATGTATACAGACATTTCAAGTCAACACTTTTTACACACATGCACCTAGAGACACATCAATGAAAGTTCCCATCCGTCGCTAAAAGACAGGCAAGTGCGGAAAAATCATTCAAGCGATTGATAGCTAGGCTATGTGGAGGAGTGGGATATCCAAGGGGTGTTTATGAATAAGCAGGAAGAGAAGTATGGGATACTGGCATAATACTATAATATATGGGTCCATGACGAAAGCCCCACCGGAGAAGATCCCCACCGGACAAAATCTCCGCTGACGAAATTCCCACTGAACAAAATCCCCACTGGACCAAAAAAGGAAACAACAAAAAAGCAAACTATATCGGAAAAAACCTATTTTTTCCCCCCCTCTCTCTCTATCTCTTGTGGGTGGTTAGTGGGTTTTTCAGAGGGTCTCCTTCTGTCCTGTCCTTCTGGTACCTTCTGTCTATCATCTTGCTTCTGCCTAGCACATTAATGTCCGTTATCGTGTCGACATGCTTGACTCTCTCTCTCTCTCTTCTCCCCCCCTCTCCTTCTCTCTCTCTCTCTCTCTTTCTCCTCCACCTCTCTCCCCTCCTTCTTTGTCTCTCTCACTGGATGAGTTAAACCTACTAGTTTTACTGGTGTTTGGAGGAGGAGCGGTTAGATCGATTTTTATCCAGGTAAATGCACAGCAAAAGCGCGGGTCGGGGTGATCTGAACTACCTAACAACATACCACCAGACCAGACTGCATTCATCTGTCGCACCACCCCCCCCAACCCCCACCCCCACCAGCCCTTCCACACTCCACCCGCCCCTTCCATAGAAAACCACCGTGCTGTGAGAAAAAACAAACAACAAAACACTTTATACGCCCAAAAACATAACTTCACTGGAGATGCAGAAAACTTACAAGGCCCTCGCTTAGCGCACTGAATCACTTCTGTTTTGCTTCGCTTTTTGTGGACTGTGGAGTTAAAACCGAACCTCGCGAGCTATACTAGACTAAAACAAGTCACTCTTGCACTTCACTGCGCTCTGTTTTAGTCTTCCAGTTTGCTTTGACGAAAAGGAAGATCGAAGGCAGGAAAAGCAGGGGTAGACAGAGAAAAACTTTCACCGAAAGTCTTAATTCATGGACAACAAATAAACGTCACAACAACAACCCCTTCTTGAGGTTGGCTGATGACAGATCCCAGTGGAGAGCCATGATCGCCAATGTCTGTTCCAGACAGGGCAACTGATGATGATGATAATGATGATATAAACTGAATTTGACCCACCCTGGTGTATTCAAGGACCACATTACCCAACTTGGAGGTCCAGACCAGAGTGAGGCAAGCCACTGAACCATACGAAGACATTTTGTCCATAGTGAAAAAAAAGAAAGAAGGAAAATGAGATGGTATGGCCATGTATCAAGATCAACAGGACTTGCCAAAACCATTCTACAAGGAACAGTGAGTGGAGGCAGAAGGAGAGGAAGGCAGAGAAACAGATGGGAGGACAACATCAGTGAATGGACTGGCGCGGCCTCACACTCAGCAACTGCCTAAGAGCATCTGAGAAAGGGGAGGAATGGAGGAAGCTGGTTGCGAAGTCTTTTGTGACGCCCCAACGGTCTTCTAAGACTCCGGGAGAGAGAGAGAGAGAGAGAGAGAGAGAGGGAGGGAGAGAGTGAGAGAGAAAGAGAGAGAGAGAGGGAGACAGAGAGAGAGAGAGAGAGGGAGAGAGAGAGAGAGAGGGAGAGAGAGAGAGAGAGGGAGAGAGAGAGAGAGAGAGAGGGAGAGAGAGAGAGAGGAAGGGAGAGAGTGAGAGAGAGAGAGAGAGAGAGAGAGAGGGAGGGAGGGAGAGAGAGTGAGAGAGAGAGAGAGAGAGAGAGAGAGAGAGAGGGAGAGAGAGAGAGAGAGAGAGGGAGGGAGAGAGTGAGAGAGAGTGCATAGGATGTTTTCCCTTTGCAGCGGCAGAAAACAACCAAACACCAACCCTAAAGAAATCTGTTGTGTAAGACTGACATAAAAGTTGCACATTGATATGCCGTCGTTTCCACGTAGACCCACTGATTGCGACATCACGTCGACGACGATTTGATGTCGGAAACCCGCCCCTACAGTGATCCTACCAATCCTACAAAAATCTTACGTAAGACCCACGTAGTGATGCTGGTTGCGTTATAATATACAATAAAGACAAACGAAAACACACAAAAAAAAGACAAGCGAGCTTGATGAGCACAGTGGCTCGTTCAACTGACTGTTTTCACGGCTATCAGTACCACCTGGCAAACATCTTAATCACACTGTTTACTTCCTGGTTGTGTTCACACGTCATACTGCTCACAGACAACAGTTTCTCCTGGCATTTTTCTCGCCCATACTGCCGCATTGATTGCAGATGCCATTAATGTTTTCAATGATTCGACTGTATGTTCAAGGCAAACCAAACCATCCATGAGATACCATACTGGTCTCTTTCTCTTTCTCTCACCTTTTTCGTCCGTCAGTCTGTTTGTCTTTCCTTCCGTCTGCACGTCCATTAATTCATCCATTCAACTATCTATCCATCCAACCATCCACCCATCCGTCCGTCAATTGAACCATCCATCAAACAAAAAACCAAACTCAATCGTACGTATTTTTTCGGACGGCTTTTTAGTGGTCAACTAATATTTCTGAAGTCAAAATGTGGCTGAAAGAAAACGTTGCGTTGTAGCAAAGCCTCGTGTAATAAATAATACAGAAACGACACACAAAAAAATCGAGGTTTTTGCTATATACAACTCTCATTTTGCCAGATTTTGACTTTCCTTCAAGCCTGGCTGCGACCCCACAGATTTTCTGTTCTTTTTTAAAAATATTATTTTGTTAACATTTCTGACGGCCTGGCTCCATCCTCCCTTGATCGAACCCAGTCGTTTTCCCTGTTGGAAAAACCATTGTCTCAATTGCAATCCATCATGTCAATGTGCCATTTTCCCCTCTAAAACGGCACATTTCCCCACAGCCAGGCCGGGTCCACAGCTTGTTAAGTGGAATGTTAGAACAGCATTGACTGCATATTTGCCCAATGAAATAAGCACATCTCTGCATTCCAAGCATGCACAGGAACATGACAGTTGGCAAGAGCTAAGGCTATTGGTTTTCAGCAGACAAACACATCTGGTTGGGTCAAAAACATGTCGGAGTTATCGATATCACATCGTTAGGGATTTAATCAATCAGGTTTAATAATTGACAGGTCCGTGGAATGATACCAACTGTCACGCACTTCAGATCAGTGGACTAGAAACTTCTTGAGACACTCACAGTTAGACTGTCGCTTAGTGAAATGGGTTTTTCTACTGGTGGGCCTAAATTGTGCAACAACATTAGCGTTGACACCAAGAAAAGTGAGAACATCATCACATTTAGAAGAATAAAAACTGAATTGTTTAGGACTGTTTTCTTTGAAACTAAATAAAGTTTTTTTTTTGGCCCCAGAGGTTGTGTTAAGGTCTTTATTTTAGGAGGTTCGCTGCCTTTGACATTTACACCTCACTTTTTCTTGTTACGGTAGGGATTAGTTTTTTTTAAATAGAATTTTGCCCGGGTAGCTGCCTTGCACTGCCTGCTCTTGACGATTTTCAACTGCCAACATATCTTTAACGTGCGTAACGTGCACACGGGCCCTCCGAATTTTTCGTCTTTATCCGATAAAACTAGGTGCTCGATCCTACCCACCAGGGGATCAGGGACAGGTAAATATGATAAAAATCCCCAAATTCCTGTCCCTGATCCTATGGTGGGTACCATCGAACACCTAGTCTTCTCGGATACGAAAGAAAAACTCGGAGGGCCCGTCCGTGTGCGCGTTGCGCACGTTAAAGATACCTTGGCAGTTGAAAGACGAGAAGGGCAGGCTCACCAAGGCCGCTGCTCGGGCAAAATTCTAAAAAACTAATCCTTACCACAAAAACGCAAAGAAACAAGAAAAGAAGAAAAATAAAAACAAAAAGAGCGAGATGTAAATGCCAAAAGTAGCGAAACGTCCTAAAAATAGGCCTAAACAGTATCGATACTTCATCATAGATATCTGGCATAACATCCGTGAAAAAAGGAAAGAAAAAAAAATAGACGCGCAATAACTGAGTCTTACATCTCTTGATGTGTGTGGCTGTGGGGAAGATTCGCTTGAATGACATCAGTCACTCACTGAATCAGACTGGTACTTAACACTTCAGACAGCACGGCTTCGTGCTGTTCATGGGCATTGCCCGAACATCGAGGTCAAAAGATCAAGAGTTGAAATTCCTCTCTTCGGGCCGAGGGCCACTAGTGAAATAGATATATAATGCTCGATTCTGGCCAGTTTTGACCCCTCCACCCCCCCCCCCCCATGGCCATTTTGCACGGTACATTTTTTGATGACCCAGTTTCATTGGAATAGACTTTTTTTGTTGTTGTTAATAATCCTACAATTTACTTGGGTAATATATCAAAAGGGGAATTGGGCCGGACACATGGGCAGGATGAATGACAATAGGTGGACAAAACGCTTTCACCCAATGGCAGCCAAGAACAGGAAAAAGAACAAGAGGACGACCAGGAAGAGGATGGAAAGAAGACATTACAAAGAGAGGAGGAACAACATGGATGAGGTAAACAACAGACAGAAGAGAATGGAAAGCATTGTCGGAGGGGGCTACATCCTGCAGTGGGTGGACAACGCTTAGGTGAAAGGTAAAATTTCATATCAAAGTAAAGAGGAGATTATGGCACAGTACGGCATATGTTGAGCAGTTCAAGGATTCAGTGCTGGGCTTGTTACTAACACAACGGTCGGAGGTGGAAGAAAGACCCATAAGACATTGTTGAATCCCCCCCCCCCCCTTCCCCATGCAGTTGTCAAAGAACCGGAAAAGACCTGCAATGGAATCTGTTGGCTTCCTCCATCTCGAACAACTTCGCTTGCACTTACTGCTGGCGTTTGCCACAGATATTATTTGGCATCCGAGTTTTGTCTTTCAGGTGACATGAAACGGGCTCAGGGGGTTAGATATTACATCACCGGATGTAACAGCAATAAACCAGCCAAGTGGATTATACAGTGTAACCCTTCCATTTCCAAATAAAACACAATCGCACCCCCTGTATACAGGCCGCCAAGTCTCACATCTTCAAATAGAGACAGAAATCTCCTTGTCACTTTTATTATTGCCGCAACTCGCCTAAGGCTGTGTTTTCATGTCTACGGAAACGGAGGCGGCAACAGAAACGGCAAAAATCCATTACGTAGTGAAAAGAAAGAGTGTTTCCACGTTTTAAAAACCGTGTTGTCATGTGTACGGAAACGGAAACGGCCGCGGGAACGTCAGTAACCCATCAGGTAGTTTAACTCTTTGAGTGCCATGAATTGTTCCACATTTGCTGAGGGAGAAAATAGTGAGGGAGATGAACGAAGATTAAGTACAGGAACATCTTTCTATAGATTAAGTACAGCAACATCTTTCTATAGAAGGCGACTTCCTTTCTCCCTGAAACAAAATAGCCTAGCACTCTTGTGCACTGATACATCGGTGGTTAGCACAAATATGACCAGCGGAAGAACCGATATGTTGGTGACTGGTACACAAAGAGTTAAAGAAAAAAGTCTCCATGCGCAAGGCAACGACATTTCCGTACGCATGGAAACATTCTTTCTATTTCACTATATGAAGGTTTATTGGCGTTGCCATTGCCGTTTCCGTTTCCGTACACATGAAAACCCAGCTTAACTCTGTTCTCAGTTGTACTCTGCACTGGCGAAAGAAACGGAGAATGTTCGTCCTTTTGTTTGTCCAGTACAGTTCAGTACAGTTTCATTAAAAAAATATTTCATTAACTATACATTTTGCTTGGGCCATTACTTGTTTAGAGAAGCGTTCCACACTTAACGTGTCATCTAAAGTAGACTCGAGTGATGGTATTAATGTTGGAAGTGGCAGCTTGTAGTCACGGCTCTGCAATTTTCGAACAGCCTCCCGGATGCAATTTCAAGCCAACACTACAAACGAGCTAGCCAAATGGAGAGAGACAAAACATTTAGAAGTGTCCCGCATAATGTTAACTAAATAATATAGATCAATGCACCCATAAACCTGCGGCTTTGCTGTTGAGGCAACTCCCGTAATGGGCTCTTTGTTGCGTGTAACAGCCCCTGAATTAAACAAAACGTGTTCAGTCGCAAAAGTTCAGGGACATTACAACATGACCCCAATACATGAAGTTGTCATAAAAAGATACATTAAAAATACACAAAAATACACTATATCGACCAAAAGCGGTTTATACTGGTTTGTGTCATGTATGGCGATAAAGCGTGAACTTTCTATCATTTTCAACATTGTCAAAGCTGATGGTTCTCTTGTAACATAGCTTAGGAGGAGACAAAGTGAAAATAGGGATTCCATGATGGTTATTATCATCAGCTGTGTAAAATAAATGCTTAAGTCAAAATGAGGGGTTTGAGAAAATGAGAGAGAATAAACCAACAAACAAACTCTTTTACATCCACATGCCAAGCAATTCTGATTGCAGATTATGCAGGTACATCTAAAGCAAATTATCTGTTTAGGAGACAGAATGACTTTTCTTGCAAACCGATTTTGCCTTCAGAAAAGTGACACAGGCAAATAATTATAATCTTAAATTGTATGACTTAGGCATGTAACTTACAGAGCTGATGTTGTGGTAACAATGCACTTATGAAGTGAATACCCCCCCCCCCCCGCCCCCAAACAACATTCCATTGAAGTTTTATTTGAAGAAAATGGACAACCAGAATGGGCTCTTGTTTTCTCTGGTCTCAGCAGAGCGGAATTGCACAAAGTATTATGTTAACAGCTAATATTTTGACGGCAGAGAGTTGATCGTGTTAGGTAAGATGAGAGAGAAAAAAGTCAGGTGTCATGTTTGAAAAGCGGGAGTTTGAGTTTAGAGTTTGTAGGACGCGCGTCAACACGATAACGGCCATATTGTGCTAAGAATAATCAGGACGATGGACAGAATGTAGCAGAACGATAGGACAGAGAGAGACCCTACCAGCGGTACCCACCAGCCACCTACTTGAAAAGTGGGCCAGACAAAGTGAAAAATATGAATGTCAAACAAATTACGGCAATTACACAATCATTAAAAAATAATACTACCTTTCGTCAACAGGGAACATTTAACAAAGAAACGTGCCCATTAAACACTAGTCCACCTCAGGCATTTATTCTCTTTATTGCATAACTGGTAAACCATTACTAAGGGAGGAATCATATTAGGCCCAGTCAGGCAAAGTTGGATGCTGTCAGCAAAGTTTACACGAAGGAAATAGTGGCAGAAGCTGACAGTGTCTGACCGGGCTTAGTACGCTAGGGTTTTCCCGGATTAACAAAGAAAATATAGGAAATTATTGTGTGCACTTCTTGTCTGCCAGCATCTGACTGTGTCTGACCAGGCTTAGTACGATACCTCCCTAAGGCTGGTGACACGCTGAGTCAAGTCTGTTCTGCGCCGACTCAGTGTGCCACCAGCCTTAGAGAAATTTTACCAATTATGCAATATGGAGAATAAATGCCTATGGTGGACAAGTCTGTCTTGCTTCTGTTCTGACTCAGTACTGTAGGTTTCCCTTCCCGGTAGCTGAACTCAAGACAGTTTTGACACGCTCAAACTAGTGAGACGGACTTCTTTTGGTTTCGCCGGTAGGCAAGATTCCGCTTAACTCCGTAGTCCACATCTCACTGAGGCAAGACAGTTTGGCGTCTGTTCCGACTCCTTGCCGGAGGTTTCTCTCTCCAGAAAAAAACTCAAACAGTTTTTGGCACGCTCAAACTAGTGAGACGGGCTAAGTTTCGGTTTCGCCAGGGGGCAAGATCCCGTTTAACCCCGTAGACCACATCTCTCATACACCATAATCTCATAAAATCCACACATCTCACACTAAAACCGAGACCGAGACAGAACAGACTTGAATCGGTGAGCCGTCAATCTTCATCCAGGCGATCACCAAACGATATAATTTTGCTTGTCAGTTACCTCCAGACAGAGTTCGATTTCACATTAAATGTCAGTTTTACTCATTTCAAGGCGGTTATTGAATAATACCTTAGATTGATTATTTATTACTGATCAATTTTTTCTGTCGATTAGCTCTGTTTCCTGGTTGGCGCCCGTTAGGGAACAGCATTCTCCTCGATTTTCACTTTCAGTTTTACATGCAAAGAATACTTAATATGGCGGAATAAAATATAAACTCCAATAAGCAGCTTTGGTAGAACTTATTTTATAGACAATCTTTCGTATTTTTGTGTCTTTGGCAGCAAAACTGATTCAATAGACATTTCGTACGTTTGAGTCTTCGGCAGTAAAACTAATTATTCTACAGACATTTGGTATCTTTGAGTCTTAGGCAGCAAGACTGATTCTGCAGGCATCTCATAATATTTGAGTCTTTTGCAGTAAAACTGACTCTATAAACAATATTTCGTATACGTGAGCCTAACTATATTTCAAACTGAAAAGAGCTAAATTATCGCAATAGATTATTCATACTCGCAACAGTTAAAACTATGGGCGGCACGCCCATGTTACCAATTTCTCTAAGACCTTTGGCATTTTTGTCAGCGATTACTCAAATATCGCTGACAATGACGGTTTATCGTTACCGTTTTCGCCCACAAAAGAAAAAGAGAAAGTTTCACAGTAGAGCATCGATGCCAGAATGTCCTCTCGACATTTTACACCAAGTTCGATCGTGGCTTTGACAACCCACAGGGAGTTGTCTAGCCAGGCCACGCGATTATAGACAGACATTCGACCGGCCGACGGGTCCCCACGTCATTATGTAATTTCGACACGAGGTCACCAAGGCCTTTCGTCTTTCGTCCTGATACACGGCAATGAAAATGAATCTGAAAACGGGTTATCTATTGATAGTGTGTGTCTGGCATTGCGACATGGGGTTTAATAGTCAGATAATGACTGCGATTCTGGTACATTCAGCAGTTTAGTTCGACAATGCGATTTTGAAGTTATATGCGGCAGGTTAACCATAATTAGACAACGAAAAGTGCGAGAGAAAATGAAATGCGGTGAAAAGACTGACAGAAAGAGAGAGAGAGATAAGATAAGATAAGATAAGATAAGATAAATTTTATTCGTCCTTGTACAAGGAAATTTGTTTTGATCATTGAATACATAACAATACAGTTACAGAAGCAGAAAGTATGATACATAGCGCGCACACACACGTATATACACACATACTGATAAATTAACTAAATTAACTAAATTAACAGTGCACACAATATGCTTCCCTAACTAAAACACATTGACCTGACACGCAGGACATAATTCAACTGTGCACAGATTACGATCAAGATGACGACATTATTGTAACATCCTAGTTGATGATGGAATAAACGATTTAAAGTAGCGCTCAGTTTTAGTTTTCTTTGACAACAGCCTTAAACTTCTTACAGATCTTATATATTCCTTGTTCAGGGGATGTTGGGGGTCATTTATAATAATATTAGCTTTTTTAATACAAGCACCAGTGTACAGCTCATCAAAATATGGCAGATCACAGATACAAATTTTGGATGCTTTTTTAATTAAATTATTGATCTTATTTTTATCTTTTTGTAAGATGTTTCCTCCCCAACAGACAACTCCATACATCAAAACGCTCTGAATAGCCATGGTGTAAAATATTTTCAGAATGCTTTTGCTAACTTTTAAAAAGCGGAGCTTTCTGAGGAAATACATGCGCTGGTTGGCTTTCTTGTATACATATGTTACATGCGCATGCCAGTTAAGCAATGAATCAATAGTAATGCCAAGATATTTGGCCTCTGTGACAATTTCAACCTCTTCATTGTTGATAGTAAGAGGGCAAACAGGATCGTTGTTATTTTTCCTAAAGTCAAAAACAAGCTCTTTTGTTTTCTTAACATTCAGTAGAAGATAGTTGTTATTACACCAACAATGAAAGGATTGTACAATGTTAGAATATTCGTGGCCAGAGTCAGGTAAAAGGCCTAAAATAGCAGAGTCGTCGGCAAATTTAAGAAGGTAAACGTTGTTGTGTGTCACAGTGAAATCATTTGTATACAATGTATACAAGGCAGGTGACAGCACGCAGCCTTGTGGCGCTCCTGTGTTTGTTGTGAGTAATTTGGAAAATGTGTTTTTTATATCCACAAACTGGCTTCTCTGTGTTAGAAATTCGAAGATCCAGCTCTTTAAAAAAGAACTCACGTGTAGGTTGGTAAGCTTTTGAAACATTAAGTGCGGTTGTATGGTGTTAAACGCAGACGAAAAATCGACTAGAGAGAGAGACAGACAGAGAAAGCGAGAGAAAGAGAGAGAGAAAGAGAGAGAACGGGAGAGAGAGAGAGAGGGAGAGAGGAAAGGAGAGTGCAACAAAAACAAAATGGAGAAAGAGAAAGTGAGGAGGGGAGAGAGAGAGAGCGAGAGAGAGAGAGAGAGAGAGAGAGAGAGCGAGAGAGAGAGAGAGAGAGAGAGAGAGAGAAAGCGAGATTGATAATAGATAGGTAGATAGATAGACAGAGAAAGAGAGAGAGAGAGAGAGAGAAAATTAGTGACGTGACAAAATTTGACAACGCCCCCCCCCCCCCCCTCGCCTGCGTACCTCTGACTCGTTCTTTTGTGGACAATTGCAAAACATCATTTTTTAGATCTAATGCAAATAAGTCAGTGGGGCTCTTTGATGCACTATGACTTCGATGAGCACACCTGTGTTTTCCCGACCACGCCCACACCACCATTGTAAACGCAAACTGCCGTGTTTGCCGAAAAACACCGCACATACCAATTTAGGTCAAGTCCACTTTGTAACATTATTTTACAGAATGAAATGTTGACAGATCTGACAAAATCCGGATTAAAGATGAACTTTTTATACCTCTTTAAATATCAAAATAAAATAGTTCTACGACAATTTCAAGCAAAATATATTAATTCAATCCACAAAACTGTCTTATCTTTTATCTTATAAGCAAATCTTAATTTCTATAGAAAAAAAATATTCGCCTTTGGAGGGGTTTTCTGGGGAATTTGGTATTTCACCTTAAGCCCGATTTCATCAGATCCACTCACAAATATGCTCTGTTTTTCTGTCTGAACTGAAATTTTGTATGGGTAATTTAATCGTTTCTTTCAGCCATTAGAAAATTGGAACTGAACAGAGCATAAAACGGAACTCAGAGCGAAATATTTGTTTCGTGCCTCGTGTAAAATGTTGTTTTTGGCGTTTACCCAGCCTGCACTCCTACAGTATTGCGATGCATAAGATTAACGTCAAATTTGCTCATAAGATTGACGTTGTTCCTCCGTACGTTGATCGGCTTGTTCCGACATCTCGGCGACTTCGGTTTCATGTAAGGAACCAACACTAATGGTAATCCTACAACCTGATGATAATCTTACCAACCTTACGGATATCCTACCAACCGTACGGCTAACCTACCAACCTTACGGTTATCCTACCTACACTACGGACATCCTATACAAATCTACGTTGGATTGACGTGGGCATGCTGGCCGGGCACGGTCCTCATCCACCACACGGCAGTACAACCCAAAGGCAAAATAAAATAAAATGAAAACTGCGAATTTTGTCAAACACGATAACGTTACATCGTACTCTTCTGGCTTCACCTTAAATAAATAATTACGCTAAATGCTTTATCGAGTAAAACACCTCGCGGCTGTATTATTATAGAAACAGAAGCTTGTAGAAAGTGCAAGCTCGAATTCTCGTTTACGTGGGAGGAAGGGTCAGTAGGGGAGGGGTAGAAGTAAGAATAAAAATAACGCAGACAAATACAATACTTCTGTCTAGTCTGAATTTGTATTATATTCCAATACATCCAGAAGGCACTTTTGCTGATACAACGTTTCTGCATTTAACGCGTGTTTAGTGCCTAATTGATACAGCATTCCCTGGATTAATAGGGGTGGGGAAAAATGAGAGAGGGTAGAAAATGAGAAACTTGGAAATTACTTGTTTACAAGGAGAGAGAGAAGGGAGAGAGAGAAAGGAGAGACAGAGAGAGAGAGAGAGAGAAGAGGAGGGAAAAAAGAGAGGTGGGAAGGACAGAGAGGGGGCGAAAGAGAAAGGGAGAGAGAGAGGGGGGGAGGGAGAGAGGGGGGAGAGAGAGAAAGAGAGGGGGAGAGAGAGAGAGAGGGGGAGAGAGAGAGAGAGGGGGGAGAGAGAAAGAGAGAGAGAGGGGGAGAGAGAAAGAGAGAGAAAGAGGGGGAGAGAGAGAAAGAGGGGGAGAGAGAGAAAGAGGGGGAGAGAGAGAAAGAGAGAGAGAGAGAAAGAGAGAGAGAAAGAGAGAGAGAGAGAGAGAGAGAGAGAGAGAGAGAGAGAAAGAGAGAGAGAAAATACTTCAATAGGTGAGGAAAAACAATGTAACCGTGTGAACTCGAAAGATTTGTTTCAAATTCAAGTTGTCTTTCTTTCTGTTTTCTTTCTTGTTTTCTCTTGTAACAGAAACAATTAGGGAAAAGATAACTCAGTTCCTGAAAGCAAACATTTGAAAGAATGAGAAAAAGCGAACAAGACTGTTTAAAAGACAACAACAAAAAAAAAACCGAAAGTTCTGTCGAAAATTCAAACATCAAGCTGGACGTCATAAGTCCAAATTAAATCTGTCTTTGCATGGATTAATTCCATCATCACATCCAAATGCCACCGATTTTGGAAAAAAAACAAGGTACATCTTTTCGTTGCAAGTATACTGCAATGCTCTACTGAGTTGTAAGACGGATGTAATAGTATATTTATTATTACTGATATTTTTCATAAATGTAGATTGTGTACATGGCTTCTCTTTTAGGCTCAAAGTGTACGCTTCTACCTAGTACGTCATCACACACACACACACACACACAATCACACAAAGGGGAGAGAGGGGAGACAGAAGGTGTGCGCATGAGACAAATAGCAAAAGACACAGAAAAGCCAGCAGAGAGAGGGTGGTGCAGTGGGCATGCGAGGGGGAGCAGGGAGAAGAGTGAAATGATAAGAAATAAAAAATGTGTGGTAAACAGAGAGAGAGAGAGAGAGGGAGAGAGAGAGAGAGAAATGGAGAGGCGGGAGAGCGGGGAGGGGGAAGGCGAGAGAGAGAGGGAGAGAGAAAGAGGGGGGAAGAAGACAGCGAAGGAGAAAGAGACAGCGACACAGAGAGAGAGAGAGTGTATGTGTGTGGGTGAGTGAGAGAAAGGGAAAGAGGGGGAAGAAGACAGCGACGGAGAAAGAGACAGCGACACACAGAGAGAGAGTGTATGTGTGTGGGTGTGTGAGAGAGAGAGAGAGAAAGAGGGGGAAGAAGACAGCGAAAGAGAAAGAGACAGCGACACAGAGAGAGAGAGAGTGTATGTGTGTGGATGTGTGAGAGAGAGAGAGAAAGAGGGGGAAGAAGACAGCGAAGGAGAAAGAGACAGCGACACAGAGAGAGAGTGTATGTGTGTGGATGTGTGAGAGAGAGAAAGAGTGGGAAGAAGGCAGAGAAGGAGAAAGAGACAGCGACAGAGAGAGAGAGTGTGTATGTGTGTGGATGTGTGAGAGAGAGAGAAAGAGAGAGAGAAACAGAGAGAGGGAGGGCGAGAGAGAGAGAGAGAGAGAGAAACAGGGAGAGGGGGAGCGAGAGAGAGAGAGAGAGAGAGAGAGAGAGAGAGAGAGAGAGAGAGAGAGAGAGAGAGAGAGAGAGAGAGAGAGAGGAGGTGGAGGAGGATGATGAGCAGCTTTCCATTTTTCCTTTCGGCAATAGTCGGAAGAAAATGATACTCAGCTAGGAAGTAGGGATAGAAAAACATCTGCCTTTGCATATGCAACACAACACAAAAAATTATTCTTCTTTACATCAAGTATACAGAAATGCCTTAGGAAAAACATACATCTAATCGTTCTTCGGTGTATCATAATGGAGAATGATTACATTACGGCCAAGGAAAGAGACAAAGCCGTGTCTGTCTGGTGGTGGAACAAGCGAATGTTGAGAAATAATAATGTAATAATACGAAAGAAGTACGACTAAGAGCACCACTTTTTGTTTTATACCGCATTGAGTCAGAAGCAATAATAGTTCGTCCATCAGGTATGATGATGACCTTAACAACACCAGAGGAATAAAGAACAGAAATTGTTGAGAATTTCAACACATGGACAATAAAGAGAACTAAAGGACACAGAGGACAGAATGGAAAGACTGTCCTTTCATGACTTATGGCTTCTCATGTGACTGATAAGTCCTATTTTTGCCCTGCAGACCCTTCCGCATAAATGACAAGAGTGCTCCGTTGGTTCAGTACCACTGGGCCTTTTCTTGCGCCGTTCTCTTTTTTTGATAGCCTGCTGGACTCTGTCAGCTTCCCATGCTTTGCTGCCTCTGGTAAGGGCCGCCCTCCAATTTGCACGATTAAGCGAGAGCTTTTCCCACTCACTCACATCAATGGCAAAGGCCTTCAGTGATTGCTTGAGAGTATCTTTGTAACGTCTCTTTGGGGCCCCAACATTCCTCGTTCCATTGGAGAGCTCAGAGAAGAAGATTTGCTTAGGGAGTCTGGAGTCGGGCATTCTGACAACATGTCCTGCCCAACGTAGCTGAATTTTTTTCAGGTGGCAGAAGATGCTCAATTCCTTGGCACGATTGAGGACCTCAGTGTCTGGAATTTTATCCTGCCATTTGATCCTTAGGATCTTTCTAAGGCAGGCCAGATGAAAGTGATTTAGCTTTCTGGCATGCGATTGGTACACTATCCAGGTTTCAGCCCCATAGAGTAGGGTGGGAAGGACCACAGCATTGTACACTTTCAGCTTAGTGTCTGTGCAAATGCCGGCGACATCCCATACTCTCTTTCGAAGCCTGCCAAATGCAGAGCTGGCTTTGCTGATTCTTGAGAGAATTTCAGTATCAACACGAGCCGCGGAAGACAGTGTACTGCCAAGATAGGTGAAGTTCTCCGACACCTTCAGAAGACTGTCATGGACTTTGATATTTGGGGTCACAGGATACTTGTCGTCTGGAGTAGGCTGATGGAGCACTTCCGTCTTCTTTGTGCTTATTGTGAGGCCAAAGTTGTCACAGGCACTAGAGAACTTATCAACACAGTTTTGCATGCTATCCTCATCGTGTGCCAGAAGTGCACAATCATCAGCAAATAGTAGGTCACAGACTTGAGTACTTTTGGTTTTGGTTTTTGCCTGAAGTCTCCTGAGGTTGAATAGACTGCCATCAGTTCGGTACTTGATGCTTACCCCTTGAGGAGGAGAGCTAAAGGCTTCTTGTAGCATTGCAGAGAACATGATGCTGAACAGAGTTGGGGCTAAGACACAACCCTGTTTTACCCCATTTGTGACAGCAAAGGGCTCTGAAACACTGCCGTTGCTTTTGACTGCAGCTTGCATGCCATCATGAAACTGGCGCACTATTGTGATGAATTCGGGTGGACACCCAAACTTCGCCAAGATTTTCCAGAGGCCTTCACGACACACTGTGTCAAATGCTTTTGTGAGGTCAACAAATGTGATATACAGTACTTTATTTTGTTCCATGCATTTTTCCTGAATCTATCTGGCAGCAAAAATCATATCCGCCGTTCCCCTCTCTTTACGAAAGCCACATTGGCTCTCGGGAAGCAAGTCATTTGACGAGAGGTGATCAAGAAGGCGATTCAGAAGCATTCTTGCCAATATTTTGCCAGCAATTGAAAGTAGAGAGATTCCCCGATGGTTGTCACAGACTTGGCTGTCCCCTTTGTTTTTGTACAGATGGATGATTGAAGCATCTTTGAAGTCCTGTGGCAGCTTCCCTGCTTTCAACATATGATTGAACAACTCGGTCAACCTTTCAATAAGCTTTTCTCCACCGAAGGCATACACCTCAGCAGGAATTGAATCCACGCCTGGTGATTTGTTAAAGGATATGATTTGTGGCAGTTCGGGTCTCATTTGCTGTGAATGGCTTGGCAAGAGCTGCATTAATAGGAGTCTGAGGGAGGCGGTCAATGGACTCAGTATTTATATTTGATGGCCGATTTAGCACACCTCCGAAATGTTCTGCCCAACGCTGAATTATGGCATTCAATTCAACAATGCGTGTTGAACCATCTGACGCAAGAAGTGGCGTAGTGCCAGAACGGGATGGTCCAAACACAGCTCGGAGGCTCTCAAAGAACTTTCTAGTGTTGTTTGTGTCGGCATATTTCTGAGTTTCTCTTACTCGCTCTTCAAGCCAGTCATTTTTCATTTTCCTCAGCTTCTTCTGGAGTACACCCTTACATGCACGCAGTGCATCAGCTTTTGCTGTGGAAGAGGGGTCACTGCAGTGAGCTTGGATGTGACTATTTTTTTCTTTGATGAGCACTTTGATTTCATTATCATTATCATTGAACCAGTCCTGGTGCTTGCGGACAGGAAAACCAACTGTGCTGCTGGCGCAAGAGTGTACAGTCGTATTTAGGTCAGTCCAGCTCTGTTCAATGTTCTCAGGGTCAAAAGTCACGCAATCCAATTTTGAGGAGAGTTCTGATGAGAGCTCGCTCTGTTTCTCAGCTGAGCAGAGTTTTGAAACATTTAGGCGTTTAGGTGGCGCTTTCCCTTGAGGGCGTCTATTGCGCCTCAATGTTAGTCTGAGCTTGCAAACAATGAGTCTGTGGTCAGTTCCACACTCGGCACCACACATCGCCTTTGTTACAAGGACATCCTTTCTGTCAGTCTTCCTCACAATGACATAGTCTATGAGATGCCAATGCTTTGAGCGGGGATGCATCCATGACGTTCTGTTTCTCACGGGGAGACTAAAATTTGTGTTGGTAATGAACAGGCCAAATTCAGCGCACAAAGTAAGTAAGCGCAACCCATTGTTATTGCATGAACCAACTCCATGAGGGCCCAAAACATTTGGCCACGCTGAGATTTCGGAGCCAACCCTAGCATTGAAGTCCCCCAAGAGAATCAGCTTATCAGCTGCCGGGACAGAGCATATGACAGATTCTAGATCAGAATAGAACTTGTCTTTGGCTTCATCTGGGTTTGTCATGGTGGGCGCATATGCGCTAATGAGGGTGCATGACTGGCTTTTCCCAACTGGGATCCTGAGTGTCATTAGCCTGTCATTTATTTCAATTGGCATGGACTGCAAGTTTCTAACAAGGTCATTTTTAATTGCAAACCCAACACCATGCTGTCTCGGTTCGACTGCACCCTTGCCTTTCCAGAAGAAGGTGTATCCACCACTGAGCTCTTTGAGTTGGCCACTATCAGGGAGTCTGGTCTCACTGAGTGCCACTATGTCCAGGTTGTACCTGCTGAGCTCAATGGCAATAAGTGCAGTGCGTCTTTCCGGGTTGTTTGAGTTGTCCTGTAGTGTGCGTATATTCCAGGCTCCTAGCCTGAGTAAGCTGAATTTCTTTTTGTTTTGACCGCAAAAAGGGATCCCCACTGGTCGCGGTATACCAGTCAGGGTGATGTGAAGTGGGCTTTCTTTAGGGCACCTTTTCTAGCCCCTTCCTCAGTTGAGGTGAGCAGTGCTATCCTTAAATAAGGCTGCTCAGCTACCGTGGGTGCTGCCTCCCCACGCCTCCACTTCAATCGACGATGAAGCGACCATAGCCCACAGCCACCAACGTGTAGGTCTGTGCTAACAGCTTCCAGTCTATCCAAACCTGCTGCCACCGCACTCGCCCATCGCCGTTGGAATTTTGAGAGGAAAGAAGACGAGACAAAGATGAAAGAAGACGAGGTGAGTGTTAAGGCTGGCGCAAAGAATTTGTTTTTAGTGAGAAAGAGCTGCGCAAACATCAGACTCACTCTCTCGCCTGGACACAACTTATCCAAGTGGCAAGACAGGGTCAAGACGACTGGAAATGTATCCAGGTGCAGGAGGATGCCAGAGGGACAGTCATATTGCCTGACCGGCTGCCTGTAGGCTACTCCACAGCCTCGCAGTCCCAACTGACTAGGGTGAAAGACCCAAACCAAAGAACACCAATACTGGTGGATGCTCTGTGTCACGATATCCAGGCCAGAGTGACGGTATATTGCCATCTGCCCTATCAATCAACCACTGGCCTGCTGCCGCCAGCTTCGAAGCTGCGTCCGGGAAGTTTGCTCAATTCTTCGTCTGTGATTTAGGCAAACAAGCCTATGACCACACCGCTACCGGGGGCCAATATGAAGGACTCAAGTACTGAGGGTCACATTGTGCCCTAGCATGTGGCCGTTGGGTTAGATGAAACCTCCTCCGCCCTGGCCGTCGGTGCGCGCCCACTGATACCATGCTAGCGTACCAGTTCATGAAACAGGTTGTACTGGATTACATGTTACCAGTAGCAGATTTTTCTGACCTGACAAAGCAATACAACCATAAAAACTGACAAACAGTCTGGCAGACAGACTGACGGATTGACAGATGGATAGAAAGACAGACAGACAGACAGGTAAGTGGGTCACAGGTAAGTAAATACATAGACAGACAGACAGACAGACAGGCAGGCAGGCAGGCAGATAGATAGATAGATAGATAGATAGATAGATAGATAGATAGATAGATAGATAGATAGACAGACAGACAGACAGACAGACAGACAGACAGACAGATATATAGATAGATAGATAGATAGATAGATAGATAGATAGATAGATAGATAGATAGATAGATAGATAGATAGATAGATAGATAGATAGATAGATAGATAGATAGATAGAACAACAGACAGAAAGACGGACAGGGAAGGAAGAGCAAAATGTGACGAAAGACAAAACACAAAACAAAAATGCCAGATAATATACAAGATACAAGCATAATAATACTCTATTATTTTGTTTTTACAAAATTATCACAGTAACACAGACGACCTCTGCTAATGCAGAGCGCATGTCCCTACGTCAGACACATGTCTTGTCGCTATATGAAACATTTGTCATCAATACATCACACATCAGACAGCCTATAATAGTCGCAGTACAGAACAAAGGGCTTAATGCCTGAATTAAGTGAAACTGTTTTGCACCTTTGATGCACATGTCTGTCCCGTTTGCGCGTTTGAAAGTATTGTGACGTGTTTCGGTAGCTAAATTACGGAGCGAAGACAGGTATAAGGAAAGCAAAGCGGTCACAGGAGAGGCGTTGTTCCGTGTGATATTGGTAAAATCTGTAGTTTAAGAAATAATCCTTACAGGGACATCAGTCTTCACAAAAGTTCAACAAATTATATCTGATCTACTTTTCATTTAGCTTGGAAATTGTTGCGTTTTTTTCCCTGTCTGTTTGTCTTTTTGTCTGCCTCTATCTCTGTCTGTCTATCGCTGTCTCTATCTGTCTGCCTGTTTGTCATTTTGTGTGCCTTTATCTGTCCGTCTGTCCATCTGTCCATCTGTCTATCTGTCTATCTGTCCGCCTTTGTCTGTCTGTCTGCCTGCCTGTCCGCCCTCCCGTCTGTCTGTCGATCTGTCTTTCTGTCTATCTGTCCGCCTTTGTCCGTCTGTCTGCCTGCCTGTCCGCCCTCCCGTCTGTCTGTCCATCTGTCTATCTGTCTATCTGTCCGCCTTTGTCTGTCTGTCTGCCTGCCTGTCCGCCCTCCCGTCTGTCTGTCCATCTGTCTATCTGTCTATCTGTCCGCCTTTGTCTGTCTGTCTGCCTGCCTGTCCGCCCTCCCGTCTGTCTGTCCATCTGTCCATCTGTCTATCTGTCCGCCTTTGTCTGTCTGTCTGCCTGCCTGTCCGCCCTCCCGTCTGTCTGTCCATCTGTCTTTCTGTCTATCTGTCCGCCTTTGTCTTTCTGTCTGCCTGCCTGTCCGCCCTCCCGTCTGTCTGTCGATCTGTCTTTCTTGCCCCCCCTCTATCTTTTTCTCTGTGTGTTCCTCATCCATTTTAATCAAGTTTACCGTAACAGATAAGAGCCGAGTGCAACGACTGCAGATCCAGACAGGTTTAGCAATTCAATCAAAGATTATGTGCAATTGAGAAAATTGTAAACAGATTTTCCACGAACCGGAAGTACGACCTTATTGTTATTTTTTCTGTAGATTTTACTTTTCGTCTATGTATTTGCATAGAATCTGGGCTCTGTATCGGCATAGAATACGTACACTGTATCGGCATAGAATACGTGTATTGCTGTATCGGCATAGACTACATACGCTGTATAGGCACAGCCAAGGTTTTTAAGAGACTTTGGTCTAAAGTTTAAATCTTTTTAAAGAATTTCTTTATTTCATTATATTATTTTCTTTATTATTGTTGTTGCTACCAATGCTGTACAGCAACAATGTAATTATATCGCATTGTATTTTTTCGATTAATGAAGCAGATTAAAGAAAAAAACAAACACAAGAACAACTGGAATTTAGTTTCAATGAAATCCAGCGCACTAGCCAACCGTCTCTTCCTCATTGAAGCTCATGTCTTAGGCATCTGGGCTAACAGTAACTGCTCTTGTCCACAGCATCCGCTCCGCTTTTTTTTAAAATGACGAATGGCCAAAGACACTAGAATTGATAAGATAAGACAGTTAGTGCTTTTAGCGCGCACAGATTCGCACCGCCACCTGCCGGCAAATGCGCGGAAGTCAAGAAAAGTGCTGTATTTTACAAAGCCAAACAGGGAAAATATTGAATTTTGTTCACTGTTCAGCTATCGCCACAGGCCTTGATTGACGTCACTTATTGTGGAATTATAACCTCAATCGCTGTGGGAAAACTCTGGCTACTTTTTCTTTTAGTTGCAGTAGCACTGTCACAATTTTGCATCATAAATTTACCATTATATCAAGCATTCTTTTCATACTATGCGCCATTATGCCCCGCCCGCGATCAGCGCGCACATTGCGTTCAGGGTCTTTTTAGTGGTGCGAAGAAGGGAGTGTCTCATCTTATCGTTTCTAGTATCTTTGGTATGGCAAAGTAAAACACTCTTTGCCTCCATATACTTCTCCATAGCATCCGTTCCGCTCCGCTCCTCACCGCTACAGAGGCAATGAGTGTTTAACTTTGTCATACGACATTTTTCCGTAAAAATAGCCGATGCTGTGGACAGGACCACTAAAAAGAAAGGGGATCAAAGCGTTCGACCAGTATTCAATGGGGTCCTCCGGGCCTTCAGAATTTGGAAACCGCTCTTTAGAGAGAGGAGATGACACAAGTGTCCATGCCCTACAGTTGAATTGTGCTGCTGGAGAAAGGGAATCAAAGCGCTCGATCATAGGGTCCTCGCAGGCCTTCAGAGTTTGGAAACCGCTCCTGAGAGAGAGAGAAGATGACACCAGTGTCCATGCTCTACAGTTGAACTGTGCTGCTGGAGAAAGGGAATCAAAGCTCTCGATCAATAGGGTCCTCAGGGAATTCAGGGTTTGGAAACCGCTCCTCAGAGAGAGTAGATGACACCAGTGTCCATGCTCTACAGTTGAATTGTGCTGCTGGCGTCAGACACCAAACCCCGTAGTGTCTATTTGTAGTCGCTATTTATTGATTATAGCCGATGGTGTTGTATGTAGGGACAAGAGACGGCTCGAACAACAAGCGCAGGGACGAGAGAAATACATTGAAATACGTTGGAAAGGTACAAAAGCGGAAAATGATGGTTGGTGAAAGGGAAAGTGGGGAAGACAGTGGGTTCAGATAAGGGGGGGGGGTGTCGGGGGTGCAGACATTACCAGGCACAGCCGAGTGTAGGAAGACAGAACAAAACAAAAAGAAAAACATGATTACTGTCTAAAATGTCACGGTTGTCTAGCATCTGTGTCACTGAGAACGAAAGAATGTTGTTAGCATGGACGGCGCACATGTTCACTGGCGTAATGCGTGAAAATAACTAATCAAACCCCCCGACGTGGTAGTGCGGAATAGTTGCGTCCTCCGTCTGTCTGTCTGTCCGTCCATCCATTCATCCATCCACCCATCTGCCCGTCCATCTGTTCGTCCGTTCATCTGTCCATCCATCCACCCATCCTTCCATCCACTCACCCACCCACCCACCCATCCATTCATCCACCTACCCTCCCACTCACCCACCCACCCACCCATATATCCATCCATCCATCTGTTGCACATGATAAATTAATCTGCTTTTCTGGCTTTTTTAATGCTAATCTAGTTCTTCTGACACAAACCTGTCTGTATTCACTTCATATTTGCATGATGTGGCTGAAAATAGCGGGAAAAACTTAATAAATGAAAGTGCAAGAACCCCCAACATTGCGGCAAATCGAACGCTTGTCACATACAATCTTGCTGCTGTGCCCGCGTGCATTAATGCGCTCCAGCGCAGCACTTTTCGTGTCTCATAAAACTTCTATATTAGTAACTCTAGATCAAATAGCTTAAAGGGTGTATCACACTAAGCCCGGAACGTCACAGCCACTTGCTGCCAGCAAGATGTACACCCAAGAAATAGTGGCAGAGGCTGACTGTGTCTGATGGGATTTAGTATGATAAAGTCTTCCCGGATTTACGAACAAAACATAGGAAATTATGGTGAGTGTAACGAAATGCCGCGTAATGACCGTCCACTTCCCCGTTCGATCGGTCCACCTTCCTGATCTATTGTTCGAAGTTATGTCTCAGGCTACCTGCGGGTAGAGCAATTATCTCTGACCCGTCCACCTAATACTCCAGCGTCAGAGTTTGGCCACCGTAGAATCTTTGTGCACGTTTTTATGGCTCACGAATTCGAGCTAGCTAGAATCTCCCAGTTTTCCCCTCTGTAATTTTCTGTAATTTTGAGTTTCTGTATATATTCCAGAGCAAATCTGGAGTCGTCAGTCCGCTTGCGATAGACTCACTGCGAGGTCCTGCTCGTGCGAAGCAGTGTACCTGCCTGTAGAACTCAGGCGTGTATTTACAGTGTCTATTAAGGCCTGTATTAAAATTTAGCTCGTGTGGAGCGAGGTCCTGCTCACGTAGAGTGGTGTACCTGTCTGTTGTTCTTATTGTAAGACACAGACGTATATTAACATAGCCCATACGGTGTGTTAAGTTAGCTCGTGTATAGAGCGTTTATGACTTTCAAGTTCGCGTAGGACTTAGTCATAGTAAATTACTGTATTTCTTGCTTTGTCAAAGCATGAAATAAGCTCAGTTAGAGCGGCGTGTGAGTCTAAGCTTAAAGTTAAAGTTAGCTCATGTACGCGGTGCATATATTGCACATATCTTAAGTTCTTAAGGAACTCGTTAATTTTCAGTGTTGTACTCGCTTCTTGTGGCAGTGTTAGACCTGTAAGTCTCAGCGCGACCAGGCAGGCTTCTGTCCGCGTGTAGAGCATTGTACCCGGCGTTTCTGTGAATTGTGCAGAACAGCGGGAAGGCTAGAGGCCAAGACCATAAAGTAACCACCTGTTTTAAAGTATCCTGTGCATATTGTTAGGACATTTCGATCCTGTTGTGTATCCTGTGACTGTGACCAGAGCCTTATCAGGACATTAGTTATATATAATTCTAGTAGTCATCTTGTGGATGTGGACAGTGCTTTTTATGTGGAGTAAGGACATATTTGCAATTGTAGTGAATTTAAGAGAACATTATCTTGTGGAGTCCAGTTTCCCAAGAGACCGGACATTCTTCGGTTTAGGACCATCATCGTCAAGTTTACAGATTCAAGATATAGGACAAGTTTAAGTAACATTTTAGTTAGAGTAATTATTGGAAGAGTGTGGATATATCCTGTGTGAAACGTTCTTTAAGTGCAGAGCTGGTGAGATATACAATTACCTTTTTATCTGTGTTTTAGTGTAACATATTATAATCCATTTTATTGTCATTTCATTGCATTAATCAGAAACCTTTTCTTTCAGGGTAATTATCTTAGCTGTTGTTAAACGCATTATCTTTTGAATTTGATCATTGTCATAATATCTGTATGAAATATTTGTCCATCTCTTCTGACACGTTATTTAGACTATTTTACCAACATTAATTAAGCCCCCATCCCACGTGTCCCAATAAATTTATTGTTTGTATAACTGTAAAGCACTTGTTTCCATCGGTGTGTTATAGTCACTCATAGGCCGGAACATCCCAAGGTTGCAAACCGCATTTGCAGTACCATTGTCTGCACCTGCGCTTTGTGACAGTGAGCACTTCTTGTCTGTCGGCAGCTGACTGTGCCGTTTTGGGCTTAGTCTGATACCACCTCCCCCCTCCCTCCCCCTCCCCCCCCCCCACACACTGTACTCTTGGAAAAGCGGTCAGACAAACACACAAACAAACATGTTGACCGACTCTGCTGTGACCTTCCTTATCCACAGTAGGTTCCGGTGTTAAAATTAGAACAGCTTGGATCAAACGGTTTGAGCAGGATCAAATTAATGACGCACGGACTTGACAAGCCAAAGATTAATAAGTCAACAAAAGTCTGTATTTCGAGCGGTGTTTGCCGTACTGTTGTATGCGACATTTTGCCGCTTTTGAGATTTTGTCACGAAAGTGGTTCTCTCACTCCTAATTTTGTTATGTATAAGTACCAAATCGGTGTATTTTCCGTAGGAATTTTTAATCAAGTTTCGATTTTGAAGCGTACTGAGCAATACCGTGATTTTACACGTCTCTTCAAACTTTCAACCCTTATTTTCTCGAAAAGGCAAACATTGCACATGCAACAATAGGGAAAATACCCGACAATTTTATTTCTGTTAACATAATCTGCTAATTGACAGCTACATTGACAGGCGCATTATAATCCCATAGATTAACAATAAAGTCAACAAAGGTTTATTCTTAATTCTATTGACATTCACTGTCAATCAACTTTGCGTGAGTTACCTTTGTTTGTTTGGTGTTTTCTAATATTTTCAACTAGCAAAGTTTAGTTTCCTTGCAATCTGCTCGACCCGGAACATCTTCTCATTTTCAACACATTCCAGAGGTTCTCAGAGTCCCAGGTCACATCCTCACCATCTCCCTCTTGCTATATCAGGTTTCCTTAATTCATCCCCCATTTTTAATTGTCAACTAATAATTTTCTCACCATTGTACTCTTATAGTGGTAATATTTATTGAAACAATTTATGAAACTAAATTTCTTTAATAACTGCAATTAAATGAAAAAAGAATCCCCAATTTCAATAGGACATAAAATTTTTACTTTTCCGTCATATTTGATTCTCCTCCCTTGACTGAAAATTCCCCCCCAAATAAAATTCCCCATATTGCTAAAATTCCTCTCCTTAGATTTGAAATTCTATCCCTGGGAGCCAAGACGTCATCTTAGTTTTTGTTTGTTCCAACTCCACTTTTTGCAAACTGAGAAATTTGACTCTAAACGTTTGCGGCTTTAGCATTATAATAAGGAATTAGAGTAAATCAGAACTGTGAAACAGCTTTGCTAAGTGCCTCAACACATTTTAAACAAGTGTCAGTGTGTGCATTTGCTATACCTCCTCTACATACTAAAAGATCTCCAGCTTTTCCAGAAAATGGGGATAAAATAAGAATTAAGGTAGTGAAGTATCTCCAGTTTGAGAATCACTGCTATTGGCCCTAAATGGGTCATTCATTACTCCCCTTTTATCTCACCATCCCTAGTAACCTTCCAAAGACTCCGATTTGCCTTTGATCAGAGACCGTGAATGGATAAACTTATTCAGCCTCTGTGCTTTGACTATAGGATGAAAACCTCTATTGCGGGACAAACAAAAGAATGTATGAAACAATGCCAAGAATGCGAGACGAGGGCCACACGGCACATTGTATGTCAATAGGCTGAAAAGTGGGAAATGTTTGACACAGCTGTGCGACACAACAGATGTCGGCAAACCGCGGTTAATACCCAACGCTGTCTAAGTGTCATTCGTGGGTGAGTGGGCGACAAAGATTCTTACCTAATGACGTATAGACATACAATCCATTGTTAAAAATACTGCGTGTGTATTGTCTGCATACATTAAAAAGTTGGACAAAAGAAAAGAAAAAGTGAAAAAAAACAAACAAAAAACAAAAAGACAAATGCAAAATGCCATTGTAACGGTCATGTGATCGTACCAAAGGGGTGGGGCGAGGGCAGAGGGTTAAGGCCAAGCGTATGAAAGGTACCAGTTGGAAATGGTTGGATGAGGGGTCAAAACTCGTAAAAAAGTCGAGTTTACGTACTTTATGATTGTCCTCAAACTTGAAAGAGAAAGAATCCATGCAAGGAAAAAAATAATAAAACACAGGTTCATATTTCACAGACAATGTCTTATGCAATATAAAAAATGTTATTTTACGCAATTGCCCTGGATTTTCCAAGTCTGTGGAAGTCAACAACATGGATTTTACAGAATTCGGGGAAAGTACAATAAAAGATAAAAAATGTCGGCCCGTCTTGCGGGAAGAGGACAAATGAGGAATTTGATCCAGACAGCCATTTAGATCTCATACTGCTGAATAGTCTTAAAATTAAGCATTGCTTAAACAACAACAACAACAACGACATGCAAAAAACCCGCATTACCAGCTGATGCCCCAAAGCAAAAATATAAAATGCAAATGTACGGAAATTCCACCTGTGCTTTCCAGGGGATTTTTGCATGACTCGGTCACGCAGGATTTAGTATCAACAATAAAAGTCAAAAATAGATGAAAAATCATTAAGGAAAGTACAAACTGTAAAGCCGTTATACAATAATGTGAAACTTGAAAACGCGTTTGAACATACATGAGTGGACCTGGCGGAAATCGGGCTTAATGTGAAATTTTTATACCTCTTTGAAAAATTCAAATAAAATATTTCTAAGACGATTTCAAGCAAAATATTTTAACTGAATGCAGGAAAAAATGGCTAATCTTTCATTTCATAAGCAAACTTCAATTTTCAAAGAAAGTTTCCCCATCGGGGGAGGGGGGGGGGGGAGGGGTTCTCTGGAATTTAGTCTTTCATCTTAAGCCCAGTTTCACCAGATCCAGATCCACTCATATGTTATTGTGATTATACTGTGTGTAAATACTTGTTGTCTGCATGGGTGGTGGATGTCAAGCTGTTCCTTTCTGGAACAAAGACGGAGGGAAACACAGATGGATGCTATAGTGCTGTGGTAAAAGACAGTCTACAGACATCAAAAAATTCTATTTTATAGGGGATTCAAACAAACAAACAAACAAACAAACAAAATGACTTTGCCACTTTGCCCTGCTTCATTGTTTTGTTCAAATTCCATTTTGTGATAACCAAAGGAAACTATGTAGTGCAAAATATCATTATTATAACCCCGATAGAAGAGTACAACATATTTCATTCTATTGATGGTGTTAAAAAGTGAAATTTTACCAAAGCTAGCATATACGCTATACGGTGTTTTACTTTTTGCTCAACTTCCATTTTCTGAAGACCAAAAAGAAACTATTAGTCGTACAGAATCATAAACTGGATAGAAAAACGTAGCACATTTCATTCTATTAATGGTGTTAATGAGGGAAATTTTACCTACACTAGCATAATATCGTTACTGCCCTACACTAATGGCATAAGAGCTTTTCGACACTTTTTGAGATATTAAGAACAAACTGTTTCATTTCCTGTCATTTGATGACTTATGATAAGCCATTACGATTCTAGTGGATTATTACATTTTCCTATTGGCCCGTTTCTTTTTCTATAATAATAATATATTATCTGATAGCCCTCATCTCAGAAATGCAGTGAACCGGCAGTTGCCTTTTGGCGTAAGTCTGACGTAATTATGCCGTTATCGTGGAGCAATTGCGATATACAGTATTTTTTCTTCTCCAGTAACATGGCATTGGTGGTTGGCTGCAGTAAAGACTTCAGAGTGGGTGGGAAAGATTATGAGTAGAATAAAATGGGTGGGTGGACAGGCGGAGACGGTATGCATAATTTATGCAAGGATTTAGAAAAGATAAGATAAGGTGATCTCCTCGCCTACATACGAAGATTCAGTCTTTTTCATAAATAATTTTATGCATTCCTGGATTAACCGTTAAGTAAAATAAATGCACATGATTACTTCACCCCCCAGGGTAAATGAAAGGGAGAGGAGGGCACAGAATGTTTCCCTCTAGGGCAGCGGTTCTCAACATTTTTCAGGCAATCGCTCCTTTAGGCTCCAATTTTTCTTTCATCACTCCCTTCTTCCCCCCCCCCCCACCCAGCAAAATCCATACTCAAACTCAATGGATATGTGTGTGGTTCGTCCGTCGGAATCGACGAGGACCTGTTAGACATCCTGGGGGTGGGGGGGGGGTGGGGGGTGGATTGGGTTCTGTGGGTGCGCAGATGACTGATCAGCAATGGATACATTTCATAAGAAGACTGACCGCACACAAATTATGATGTTAGGTTCCTCAAAGCTTTCTCCATGACCATAGGCGTGTTGATTATTCATTATCAACCAGAAAACATTCTTTGTCAAATGCATTAAGTAAATAGGCCTTTTCTGTTCATGAAACCTTTCTACACTTGCTGTTCAACAAATCTGTGACTGCCATGTATTTATTTTGCCCCAACTGGTTCTCCATTCATATCCCCTCCCCAAATATCGCCCTCCCCCCTTTATTGTTTTTCGCCCCCTTGCCGCTCTCTTTTTTACATTTTCGCCCCCTTGCCGCTCTCTTTTTTACATTTTCGCCCCCTTGCCGCTCTCTTTTTTACATTTTCGCCCCCTTGCCGCTCTCTTTTTTACATTTTCGCCCCCTTGCCGCTCTCTTTTTTACATTTTCGCCCCCTTGCCGCTCTCTTTTTTACATTTTCGCCCCCTTGCCGCTCTCTTTTTTACATTTTCGCCCCCTTGCCGCTCTCTTTTTTACATTTTCGCCCCCTTGCCGCTCTCTTTTTTACATTTTCGCCCCCTTGCCGCTCTCTTTTTTACATTTTCGCCCCCTTGCCGCTCTCTTTTTTACATTTTCGCCCCCCCCCCCGGAAATCGAAATCGCCCTCTGAGGTGTAATAATAACTAATATCACTCAAGCTGAGAATGACTGGCGCTTCAACAGTTACTGCATAATGAGCCTAGGACGAGGAGCGCACAAGCTGATTTTGACCTGTCGACTGTTTTGGATGGTGACGTCACAAAAAAGAATTTGAACGAAACCTCCTCCACACCAGCCACCTGGTTGGATCTCATTGAAACACACAATGTTGTGACGTCACCATCCAACTGGCCGATCGATCAAAATCAGCTTGTGCTGCGCATAGGGCTAATGTCTTGTCAGTTAAAGCAGTGGAGAGACAGTGACAGACTACCAATGGACACCAGCTGGTCTTACTCCAGTCATAAAAATACGAGGCGCTAAACATTTCGTACATTTTAATCTTCGGCGAACACAGGGATTTGGTAGGACACCAAAAAGTAAGCTACTAGCAAAGAGAATGTATTTATAGAGAGAGATCCCCTGTCTCCCAGTGCAAATGGACCAATAATGAAACATCTCTATAGACCCATTGCGGATATCGGCCATTTTAGTTGTCAGGGCCGACGCATAACTATGGCGATGGTAGCATTGATTTTGATTCGTTAGCTGATTTGCACTGTGAGCACTTTAGGCGTCGCGAACCAATCAGCGGGGAACTAAAAAAAAGTTCACTACAGTAAACAATGACACGTGCGTTCACGCACATGGGAGATGTTCGGTCAATTCTTTCACTTCCTTTCCTATGTTTACACGGATGGTAGGGAATCTGACCAGCTTGGATCCATCCTTTCCACCCCTGACATAACAGTCAACTGCAACGCAACCAGCAGGCATTTTAACCGCTTAGACATATCTCGAAGTTACACTCGTCAGCTGATCCACGCACCATTTTAGGTGTCGGAAGCACAAACAAAAACACTCTGTGACGTCATTCGCAATGGGCCTATAGACCCTTTTCATTTCCCGTCCTCCATATCACGTGATTTGCAAACAAAATGGCGGCGTGCCCCACTTGTAGGGCGGAAGCGGTGGACAACGGTCGAACGATGCCATCCTCTTGTTGGGCACCCAACTGTACAAACCCGTTATGTGCTGATTGTGGCATAAAAATGCATCTTTGCTTAGACTGTGCACATATTCAGATCACTAAGGCAAGTGGAGGTTTTTGCCCTACACGGTGCTTTTCGATGCCGTGCGGCTCCCGGCAAACAACCGTAACGCAGAAATGAAAAGGGTCCATACATGCATAATCTCTGGTAGTGGTACTAGGGAACCAGAGTCTAATTACAAATCCAAATAGAGAGAGAAAAATACTGAGTTGCGCTCACTGCTCACCTACAGTTTTCTATGTAAAATACTACAGTGCCCTAAGGACACGGTACAAGATATTCATAAAGGAGGAATAAATAAGCATTGATCTAAACCCACGGGTATCTGTAGTCATGCCTATAATTGCATTGTCTTTGAACTGGCAATATTGCAAAGTCACTGTAAGATTATTACTAAGCTGGTTTATGGGATGAACATGGATTATAGAGACAGATGGATGAATGACAGACAGGATGAATGGGCTTAATGGTCGACCAGCTGGAAAGTTTAGATAGATAGATAGACTCACAATTAATTGCGCACTGGATGCATGAATAGATGTAGATGATGGATTTGACGGGGGGGGGGGGGGGAGGGGGGGGGCTGAAACGCCCAACAAAACTTAGCAGCAGGGGCGGACCTACAGTTTTGGGTCCCTGAAGATTGAATTGTTATGGGGCCCCCCGTCGCAACCAACAACAACAGGGCAACATCCAAAGATCACTCAAATAAAAAAGTTTCTTCGGCCCCCCCCCCCCCGGGATTAATGGCCGTGAAGCTTAAGCTTCATTAGTTTCATAGTAGATCCAGAGAGTATGTATTTATAGAGAGATCTCACTTCCACGAGCTGCTGTAAACAAGAATTCAAAGAGACCGCCTTCACCAAAGATAGTGTGCCTATCTGTTACTGCGGTTTGTTCATCTTTTTTCGGCTGATTGAAACTATTTAGAGCTATTTGTAAGCTCTTAAGTCTTGTGGAAATGCACAAACGGCTGTTGTTTACCGCAGAGACTTACTTTCCATGCTGACAGTGGTTTCGCGGCGCCGCCCGTACCTCGCAGTGCAAATCGACCAATAGTGAAACCTCTCTTTGTGTACATACTCTCTGGTAGATCCGCCACTGCGTAGCAGTAAAAAAAACTGAAAATATGCAATGTTTTCTATCATTGTCACAGTGTGTACTGGACATCAATGTTTTATCCACTCCAGAGAACATAAATGATATATAATAGAAGACAGACACCCCTCGCCGAAAATCGACCAAATTTCGTAGCATTTATTTCATCAACACATCTTATAGTATTTAACTTTTTAACATTAAAACCACAAAGTCTGTGTGTCTAGGTCTTTATTACAGGAGGTCCTCTGGCTTTAGCATTTACACCTCACTTTTCTTGTTTTTATTTTTCTTGTGGGAAGGATTAGTTTTTTTTAAGAATTAGTTTTTTTTTAGAATTAGTTTTTTTTTAGAATTAGTTTTTTTTTAGAATTAGTTTTTTTAAAAGAATTTTTGCCCAGGAGTGGCAGGTCTTCTCGATTTCCAACTGCCAAGGTGTCTTTAACGGACCCTCCGAGTTTTTCGTCCCTATCCGAGAAGACTAGGTGCTCGATCCTAGATGCCTGCACCGACCCGGGATCGAACCCGGTCCCTTCGGCATGAGAGGCGAGCACCTTGCCTCTAGACAAACTTGTCCGCCAAAGTCCACAAAAAGTCTCGTTGGGAAATGGAAATAAAAAAACAAACAAAAACAAATTCACATTCTTCAGAACTAACTAATGTTAGGGGACAGTAGGTACACTACGGTCCCTTAACAACCTCCCCCCCCCCCCCCCCCCGATGTGTATTCTTATAAGGCTCGGCGTGGCACCACCAGCCCATTTTGATCAATCGTCTAATTGGCTGATGATGTCACGAGGCTGACATTTCAACCAAACCTCACACACCAGCCAACCAGTTGAAGATCTCATCAAAACTCAGCATCGTGACGTCACCATTCTACCTGTCGGCCGACCCAAAAAGTGGCCTGTGCCCACCGGGGCCTAAAAGTGAAATTAATTTTGCAAGTATTTTACTTTCTGTGTTAGGGGACCGTGGTTTAATTGCAAAGCCAAACAGAGAAAATACTGAATTATGTTCACGGGGTCATGTATAGGGAAAGGGATTGAATGACACAGTTACTATATTTAGATTTACGTCATGGGATATTCGAATTTTCAACGCGGCGGTTAAGCACAGTTATGGACTTTGGACACACTTTTCATGTGCAGTTGATCTTTGTGCCTCGAATCGCCCTTACAAAGTCCATAACAACTGTGCTTAACCACCGAGTTGAACAGTTCGAATGTCCCATGACGTCATCGGTAAATTTAAATATAGTAACTGTGTCATTAAATCCCGTTCCCTAAAGCTTATATTAATATAAAATACCCACGGTCCCCCAAACAACAGCCAAAAATGTAAACAGGCTCCTTTTCAAACTGTGGATTATATTTATATATACACAGTTCAAAAGTTCAAGGACAGTGAAGGTCAATGAATCATTCCAGTTCAACCGTGTAAGTCCATCAGACCGTTAAATCTACATACGCTATTCAAATCAATACACAGAACAAAGGTTAGAGCCTTTTGCAGTATTTTTATTTGCATTTTTATTTCTCACATACTCTTTCATTTCTTTGCCATAATGTTATTTCAAAAGATATTTTTCGAAAAGAGCGCCTCTTCATGATTATCAATGCAAGAAGAACAATTTGAAATTCGAAATATTTTCCCACATGTGGACAAATTCACTAAAGCAACAGGTTTGATTACAGTGGCGGATCTACAAGGTGTCTCGAAAGTCTGGACATATAGGCATAAAGAGTGAATGTGCTCAAATTGACGGTAGTGTGGGGTTATTGCATTGAGTTCACGTGAATCTTGCAAAGCGCATCGATCTTTGCATCCTTTGTATCACAAATGGTGGAAATCATAATGAAGATGTTATTTGTTAATATTCCAATTGAATAAAAAATGTTGTTGAATATTTTTACGTGTATTTCTCGAATAATAATAATACATTTTGCCTATGTGTCCAGACTTTCGGGACATCCACTACTATGAAACTAATGGAGCTTAAGCTTCAGGGCACCTAATCCCGGAGATGTTGTTTTTAATTTAGAAACTGTTTTTACTGAGTGAATTTTGGATGTTGCCCTATTGTTGCTGGTGGCGAAGGGGATCCGTAACAGCTCGAGCTTCCAGGTCCCAAAAATAAATGTAAGTCCGCCTCTGGGTTTGAATTTTTATCGGGAGTCGACATCGCTATTTCAAAGCTTCGGTTGATGGGCTTTTAATACATCAACACATGGTAATGTTACTTCGTTATTCTTACATATTCCATGTGCATGACAGGCAGAGCAGATGTTCTTCTGGTTTTTATTATAGACGCATTCAGTGGGAGATGCATTCAAGTTCTTAGTGAGTATTACAAACTTTAACGAAAAGCTCTGCCAATATGAGAACTTCTGCTGCCATTATTTATCATTGTGACGGTGAAAGGTATCTTTTAAAGTAGAGGGCCCAATAAATTTTAACAATATATCTTTCTTTAAAAAAAAAATATATAAATTTATTGAGATACGTTCAAAGTGTGGATCTACAACTATAATTCCAAGTGTGACATTCTTCTCTCTCCCAATCTCTCTCTCCCCCCCTCCCCCCCTTCCCCTCTTTCCTCTCAGGCTTTTTCACTCACACGCTTAATAGGGCTTTGTGCAAGAACTGGATGCAAAGTATTTGATAAAGCTAGTAGGGCGTTGAGTCAAGCCTGTTTTACGTCAGAATCAGCAAGCGAGACAGACTTGTTTCAGTATGTTAAGTGCGCTGGGCACCATTTCTAAGTGCGCTGGGCATCCTTTTTAAGTGCGCTGGGCACCATTTCTAAGTGCGCTGGGGACCATTTTAAGTGCGCTGGGCATCATTTTAAAGCGCCCTGGGCACCATTTTAAAGTGCGCTGGGCATCATTTTAAGTGAGCCGGGCACCATTTTTAAGTGCGCTGGGGACCGTTTTAAATACGCTGGGCATCATTAAATTTAAAGTGCGCTGGGCACCATTTTAAAGTACGCTAGGCATCATTTTAAAGTGCGCTGGGCATCATTTTAAAGTGCGCTCGGCACCATTTTAAAGTGCGCTAGGCATAATTTAATCATAGAATTGGAACGCCTGGGTTTAACCCCGTTGTCCACAAAACAGAGGTAAAACATTCTTGTTTCAGTGCGCGCTATTGGGCCGTAATCAGCAGGTCTTTCTGTGCTTCTGTCACTGCCCAGCTACAGTCAGGTCGTAAATCCACTGAGTACGTCACCTAATGTCCACAAACACCCACAACTCAGAACAGCTTCACAAGGCATAGTGTCATGTTTTTCCTAAACAGTATCAATATTAAACTCAGCCTTAACATCCTCAGTGATAATAATTGCACAAAAAGCCTATGTTGACGTGGAAATCAATATCTCACACGCCAGGCATAAAAACAAGAAAACTCTCTCTAATTCACAAGGCAAGCAAAGAGATCTTCACACACGAGCACGCAGCGCCTTTGCCAGGATCATCAAGTAAGAATAATAATAATGATAATAAATAAAACACATAAAAAGTAACATATATCACACGAAAGCAACGAAGCCATCACAAGAAAAGGCATAACAAAACACATCGCAATAAAATCATATATTTTGTTGGCCTGTTTCGTTTTTGTTTTTTTACTGAGACATTGTGAAGACAACTTAGTTTATGGCTGATAACTCAATGTTGACTTTAACCTCTTAGCTGGCACGGCCAAAATGAGGAAATCTTCACATAAAATCATTCTGAGGTGTGCTTGACTGCCCGACTGGATTTATGAAAACAAATCAAATTATTTGCTGTTGATTAAAGGGACAGGCGGTTAGATCGCGTGAGCGGAGAAGCGCGGTCTGGATAATGGAGAGATCGATATCGATGCCATTTACCCGCAAACCCAGTGAGCATGTCTATTTTCAGGACATCCAGAAACATCGATTTGTATTTATCATTAAACATTGACTGGCGCGTGGACACGTCCACATATGCACAAATATGAATAAGTCAAAATGTAGTAAAAAGAAAAAAAAAAGTTGCACGTTGCAATGCGCCGCGTAAGAAATAATGCGGAAAGGGTAGAGTAAAACGCAAAGGAAAGAGAAAGACAAACCAAGCTTTCGGTCAACGGACCTTCGGGAATAGAATAAATGTTTGACTTTGCTTCAAACCTTGTTGCGACACCACTCATTTTCTGTTTTTATTCTTTTTTAAAAATATTTTGAATAAATAGCTTTTTGTTTACAAGAGCTGTTTCAAAATGAGATTTAAGACAGCCCATTGGATGTGATGTTTGCTTTTCAGAAACATTGATTTGTATAATATATCACTGAACGTATCGGGCCTTTGGACACGTCCATATTAGCATGAATATGAATAAACAATTTTTCTGTTTGGAAGACATTTTTCCAAATGGGACTTAAGACAGCCCAGTGGATATTCAGTTTGTTTTTCAGAAACATCATTTTTATACCACGTCATTGAACCTGTCTGGCATTGGACAGGTTCGTCCAAGCACAATATGAATAAATAGTTTTTTCGTTTGTTTAGAAGACACGAATCCAAATGGGACTTAAGACAGTCCATTTGCAAGTTATGTTTGTTTTGCAGAAACATCGATATGTTTATATCAGTGAACATGTCTGGCGTTTGGACACCTCCACATAATATTTCTCTTTAGAAGTCACGTTTCCAAATGGACAAGGCAGCCTTGTGCATGACATGTTTATTTTACTAACAAAGAATAGAAAGCCTCTAAAATCCAAGTACTTGGTCGCGGACCAGGCTATTTTACGGAAATAAAAAACAACAATAAACCGTATTGACCAGTCCAGGTTGAATTAATTTTCAAAAACGTGTCCTTGTTTACTTTTTGCATCAACATTAATGCTATGACAAACTCAGTGAATATATTTTCGCGAGCCGCCGTACATTAATTAATGTTAAAACCACACGCAGCTCTGAAAACGTGGTCTACCATCTCTTGTCAGAAATAACTTTCAGCGTCATGGTGCGTTTGCGTTCCTTATCAGTGGCCTCGGCCAAGAGACAGGTACGTTATTTTTACGCATCTACTACCAGCTTACAACGGAATAACCAGGTTTATGTAGGTCATTTTAAATATAGCTCATTAATTTCATGACTTGGCCATGATCTCTGACAGTCACTCTTAAACAGTTGAGTTTTGAACCAGTATTCGCACCAGCTTACAACGGAATAACCATATTTATTTAGGTCATTTCAAATAATACGTCTCTTGAATTTCACGACTTAACTATTTGGGAGTGGATCTGGCGAAATACATTAGCTCTTTTAAAAAAATCAAGATAAAATATTTCTATGACGATTTTAAGCAAAATATTTTAACTGAGTGCAGAAAAATGGCTAATCTTTCATTTTATAAACAAATAGTAAATTCCATAGTAAATTCCCCCCCCCCCCCTTTCGAGGGGTATGAGTATAGAACTCAGGAAATATGGTCTTTTCCCCTTAAGCCCGATTTCGCCAAATCCACTCACATTTGTCCTGGCAGACACTCTTGAAGATGTTAAGTCTTGAACCAATATTAATGATTCCTCGCCTGTCTCAAGTAGTGGCGTATCAGTTATTTTCTCATTTTACTGGGCAGCGTTTCAAAGTTTTTGGTCACTTATGTTATTCTTGGATGGGGCAAAAACGTTTCTGCCTACAACTTCAAAACGATCAAAGACACCGACACGTCACTCGGTGAGAACAATATAAATCTCACCATGAGCAATGATAACGGCAGTCATTACTCAAAAACCACCAAAATCTTTGATACGCCAGTACGTGAGATGAACGACGGTATGTTTGTTTGCGTGTCTGTAAGTGTAAGCGTTGTAAGATTTTGCATCCCTTTTCAGCACCAAAATAAAAACAACAAGAACAGGCGATATCAGAAACGATTTGAGCCACCGACAAGTGAATGTCTTAAAACGCTGCGAGAAATTGTTTAAGCTGAATCCATGCCCCGAGCGAGATTCGAACCTAAGACCTCTTGCGTCCGAGTTAAGGGCTCTGTCCAATGAGCCGCTGCACTAACATAAGAACATTAGTCATTAGCAATAAGGAAAATGAAACAGGCCCACTCAGGAACACACCTTCAAGCACAAATGTTCCCCAGTACATGAATGAAAAGCTCTATGTTGATCCTACCGCCCACACGTAAGGAAACGCAAAACAATGGCGTATTCGGATTTCGAAATCCCTTCCTCACATTCCAGTAGTTCTTAATGATTTCTTTCCTCCCTTAGTTTATGAAGTTATCTGTTGCTTGAGGCTACGACGGCTCTATAGCTTATGCATGTCCTTCTCAGTGGTCGGGTCTTGCGGGGAGACGGCTTAATATGATATAAGTAATTACAGAGAAATGACGTCCACGAGCTCAGCAGGGTAATTATAGCCGGACTTCTCACTATAAATAATGGCAGTACTAATTACATTGTGGCCTCACGCGCGCAGTGCCACCGTGAAGCAGCAAGGACCCATTGTTTGCTAATGCACTGACTTCACTTTATCCTGACCTCGAGTGATACTATTTCCTAACCTGCTGATTAGCACCTTTTGTAGTTACTGAATCACCAGTTTTTCCTGTTTCTCGCTACGACCTCTATCCTTCCTCAAATCGAGCATTTCTGTCTCCCATCATTAATATAGGGATAGACAGGCTGGTGTAATTTTGTAATAGGAAAAAACAAGGGAATAGTTTTCTTACTATTCTCACAATTTTTGTACTTTTTTTTTTTTTTAATCACGCCGTATTTGAATTTGAATTTTTACCAATTGCAACGAACTCCCATGTGTATGCTTCATTGCAAAAAAAAAAAAAAAAATGACCAGTCCTTGTCAATAGAAGCAAAATTGATTAAACGCTAGTTTACACACAAGATCATGTTGCATTAAGCCAATAGAATCGCTCTGCATTTGTTAAGAGACAAAGCGAAACAGAACAACAACAATTCATAAGAAAAAAAAATCACCAGAATGAAGCCACAAGTTCCCAGATAATGTTTCTGTGCACGAGCAAAATGATACAGAGATTGCTGTGTTTTCTTGCGTGCGGTTAAAGTGCAGGCTAATTTATCATGCAAATAGAGAGTACGATCAGTATTTGTAAATGACATGTTCCAAATTGATCGGTGACAGAATTTTCTGGAAATGTGAACTGTAGGCTGGAAGGACTTGTGTGAATGCCATATTAATAATAATAGTTCGTCCATCAGGTATGATGATGACCTTAACAACACCAGAGGAATAAAGAACAGAAATTGTTGAGAATTTCAACACATGGACAATAAAGAGAACTAAAGGACACAGAGGACAGAATGGAAAGACTGTTCTTTCATGACTTATGGCTTCTCATGTGACTGATAAGTCCTATTTTTGCCCTGCAGACCCTTCCGCATAAATGACAAGAGTGCTCCGTTGGTTCAGTACCACTGGGCCTTTTCTTGCGCCGTTCTCTTTTTTTGATAGCCTGCTGGACTCTGTCAGCTTCCCATGCTTTGCTGCCTCTGGTAAGGGCCGCCCTCCAATTTGCACGATCAAGCGAGAGCTTTTCCCACTCACTCACATCAATGGCAAAGGCCTTCAGTGATTGCTTGAGAGTGTCTTTGTAACGTCTCTTTGGGGCCCCAACATTCCTCGTTCCATTGGAGAGCTCAGAGAAGAAGATTTGCTTAGGGAGTCTGGAGTCGGGCATTCTGACAACATGTCCTGCCCAACGTAGCTGAATTTTTTTCAGGTGGCAGAAGATGCTCAATTCCTTGGCACGATTGAGGACCTCAGTGTCTGGAATTTTATCCTGCCATTTGATCCTTAGGATCAGATGAAAGTGATTTAGCTTTCTGGCATGCGATTGGTACACTGTCCAGGTTTCAGCCCCATAGAGTAGGGTGGGAAGGACCACAGCATTGTACACTTTCAGCTTAGTGTCTGTGCGAATGCCGGCGACATCCCATACTCTCTTTCGAAGCCTGCCAAATGCAGAGCTGGCTTTGCTGATTCTTGAGAGAATTTCAGTATCAACACGAGGTGCGGAAGACAGTGTACTGCCAAGATAGGTGAAGTTCTCCGACACCTTCAGAAGACTGTCATGTACTTTGATATTTGGGGTCACAGGATACTTGTCGTCTGGAGTAGGCTGATGGAGCACTTCCGTCTTCTTTGTGCTTATTGTGAGGCCAAAGTTGTCACAGGCACTAGAGAACTTATCAACACAGTTTTGCATGCTATCCTCATCGTGTGCCAGAAGTGCACAATCATCAGCAAATAGTAGGTCACAGACTTGAGTACTTTTGGTTTTGGTTTTTGCCTGAAGTCTCCTGAGGTTGAATAGACTGCCATCAGTTCGGTACTTGATGCTTACCCCTTGAGGAGGAGAGCTAAAGGCTTCTTGTAGCATTGCAGAGAACATGATGCTGAACAGAGTTGGGGCTAAGACACAACCCTGTTTTACCCCATTTGTGACAGCAAAGGGCTCTGAAACACTGCCGTTGCTTTTGACTGCAGCTTGCATGCCATCATGAAACTGGCGCACTATTGTGATGAATTCGGGTGGACACCCAAACTTCGCCAAGATTTTCCAGAGGCCTTCACGACACACTGTGTCAAATGCTTTTGTGAGGTCAACAAATGTGATATACAGTACTTTATTTTGTTCTATGCATTTTTCCTGAATCTGTCTGGCAGCAAAAATCATATCCGCCGTTCCCCTCTCTTTACGAAAGCCACATTGGCTCTCGGGAAGCAAGTCATTTGACGAGAGCTGATCAAGAAGGCGATTCAGAAGCATTCTTGCCAATATTTTGCCAGCAATTGAAAGTAGAGAGATTCCCCGATGGTTGTCACAGACTTGGCTGTCCCCTTTGTTTTTGTACAGATGGATGATTGAAGCATCTTTGAAGTCCTGTGGCAGCTTCCCTGCTTTCAACATATGATTGAACAACTCGGTCAACCTTTCAATAAGCTTTTCTCCACCGAAGGCATACACCTCAGCAGGAATTGAATCCACGCCTGGTGATTTGTTAAAGGATATGATTTGTGGCAGTTCGGGTCTCATTTGCTGTGAATGGCTTGGCAAGAGCTGCATTAATAGGAGTCTGAGGGAGGCGGTCAATGGACTCAGTATTTATATTTGATGGCCGATTTAGCACACCTCCGAAATGTTCTGCCCAACGCTGAATTATGGCATTCAATTCAACAATGCGTGTTGAACCATCTGACGCAAGAAGTGGCGTAGTGCCAGAACGGGATGGTCCAAACACAGCTCGGAGGCTCTCAAAGAACTTTCTAGTGTTGTTTGTGTCGGCATATTTCTGAGTTTCTCTTACTCGCTCTTCAAGCCAGTCATTTTTCATTTTCCTCAGCTTCTTCTGGAGTACACCCTTACATGCACGCAGTGCATCAGCTTTTGCTGTGGAAGAGGGGTCACTGCAGTGAGCTTGAATGAGACTATTTTTTTCTTTGATGAGCACTTTGATTTCATTATCATTATCATTGAACCAGTCCTGGTGCTTGCGGACAGGAAAATCAACTGTGCTGCTGGCGCAAGAGTGTACAGTCGTATTTAGGTCAGTCCAGCTCTGTTCAATGTTCTCAGGGTCAAAAGTCACGCAATCCAATTTTGAGGAGAGTTCTGATGAGAGCTCGCTCTGTTTCTCAGCTGAGCAGAGTTTTGAAACATTTAGGCGTTTAGGTGGCGCTTTCCCTTGAGGGCGTCTATTGCGCCTCAATGTTAGTCTGAGCTTGCAAACAATGAGTCTGTGGTCAGTTCCACACTCGGCACCACACATCGCCTTTGTTACAAGGACATCCTTTCTGTCAGTCTTCCTCACAATGACATAGTCTATGAGATGCCAATGCTTTGAGCGGGGATGCATCCATGACGTTCTGTTTCTCACGGGGAGACTAAAATTTGTGTTGGTAATGAACAGGCCAAATTCAGCGCACAAAGTAAGTAAGCGCAACCCATTGTTATTGCATGAACCAACTCCATGAGGGCCCAAAACATTTGGCCACGCTGAGATTTCGGAGCCAACCCTAGCATTGAAGTCCCCCAAGAGAATCAGCTTATCAGCTGCCGGGACAGAGCATATGACAGATTCTAGATCAGAATAGAACTTGTCTTTGGCTTCATCTGGGTTTGTCATGGTGGGCGCATATGCGCTAATTAGGGTGGCTGACTGGCTTTTCCCAACTGGGATCCTGAGTGTCATTAGCCTGTCATTTATTTCAATTGGCATGTACTGCAAGTTTCTGACAAGGTCATTTTTAATTGCAAACCCAACACCATGCTGTCTCGGTTCGACTGCACCCTTGCCTTTCCAGAAGAAGGTGTATCCACCACTGAGCTCTTTGAGTTGGCCACTATCAGGGAGTCTGGTCTCACTGAGTGCCACTATGTCCAGGTTGTACCTGCTGAGCTCAATGGCAATAAGTGCAGTGCGTCTTTCCGGGTTGTTTGAGTTGTCCTGTAGTGTGCGTATATTCCAGGCTCCTAGCCTGAGTAAGCTGAATTTCTTTTTGTTTCGACCGCAAAAAGGGATCCCCACTGGTCGCGGTATACCAGTCAGGGTGATGTGAAGTGGGCTTTCTTTAGGGCACTTTTTCTAGCCCCTTCCTCAGTTGAGGTGAGCAGTGCTATCCTTAAATAAGGCTCTCAGCTACTGTGGGTGCTGCCTCCCCACGCCTCCACTTCAATCGACGATGAAGCGACCATAGCCCACAGCCACCAACGTGTAGGTCTGTGCTAACAGCTTCCAGTCTATCCAAACCTGCTGCCACCGCACTCGCCCATCGCCGTTGGAATTTTGAGAGGAAAGAAGACGAGACAAAGATGAAAGAAGACGAGGTGAGTGTTAAGACTGGCGCAAAGAATTTGTTTTTAGTGAGAAAGAGCTGCGCAAACATCAGACTCACTCTCTCGCCTGGACACAACTTATCCAAGTGGCAAGACAGGGTCAAGACGACTGGAAATGTATCCAGGTGCAGGAGGATGCCAGAGGGACAGTCATATTGCCTGACCGGCTGCCTGTAGGCTACTCCACAGCCTCGCAGTCCCAACTGACTAGGGTGAAAGACCCAAACCAAAGAACACCAATACTGGTGGATGCTCTGTGTCATAATATCCAGGCCAGAGTGACGGTATATTGCCATCTGCCCTATCAATCAACCACTGGCCTGCTGCCGCCAGCTTCGAAGCTGCGTCCGGGAAGTTTGCTCAATTCTTCGTCTGTGATTTAGGCAAACAAGCCTATGACCACACCGCTACCGGGGGCCAATATGAAGGACTCAAGTACTGAGGGTCACATTGTGCCCTAGCATGTGGCCGTTGGGTTAGATGAAACCTCATCCGCCCTGGCCGTTTGCAACGACAGGTGCACGCCCACTGATACCATGCTAGCGTACCAGTTCATGAAACAGGTTGTACTGGATTACATGTTACCAGTAGCAGATTTTTCTGACCTGACCTAAAATGCCATATTATGACTGTGTAAAGTGCTCGTATTTTTTCACCGCGTTTAGCGCAATGCGTCAAGTCTGTTTCGCGTCTGTTTTCACCATAGAAACAGGAAGTACTTTCTATTTCTATGGTTTTCACTTATTGCTCAAGGTCTGTCTTTCTGCCAGCAGACAGTTTTGACGTGCTGCCCGAACTAATGAGACAGTCTTTGTTTAGGTCTTGCCAGTGCGCGGGGTCCCTTTAAATCCATTAATGCTGTCTTACACCAAAAACTGAGACAAAACAGACTTGTGACAATGTGACATGGGGGTAAGTCCCACCATGTTAATAATCATACTATAACGGAGTTATAAAAACACCATGCCTACGTGAACAAAAATTAGGAAATTTTATGTACCATCACAATTTTTTACGACAGATTTCGTGGACATATCCATTTTGGACATATATCAGTTCTTACTGTTATTTATTTACGTTTTCTTTTCTTTGTTAGAGTCGCAAAAGGGAGACGCATTTTCGAAAAGAGTCAAAATCGAAAAGTATGATCGGAAATTTCGTTTTTCGCCGCTCTTTCCACATTGCTGGTCGAAAATCAACTTTATCACATCTGTGTATTTCTGCATCAAACTGTGGTGTAACAGTTGGTTTATTAGTCTTTGCACCAAATCTAGGTGCGGTTATTAATGTAACTTAGATCTAAATCTTCAGCTAGGTTTGGTACAAACAGTTTGCAAAGGTTACCATGCTCTTGTCGGCTAGTAATGGTAATGACTGGATGACAGATGTTTGAAGCAAAAACTCGGGGAAACTTGAATATACACAATACGAACGAATGAATGTGTAGATGGACAGATGAGCTGAATTATGAATGAATAAGGCAGGGAGTTAATGAAAGTAACAAGCGCATGCATAAATGACCAGGTGATATGGGAAAGAACCAGTTTGTATCAGGAACCTCTCTATTTGAAAAGAAAACAAACCAAGGCAAAACAAAAACTAACATTAATGTAGTTCCCATTTCCAGACACAAAAACAATGATGATTAATCAGAGCGGATCAATAATGAACAAAGCGAACTGGAAAAGAAGGTGAATGAAAGTAAATGAACATACGTCCGTATTTCAACCAAAACGGCAATCACAAGAAAAATGGGACGGATCTTGTAGGTTATCATCAAATCTATATTTACCCGGGGTATTTGCAGGTCAACAATGGCTGTCAAAGATAGCCCCAATACAAAATAGTGACCTTGTGTCCATTGCCAGGCGATGAATCACACTGTCACGCGCTCTCCGCAAGTGGTGATGATTAAAATGTGGTGAGGTGTTTCAGCACTTTGGAACTATGGACCCCACAGTGCAATCCTTGGAAATACATTTTCCCCTGTGAATCCGGGCGTACACTGCTCTAGCCAGCAACCCCTACGACAATTCAAACCTAGATTTCAGTAGAACTGGTAGGCTTACCATAGGGATGGAGTCCCTGTATCAAACCCACGTCGGCAAGAAGCCATAACCAGCGGATCTACGTAGGAATGGCGTCATCCATAATTGTGCAAATTCGACACCAATCCTACGCGTCGGATTTTTGGAGGGTTGCTAGCTGGAAGCCGAATTTGATCGACCGACCTGTGGATGGTAAAGTCATGATATTGAGTCTCAATGAGAAACTTACTACTACCAGAAAGTATGTATGTATAGAGAGGTTTCATTATTGGTCGATTTGCACTGCGAGACACAGGAGGCGCCGCGAAACTACTGTTAGCATGGAGCGGAAAGTAGGTCTCTGCTGTAAACAATACCCGTTTGTGCATTTCCACAGGGCGTACGAACTTACTAACGGCTCTAAATAGTTTCAATCAGCCTAAAAATATGAACAAACCACGTAAACAGATATGCAGCAATAAAATGCCCAGACTGGATGATCCCCTTGTGTGACGTCACAAAACAGCGAAAGGTCATGAACCATCCGCCATTTCAGGTTTAAGGTAGCGACCGACGCTCCAGCATAGCTACAATTTTGAATAATACCATTTTGACGCGATTACTGAACGCGGAAGTTTGGTTCCGCACCAAGAAATTAATACATGTACAACCAATCTTGACAAATAAAAAGAAATTTCTACTGCAGATAGAACTAGAATCGGAATTTCCCGAGCGACGGCCATATTGGTTATACAGTCGCCGCTTGGGAAATTCCGTAAAAAACGACACAGCCCGAAGCTCGTGTTTCCAGTCTGGTTAATTTATTGGTCTGTGATATGCACACTATCTTTGGTGAAGGCAGTCTCTTTCAGTTCTTGTTTACCGCAGCGACCTAGTTTCGCGATTTGGCGGAAGTGAGAGCTCTCTATAAATACATACTCTCTGCCACTGGTTGGCTTGAACGTGGGATCTCATTGAAACCAAATGTATTGACGTCACCATCCAATTGGTCCCCCGATCAAAATCTGTTGTTGCACATCTATTCTCACAGACAAGAGAAGACAGAGAAAGATAAATTATACAGAAATGACCGGATACTTCAACATACATTCTTAGAATATCAAGCTTTAGCAAACAATCCCTAACTTTAATTAGTATTCTATTTTTATCCGTGGGTAAGAAAGAATCTGTAATCCTATACTGCCCAGACAAATAATATCGCTTTTGCCAAAACAGCTAAGAATTGAAAAAAATAAAAACTTGCTTTAAAATAAACAAATAACCGCAAAAACTATGAATTTCAATCACGAGAGATTACAGATCAGCATTTTTAAAAATCGTTTTGTTTTGTTTTTGTTGAAAAGTGTTTCAAATATGGAACATTGAGCGCTAGAGGGTGAATTAACGATGTACTTTTATCTGAACTTGTTTGTTAACTTCTCTGACTTGTGCCATACCACGATTTTGTTAGCCAGATAAAAATTACAGCCTTGTAAAACACAGACGTCATGTTTCGTGTAGGTTAACGTCGTGCAGTAGGAAGTGATTTACAATCCCAGCACTCAGAAAACATAAAACAATAACAATAAAAGTATGCCCATTTTCTTAGTCCTACAATTTATTATGTTGGTTGTTTAAAACTGCCTATACCGAAGCAGTAAGGAGTAGCATAAGCAAATATCGATAAAATGAATGCTATGTTGAGATGTGGTTATGACGGTGACTCCCCACGTAAATCCTATCGGCCCACACTGACTGTTAACAATAATTATGCAAAGAAAGGGTCACTTCTTGCAGTTCGGTGATTCCCAAACTGGAGGCACTTAGCTCCCAGGAAAATACGTTTAAATCCAAGGGGATGAATTTTGGCCAAGACAGGAATGGAAGCCCGAGGGTGGGGGTGGGGATGGGGGGGGGGTGTAATTTCAGTGACAGGAAAACTTCAAACTGGGATGCACTCTGTACACTGCTTACGGGTAGGCATACCAAATGAAATGCCCATCATAAATAGTAGATACTCAACAATAAGGGAGATCACGAAATAACAGTTCACAACAATTGTTGCAATAATTACCCACTGTAAAAAGTATCATGGTGAAAAAGAATTATTGCGTGCTTTATTTTATAGTTACAAGAAAAAGAATACCCACAAAAAGACACGCCTTAAATGCAACTCACACTTCTCCCACTCCTTCTCATACTGAGATAATTATGTACGCGTACAATATTGCTACGTCCAAACAGCCCTTTTGAGGGCTTTGAAGAAAAAAGGTTGGCCGAGAAATAAGAAGGAACGAGACCAGGCGAGAGAAAGAGGGAGGGAGAGAGAGAGAGAGAGAGAGAGAGAGAGAGAGAGAGAGAGAGAGATTTAGAGAGAGAGAGAGAGAGAGAGAGAGAGAGAGAGAGAGAGAGAGATAGAGAGGGTAGAGAGACAGAAAGAGAGAGAAATACAGACAGGAAAAGATAGAATAAGATAAATAGAAACAAAAGAACAACAAAACAAAACAAAGTGCGACACGTTGGTCTGGACTCAAGGTGCTCGCCTCTCATGCCGAAAGTACCAGGTTCGATTTCCAGTCGGTGCAGGCATGTTGGACTGTTGGGGGAAAATTCCTGTCCCTGATCCTATGGTAGGTAGGATCGGGCACCTAGTCTTCTCGGAAAAAGGATGAAAAGCTCGGAAGGCCCATGTGCACAATGTGCACATGAAAGATAGCTTGGCAGTTGGAAAGTCGAGAAGAGCAGGCCTAAGAAGGCCCCTGCCAGGCAAACTTGAAGAAACAAACGAACAAAACAAAACAAACCGAATCTCTACCACCAAAAACACACAGAAACAAGAACAAGAAAAATAACAACAAGAAAAGTGAAGTGTGGATGCCAAGAGCAGCGAATCTCCTGAACTAAAGACCTAAAACCAGAACAGGAACAACAAGAAAAGTGAAGTGTGGATGCCAAGAGCAGCGAAACTCCTGAACTAAAGACCTAAAACCAGAACAGGAACAACAAGAAAAGTGAAGTGAGGATGCCAAGAACAGCGAAACTCCTGAACTAAAGACCTAAAACCAGAACAGGAACAACAAGAAAAGTGAAGTGTGGATGCCAAGAGCAGCGAAACTCCTGAACTAAAGACCTAAAACCAGAACAGGAACAACAAGAAAAGTGAAGTGTGGATGCCAAGAGCAGCGAAACTCCTGAACTAAAGACCTAAAACCAGAACAGGAACAACAAGAAAAGTGAAGTGTGGATGCCAAGAACAGCGAAACTCCTGAACTAAAGACCTAAAACCAGAACAGGAACAACAAGAAAAGTGAAGTGTGGATGCCAAGAACAGCGAAACTCCTGAACTAAAGACCTAAAACCAGAACAGGAACAACAAGAAAAGTGAAGTGTGGATGCCAAGAACAGCGAAACTCCTGAACTAAAGACCTAAAACCAGAACAGGAACAACAAGAAAAGTGAAGTGTGGATGCCAAGAGCAGCGAATCTCCTGAACTAAAGACCTAAAACCAGAACAGGAACAACAAGAAAAGTGAAGTGTGGATGCCAAGAGCAGCGAAACTCCTGAACTAAAGACCTAAAACCAGAACAGGAACAACAAGAAAAGTGAAGTGTGGATGCCAAGAACAGCGAAACTCCTGAACTAAAGACCTAAAACCAGAACAGGAACAACAAGAAAAGTGAAGTGTGGATGCCAAGAGCAGCGAATCTCCTGAACTAAAGACCTAAAACCAGAACAGGAACAACAAGAAAAGTGAAGTGTGGATGCCAAGAGCAGCGAATCTCCTGAACTAAAGACCTAAAACCAGAACAGGAACAACAAGAAAAGTGAAGTGTGGATGCCAAGAGCAGCGAATCTCCTGAACTAAAGACCTAAAACCAGAACAGGAACAACAAGAAAAGTGAAGTGTGGATGCCAAGAACAGCGAAACTCCTGAACTAAAGACCTAAAACCAGAACAGGAACAACAAGAAAAGTGAAGTGTGGATGCCAAGAGCAGCGAATCTCCTGAACTAAAGACCTAAAACCAGAACAGGAACAACAAGAAAAGTGAAGTGTGGATGCCAAGAGCAGCGAATCTCCTGAACTAAAGACCTAAAACCAGAACAGGAACAACAAGAAAAGTGAAGTGTGGATGCCAAGAACAGCGAAACTCCTGAACTAAAGACCTAAAACCAGAACAGGAACAACAAGAAAAGTGAAGTGTGGATGCCAAGAACAGCGAATCTCCTGAACTAAAGACCTAAAACCAGAACAGGAACAACAAGAAAAGTGAAGTGTGGATGCCAAGAGCAGCGAAACTCCTGAACTAAAGACCTAAAACCAGAACAGGAACAACAAGAAAAGTGAAGTGTGGATGCCAAGAGCAGCGAAACTCCTGAACTAAAGACCTAAAACCAGAACAGGAACAACAAGAAAAGTGAAGTGTGGATGCCAAGAACAGCGAAACTCCTGAACTAAAGACCTAAAACCAGAACAGGAACAACAAGAAAAGTGAAGTGTGGATGCCAAGAGCAGCGAATCTCCTGAACTAAAGACCTAAAACCAGAACAGGAACAACAAGAAAAGTGAAGTGTGGATGCCAAGAACAGCGAAACTCCTGAACTAAAGACCTAAAACCAGAACAGGAACAACAAGAAAAGTGAAGTGTGGATGCCAAGAGCAGCGAATCTCCTGAACTAAAGACCTAAAACCAGAACAGGAACAACAAGAAAAGTGAAGTGTGGATGCCAAGAGCAGCGAATCTCCTGAACTAAAGACCTAAAACCAGAACAGGAACAACAAGAAAAGTGAAGTGTGGATGCCAAGAACAGCGAAACTCCTGAACTAAAGACCTAAAACCAGAACAGGAACAACAAGAAAAGTGAAGTGTGGATGCCAAGAACAGCGAAACTCCTGAACTAAAGACCTAAAACCAGAACAGGAACAACAAGAAAAGTGAAGTGTGGATGCCAAGAGCAGCGAAACTCCTGAACTAAAGACCTAAAACCAGAACAGGAACAACAAGAAAAGTGAAGTGTGGATGCCAAGAACAGCGAAACTCCTGAACTAAAGACCTAAAACCAGAACAGGAACAACAAGAAAAGTGAAGTGTGGATGCCAAGAGCAGCGAATCTCCTGAACTAAAGACCTAAAACCAGAACAGGAACAACAAGAAAAGTGAAGTGTGGATGCCAAGAGCAGCGAAACTCCTGAACTAAAGACCTAAAATCAGAACAGGAACAACAAGAAAAGTGAAGTGTGGATGCCAAGAGCAGCGAATCTCCTGAACTAAAGACCTAAAACCAGAACAGGAACAACAAGAAAAGTGAAGTGTGGATGCCAAGAGCAGCGAATCTCCTGAACTAAAGACCTAAAACCAGAACAGGAACAACAAGAAAAGTGAAGTGTGGATGCCAAGAACAGCGAAACTCCTGAACTAAAGACCTAAAACCAGAACAGGAACAACAAGAAAAGTGAAGTGTGGATGCCAAGAGCAGCGAATCTCCTGAACTAAAGACCTAAAACCAGAACAGGAACAACAAGAAAAGTGAAGTGTGGATGCCAAGAGCAGCGAATCTCCTGAACTAAAGACCTAAAACCAGAACAGGAACAACAAGAAAAGTGAAGTGTGGATGCCAAGAACAGCGAAACTCCTGAACTAAAGACCTAAAACCAGAACAGGAACAACAAGAAAAGTGAAGTGTGGATGCCAAGAGCAGCGAATCTCCTGAACTAAAGACCTAAAACCAGAACAGGAACAACAAGAAAAGTGAAGTGTGGATGCCAAGAGCAGCGAAACTCCTGAACTAAAGACCTAAAACCAGAACAGGAACAACAAGAAAAGTGAAGTGTGGATGCCAAGAGCAGCGAAACTCCTGAACTAAAGACCTAAAACCAGAACAGGAACAACAAGAAAAGTGAAGTGTGGATGCCAAGAGCAGCGAAACTCCTGAACTAAAGACCTAAAACCAGAACAGGAACAACAAGAAAAGTGAAGTGTGGATGCCAAGAGCAGCGAAACTCCTGAACTGAAGACCTAAAACCAGAAAAGGAACAACAAGAAAAGTGAAGTGTGGATGCCAAGAGCAGCGAAACTCCTGAACTAAAGACCTAAAACCAGAACAGGAACAACAAGAAAAGTGAAGTGTGGATGCCAAGAGCAGCGAATCTCCTGAACTAAAGACCTAAAACCAGAACAGGAACAACAAGAAAAGTGAAGTGTGGATGCCAAGAGCAGCGAAACTCCTGAACTAAAGACCTAAAACCAGAACAGGAACAACAAGAAAAGTGAAGTGTGGATGCCAAGAACAGCGAAACTCCTGAACTAAAGACCTAAAACCAGAACAGGAACAACAAGAAAAGTGAAGTGTGGATGCCAAGAGCAGCGAAACTCCTGAACTAAAGACCTAAAACCAGAACAGGAACAACAAGAAAAGTGAAGTGTGGATGCCAAGAGCAGCGAAACTCCTGAACTAAAGACCTAAAACCAGAACAGGAACAACAAGAAAAGTGAAGTGTGGATGCCAAGAGCAGCGAAACTCCTGAACTAAAGACCTAAAACCAGAACAGGAACAACAAGAAAAGTGAAGTGTGGATGCCAAGAGCAGCGAATCTCCTGAACTAAAGACCTAAAACCAGAACAGGAACAACAAGAAAAGTGAAGTGTGGATGCCAAGAGCAGCGAAACTCCTGAACTAAAGACCTAAAACCAGAACAGGAACAACAAGAAAAGTGAAGTGTGGATGCCAAGAGCAGCGAATCTCCTGAACTAAAGACCTAAAACCAGAACAGGAACAACAAGAAAAGTGAAGTGTGGATGCCAAGAACAGCGAAACTCCTGAACTAAAGACCTAAAACCAGAACAGGAACAACAAGAAAAGTGAAGTGTGGATGCCAAGAGCAGCGAAACTCCTGAACTAAAGACCTAAAACCAGAACAGGAACAACAAGAAAAGTGAAGTGTGGATGCCAAGAGCAGCGAATCTCCTGAACTAAAGACCTAAAACCAGAACAGGAACAACAAGAAAAGTGAAGTGTGGATGCCAAGAGCAGCGAATCTCCTGAACTAAAGACCTAAAACCAGAACAGGAACAACAAGAAAAGTGAAGTGTGGATGCCAAGAGCAGCGAATCTCCTGAACTAAAGACCTAAAACCAGAACAGGAACAACAAGAAAAGTGAAGTGTGGATGCCAAGAGCAGCGAAACTCCTGAACTAAAGACCTAAAACCAGAACAGGAACAACAAGAAAAGTGAAGTGTGGATGCCAAGAGCAGCGAAACTCCTGAACTAAAGACCTAAAACCAGAACAGGAACAACAAGAAAAGTGAAGTGTGGATGCCAAGAGCAGCGAATCTCCTGAACTAAAGACCTAAAACCAGAACAGGAACAACAAGAAAAGTGAAGTGTGGATGCCAAGAGCAGCGAATCTCCTGAACTAAAGACCTAAAACCAGAACAGGAACAACAAGAAAAGTGAAGTGTGGATGCCAAGAGCAGCGAATCTCCTGAACTAAAGACCTAAAACCAGAACAGGAACAACAAGAAAAGTGAAGTGTGGATGCCAAGAACAGCGAAACTCCTGAACTAAAGACCTAAAACCAGAACAGGAACAACAAGAAAAGTGAAGTGTGGATGCCAAGAGCAGCGAATCTCCTGAACTAAAGACCTAAAACCAGAACAGGAACAACAAGAAAAGTGAAGTGTGGATGCCAAGAGCAGCGAATCTCCTGAACTAAAGACCTAAAACCAGAACAGGAACAACAAGAAAAGTGAAGTGTGGATGCCAAGAGCAGCGAAACTCCTGAACTAAAGACCTAAAACCAGAACAGGAACAACAAGAAAAGTGAAGTGTGGATGCCAAGAACAGCGAATCTCCTGAACTAAAGACCTAAAACCAGAACAGGAACAACAAGAAAAGTGAAGTGTGGATGCCAAGAGCAGCGAAACTCCTGAACTAAAGACCTAAAACCAGAACAGGAACAACAAGAAAAGTGAAGTGTGGATGCCAAGAGCAGCGAAACTCCTGAACTAAAGACCTAAAACCAGAACAGGAACAACAAGAAAAGTGAAGTGTGGATGCCAAGAACAGCGAAACTCCTGAACTAAAGACCTAAAACCAGAACAGGAACAACAAGAAAAGTGAAGTGTGGATGCCAAGAGCAGCGAATCTCCTGAACTAAAGACCTAAAACCAGAACAGGAACAACAAGAAAAGTGAAGTGTGGATGCCAAGAACAGCGAAACTCCTGAACTAAAGACCTAAAACCAGAACAGGAACAACAAGAAAAGTGAAGTGTGGATGCCAAGAGCAGCGAATCTCCTGAACTAAAGACCTAAAACCAGAACAGGAACAACAAGAAAAGTGAAGTGTGGATGCCAAGAGCAGCGAATCTCCTGAACTAAAGACCTAAAACCAGAACAGGAACAACAAGAAAAGTGAAGTGTGGATGCCAAGAACAGCGAAACTCCTGAACTAAAGACCTAAAACCAGAACAGGAACAACAAGAAAAGTGAAGTGTGGATGCCAAGAACAGCGAAACTCCTGAACTAAAGACCTAAAACCAGAACAGGAACAACAAGAAAAGTGAAGTGTGGATGCCAAGAGCAGCGAAACTCCTGAACTAAAGACCTAAAACCAGAACAGGAACAACAAGAAAAGTGAAGTGTGGATGCCAAGAACAGCGAAACTCCTGAACTAAAGACCTAAAACCAGAACAGGAACAACAAGAAAAGTGAAGTGTGGATGCCAAGAGCAGCGAATCTCCTGAACTAAAGACCTAAAACCAGAACAGGAACAACAAGAAAAGTGAAGTGTGGATGCCAAGAGCAGCGAAACTCCTGAACTAAAGACCTAAAACCAGAACAGGAACAACAAGAAAAGTGAAGTGTGGATGCCAAGAGCAGCGAATCTCCTGAACTAAAGACCTAAAACCAGAACAGGAACAACAAGAAAAGTGAAGTGTGGATGCCAAGAGCAGCGAATCTCCTGAACTAAAGACCTAAAACCAGAACAGGAACAACAAGAAAAGTGAAGTGTGGATGCCAAGAACAGCGAAACTCCTGAACTAAAGACCTAAAACCAGAACAGGAACAACAAGAAAAGTGAAGTGTGGATGCCAAGAGCAGCGAATCTCCTGAACTAAAGACCTAAAACCAGAACAGGAACAACAAGAAAAGTGAAGTGTGGATGCCAAGAGCAGCGAATCTCCTGAACTAAAGACCTAAAACCAGAACAGGAACAACAAGAAAAGTGAAGTGTGGATGCCAAGAACAGCGAAACTCCTGAACTAAAGACCTAAAACCAGAACAGGAACAACAAGAAAAGTGAAGTGTGGATGCCAAGAGCAGCGAATCTCCTGAACTAAAGACCTAAAACCAGAACAGGAACAACAAGAAAAGTGAAGTGTGGATGCCAAGAGCAGCG
>OZ007572.1:21998381-22006774 GCA_963931925.1 Onchidella celtica | reverse complement strand
CAGAACAGGAACAACAAGAAAAGTGAAGTGTGGATGCCCAAGAGCAGCGAATCTCCTGAACTAAAGACCTAAAACCCAGAACAGGAACAACAAGAAAAGTGAAGTGTGGATGCCAAGAGCAGCGAAATCTCCTGAACTAAAGACCTAAAACCAGAACAGGAACAACAAGAAAAGTGAAGTGTGGATGCCAAGAGCAGCGAAACTCCTGAACTAAAGACCTAAAACCAGAACAGGAACAACAAGAAAAGTGAAGTGTGGATGCCAAGAGCAGCGAAACTCCTGAACTAAAGACCTAAAACCAGAACAGGAACAACAAGAAAAGTGAAGTGTGGATGCCAAGAGCAGCGAAACTCCTGAACTAAAGACCTAAAACCAGAACAGGAACAACAAGAAAAGTGAAGTGTGGATGCCAAGAGCAGCGAAACTCCTGAACTAAAGACCTAAAACCAGAACAGGAACAACAAGAAAAGTGAAGTGTGGATGCCAAGAGCAGCGAAACTCCTGAACTAAAGACCTAAAACCAGAACAGGAACAACAAGAAAAGTGAAGTGTGGATGCCAAGAGCAGCGAAACTCCTGAACTAAAGACCTAAAACCAGAACAGGAACAACAAGAAAAGTGAAGTGTGGATGCCAAGAGCAGCGAAACTCCTGAACTAAAGACCTAAAACCAGAACAGGAACAACAAGAAAAGTGAAGTGTGGATGCCAAGAGCAGCGAAACTCCTGAACTAAAGACCTAAAACCAGAACAGGAACAACAAGAAAAGTGAAGTGTGGATGCCAAGAGCAGCGAAACTCCTGAACTAAAGACCTAAAACCAGAACAGGAACAACAAGAAAAGTGAAGTGTGGATGCCAAGAGCAGCGAATCTCCTGAACTAAAGACCTAAAACCAGAACAGGAACAACAAGAAAAGTGAAGTGTGGATGCCAAGAGCAGCGAAACTCCTGAACTAAAGACCTAAAACCAGAACAGGAACAACAAGAAAAGTGAAGTGTGGATGCCAAGAGCAGCGAAACTCCTGAACTAAAGACCTAAAACCAGAACAGGAACAACAAGAAAAGTGAAGTGTGGATGCCAAGAGCAGCGAAACTCCTGAACTAAAGACCTAAAACCAGAACAGGAACAACAAGAAAAGTGAAGTGTGGATGCCAAGAGCAGCGAAACTCCTGAACTAAAGACCTAAAACCAGAACAGGAACAACAAGAAAAGTGAAGTGTGGATGCCAAGAGCAGCGAAACTCCTGAACTAAAGACCTAAAACCAGAACAGGAACAACAAGAAAAGTGAAGTGTGGATGCCAAGAGCAGCGAATCTCCTGAACTAAAGACCTAAAACCAGAACAGGAACAACAAGAAAAGTGAAGTGTGGATGCCAAGAGCAGCGAAACTCCTGAACTAAAGACCTAAAACCAGAACAGGAACAACAAGAAAAGTGAAGTGTGGATGCCAAGAGCAGCGAATCTCCTGAACTAAAGACCTAAAACCAGAACAGGAACAACAAGAAAAGTGAAGTGTGGATGCCAAGAGCAGCGAAACTCCTGAACTAAAGACCTAAAACCAGAACAGGAACAACAAGAAAAGTGAAGTGTGGATGCCAAGAGCAGCGAAACTCCTGAACTAAAGACCTAAAACCAGAACAGGAACAACAAGAAAAGTGAAGTGTGGATGCCAAGAGCAGCGAATCTCCTGAACTAAAGACCTAAAACCAGAACAGGAACAACAAGAAAAGTGAAGTGTGGATGCCAAGAGCAGCGAATCTCCTGAACTAAAGACCTAAAACCAGAACAGGAACAACAAGAAAAGTGAAGTGTGGATGCCAAGAGCAGCGAATCTCCTGAACTAAAGACCTAAAACCAGAACAGGAACAACAAGAAAAGTGAAGTGTGGATGCCAAGAGCAGCGAAACTCCTGAACTAAAGACCTAAAACCAGAACAGGAACAACAAGAAAAGTGAAGTGTGGATGCCAAGAGCAGCGAATCTCCTGAACTAAAGACCTAAAACCAGAAAGTGAAGTGTGGATGCCAAGAGCAGCGAATCTCCTGAACTAAAGACCTAAAACCAGAACAGGAACAACAAGAAAAGTGAAGTGTGGATGCCAAGAGCAGCGAAACTCCTGAACTAAAGACCTAAAACCAGAACAGGAACAACAAGAAAAGTGAAGTGTGGATGCCAAGAGCAGCGAATCTCCTGAACTAAAGACCTAAAACCAGAACAGGAACAACAAGAAAAGTGAAGTGTGGATGCCAAGAACAGCGAAACTCCTGAACTAAAGACCTAAAACCAGAACAGGAACAACAAGAAAAGTGAAGTGTGGATGCCAAGAACAGCGAAACTCCTGAACTAAAGACCTAAAACCAGAACAGGAACAACAAGAAAAGTGAAGTGTGGATGCCAAGAGCAGCGAATCTCCTGAACTAAAGACCTAAAACCAGAACAGGAACAACAAGAAAAGTGAAGTGTGGATGCCAAGAACAGCGAAACTCCTGAACTAAAGACCTAAAACCAGAACAGGAACAACAAGAAAAGTGAAGTGTGGATGCCAAGAACAGCGAAACTCCTGAACTAAAGACCTAAAACCAGAACAGGAACAACAAGAAAAGTGAAGTGTGGATGCCAAGAGCAGCGAATCTCCTGAACTAAAGACCTAAAACCAGAACAGGAACAACAAGAAAAGTGAAGTGTGGATGCCAAGAACAGCGAAACTCCTGAACTAAAGACCTAAAACCAGAACAGGAACAACAAGAAAAGTGAAGTGTGGATGCCAAGAGCAGCGAAACTCCTGAACTAAAGACCTAAAACCAGAACAGGAACAACAAGAAAAGTGAAGTGTGGATGCCAAGAACAGCGAAACTCCTGAACTAAAGACCTAAAACCAGAACAGGAACAACAAGAAAAGTGAAGTGTGGATGCCAAGAGCAGCGAATCTCCTGAACTAAAGACCTAAAACCAGAACAGGAACAACAAGAAAAGTGAAGTGTGGATGCCAAGAGCAGCGAAACTCCTGAACTAAAGACCTAAAACCAGAACAGGAACAACAAGAAAAGTGAAGTGTGGATGCCAAGAGCAGCGAATCTCCTGAACTAAAGACCTAAAACCAGAACAGGAACAACAAGAAAAGTGAAGTGTGGATGCCAAGAGCAGCGAATCTCCTGAACTAAAGACCTAAAACCAGAACAGGAACAACAAGAAAAGTGAAGTGTGGATGCCAAGAACAGCGAAACTCCTGAACTAAAGACCTAAAACCAGAACAGGAACAACAAGAAAAGTGAAGTGTGGATGCCAAGAGCAGCGAATCTCCTGAACTAAAGACCTAAAACCAGAACAGGAACAACAAGAAAAGTGAAGTGTGGATGCCAAGAGCAGCGAAACTCCTGAACTAAAGACCTAAAACCAGAACAGGAACAACAAGAAAAGTGAAGTGTGGATGCCAAGAACAGCGAAACTCCTGAACTAAAGACCTAAAACCAGAACAGGAACAACAAGAAAAGTGAAGTGTGGATGCCAAGAGCAGCGAATCTCCTGAACTAAAGACCTAAAACCAGAACAGGAACAACAAGAAAAGTGAAGTGTGGATGCCAAGAGCAGCGAAACTCCTGAACTAAAGACCTAAAACCAGAACAGGAACAACAAGAAAAGTGAAGTGTGGATGCCAAGAGCAGCGAATCTCCTGAACTAAAGACCTAAAACCAGAACAGGAACAACAAGAAAAGTGAAGTGTGGATGCCAAGAACAGCGAAACTCCTGAACTAAAGACCTAAAACCAGAACAGGAACAACAAGAAAAGTGAAGTGTGGATGCCAAGAGCAGCGAAACTCCTGAACTAAAGACCTAAAACCAGAACAGGAACAACAAGAAAAGTGAAGTGTGGATGCCAAGAGCAGCGAAACTCCTGAACTAAAGACCTAAAACCAGAACAGGAACAACAAGAAAAGTGAAGTGTGGATGCCAAGAGCAGCGAAACTCCTGAACTAAAGACCTAAAACCAGAACAGGAACAACAAGAAAAGTGAAGTGTGGATGCCAAGAGCAGCGAAACTCCTGAACTGAAGACCTAAAACCAGAACAGGAACAACAAGAAAAGTGAAGTGTGGATGCCAAGAGCAGCGAAACTCCTGAACTAAAGACCTAAAACCAGAACAGGAACAACAAGAAAAGTGAAGTGTGGATGCCAAGAGCAGCGAATCTCCTGAACTAAAGACCTAAAACCAGAACAGGAACAACAAGAAAAGTGAAGTGTGGATGCCAAGAGCAGCGAAACTCCTGAACTAAAGAACTAAAACCAGAACAGGAACAACAAGAAAAGTGAAGTGTGGATGCCAAGAGCAGCGAATCTCCTGAACTAAAGACCTAAAACCAGAACAGGAACAACAAGAAAAGTGAAGTGTGGATGCCAAGAGCAGCGAAACTCCTGAACTAAAGACCTAAAACCAGAACAGGAACAACAAGAAAAGTGAAGTGAGGATGCCAAGAACAGCGAAACTCCTGAACTAAAGACCTAAAACCAGAACAGGAACAACAAGAAAAGTGAAGTGTGGATGCCAAGAGCAGCGAAACTCCTGAACTAAAGACCTAAAACCAGAACAGGAACAACAAGAAAAGTGAAGTGTGGATGCCAAGAGCAGCGAAACTCCTGAACTAAAGACCTAAAACCAGAACAGGAACAACAAGAAAAGTGAAGTGTGGATGCCAAGAGCAGCGAAACTCCTGAACTAAAGACCTAAAACCAGAACAGGAACAACAAGAAAAGTGAAGTGTGGATGCCAAGAGCAGCGAATCTCCTGAACTAAAGACCTAAAACCAGAACAGGAACAACAAGAAAAGTGAAGTGTGGATGCCAAGAGCAGCGAAACTCCTGAACTAAAGACCTAAAACCAGAACAGGAACAACAAGAAAAGTGAAGTGTGGATGCCAAGAGCAGCGAATCTCCTGAACTAAAGACCTAAAACCAGAACAGGAACAACAAGAAAAGTGAAGTGTGGATGCCAAGAACAGCGAAACTCCTGAACTAAAGACCTAAAACCAGAACAGGAACAACAAGAAAAGTGAAGTGTGGATGCCAAGAGCAGCGAAACTCCTGAACTAAAGACCTAAAACCAGAACAGGAACAACAAGAAAAGTGAAGTGTGGATGCCAAGAGCAGCGAATCTCCTGAACTAAAGACCTAAAACCAGAACAGGAACAACAAGAAAAGTGAAGTGTGGATGCCAAGAGCAGCGAATCTCCTGAACTAAAGACCTAAAACCAGAACAGGAACAACAAGAAAAGTGAAGTGTGGATGCCAAGAGCAGCGAATCTCCTGAACTAAAGACCTAAAACCAGAACAGGAACAACAAGAAAAGTGAAGTGTGGATGCCAAGAGCAGCGAAACTCCTGAACTAAAGACCTAAAACCAGAACAGGAACAACAAGAAAAGTGAAGTGTGGATGCCAAGAGCAGCGAAACTCCTGAACTAAAGACCTAAAACCAGAACAGGAACAACAAGAAAAGTGAAGTGTGGATGTCAAGAGCAGCGAATCTCCTGAACTAAAGACCTAAAACCAGAACAGGAACAACAAGAAAAGTGAAGTGTGGATGCCAAGAGCAGCGAAACTCCTGAACTAAAGACCTAAAACCAGAACAGGAACAACAAGAAAAGTGAAGTGTGGATGCCAAGAGCAGCGAATCTCCTGAACTAAAGACCTAAAACCAGAACAGGAACAACAAGAAAAGTGAAGTGTGGATGCCAAGAACAGCGAAACTCCTGAACTAAAGACCTAAAACCAGAACAGGAACAACAAGAAAAGTGAAGTGTGGATGCCAAGAGCAGCGAAACTCCTGAACTAAAGACCTAAAACCAGAACAGGAACAACAAGAAAAGTGAAGTGTGGATGCCAAGAACAGCGAAACTCCTGAACTAAAGACCTAAAACCAGAACAGGAACAACAAGAAAAGTGAAGTGTGGATGCCAAGAGCAGCGAAACTCCTGAACTAAAGACCTAAAACCAGAACAGGAACAACAAGAAAAGGTACAAATGCCTGAGGCAAGAAACCTCTTCAAACAAAGACCACCGAACGCTACGAGAAAGAAAGCGTAATTTCATCATATGAATCCATGCACTGTCCACCAACATTTTAAAGACAAAGGTATCAAAGTCTTTGACACCGCCCTACAATCCCCATTTCTAACTTGTGAACACTATACCTTAATATTAATCAATGCACTGTCCACCGACACGTATGAAAAACGAAGGTTTTATTTGGCTATTTGGCACAGCCCTAGATTCCGCGTATCATATGTCAAACTTGTTAAAGCTATGCTAGCTGTACTTTGACAACCCTTTTTCAGATTCGGCTTATACCGGACAGAAGCAGTACGGAACAGTTTACTAGGTAGATGTACATTGAGATCTGATCTTGTAGATGTAAGGTCGTGACATCTAGGTCAAAATTTTTAACCCTTTTGACTTAACTGGATCAAGTAACTTATAACGATGTAGGACTACGTTTCTCTACGTATAAGTGAATTAGTCTCAGTGCAAGAAAAGTGCCTTGGAGTAAAGTACTATTCGTATACTGCTATGGGAGACTGGTCTTAAATGCGAGAAACATGAGTACTCGTAAATACGGTGCTTTTGAGTGTATGAAAATGTAATACAATGAAACATGAATATGTCAAGGAAAAAAGGTGAAATGAAAAGAAGACTGACAGCTTTGTGAAATGAAACTGAACAGACACTCCGTAGACAAGAGAGGTTTCAAAAGAGATCAAGATAACTGGGGGCAGTCCATGAAATAGGTATGCTCACTTTGAGGGTGGGGTTGGAGATGGGGTGGGGGGGGGGCGTTTGGGGGGAGTTTGCTTGATTGATAGATAGATAGATAGATAGATAGATAGATAGATAGATAGATACACGGATAGATAGATAGATAGATAGATAGATAGATAGATAGACAGATAGATAGATAGATAGACAGACAGACAGACAGATACATAGATAGATAGATAGATAGATAGATAGACAGACAGATAGATAGATAGATAGATAGATAGATAGATAGACAGACAGACAGACAGATACATAGATAGATAGATAGATAGATAGATAGATAGATAGATAGATAGATAGACAGACAGACAGACAGACAGACAGATAGATAGATAGATAGATAGATAGATAGATAGATAGATAGATAGATAGATAGATAGATAGATAGATAGATAGATAGATAGATAGATAGATGGGAAGGGGAGGGGATGTCCCCAGCGTGTGAAAAGCGGACATTGGTAGGAGGTTGGTGCGGGTATCTGGAGACCACCGTATGTATTGATCCGTGGTAAAAGAAGTGAGGAAGTTTAATGAATGTTTTGTCTTATCAAAGCAAATTGTAAGATTACAGAAACATCATATTATTTCCAACGAAACAACAGTCAAATTAGTCCATGCACAAAGTGCCACATAACATTTCAGAACATCGAAGGTTTGATATTGGACAATGGCAGTTCCAAATGGCCGTACGCTGGGACAAGGGTGGCGAGGTTGCCCAGGTATACATGGAACGGGTGGGGGAAGGGGTCACTCCAAGTCGAGTAAATTAATGTACTCTATGTAGATCTATGGCCACTCCAACCAAAACGAATAAAAAAAAAAGCAGGCTTGGGAATATCACACACACAAGGAAGGAAAGCAACAGGCGCCAGTGGCCACTTGGGAATAAATTGAAAACAACGGGCGGAAAAAGTAGGTCATAGTTGCCCCGTCACGAGCCCTGTACTTGTTAACTGGTCCTATCACATAATTATGAATGAACGGCGAAAATGGGATAGGTCAGACCACGATAAGGTAGTAGTAAGTAGGTCTCTAGTTTCAGTGCGCATGATATATCGCTGGACTCATCACGAAACCTTACAAGTGTGTATTATTACGCGCAAACACAGATGATAACTCTTTTATGCAAAATATTCTAAGAATTTCGTGAACGGATTTTCTTCCCTGGTTGTTTTAGGGAGTGTGTACTATTTCAAATATTCATTTATATAATTAAAACTATCTATCTATCTATCTATCTATCTATCTATCTATCTATCTATCTATCTATCTATCTATCTATCTATCTATCTATCTATCTATCTATCTATCTATCTGCCCGACTGTCTGTGTATCTGTCTATCTGTCCGTCTGTCTGATATATAGATAGAAAAGGTGTACATTTCAAGTACAGCGTTTTTTCTCTCGTGCAAAATTAGGTCCCTCGCACTTACGCGGTTTCATGATGGGACCAGCGGTGGCAAGGCAGTCCCTCTCGTTTGTGATTTCAATGTTAACGACGCATTGTATTCTGTAAGCTTCAAGATTTTCCCACGTTAAGCCTCACATGATTGTAACGCAATCTGACCAACTTCAAGATTTAAGCGGA